>OZ025291.1:253606049-254206049 GCA_964019185.1 Maratus speculifer
ATCTGAAGTTTGATGAAAATCTGTACATTAGTCATTGAGATAGAGCTATTGTGGAAACTGTGATAAATTCTGCATAGCAGAGCCACTTGTTTAGCGATTTGCACCAAAATCTAATCAGCACCAATTTATATCACGAACTAATATAATATAAATTTTTATTTCATTCCGTGCAAAAGCTTTTGAGATAGAGCACCCCCTGAAAAAATAGTCACATAGAAACAAATAGACAGTTATTTTGTTAAAAAAAAAAAAAAAAAAAAAAAAAAAAAAAAAAAAAAATGTGTATTTTGGAATCGCTGACCCCTGAAACGCGTAAGTACGTCGAAAAACGAACTCGAAAATTTTTACGAATCAAATTTTTTCTTCTTGTAAAGATAGAAAAAAGTAAAAAATTATCATATACTTTTGATGACTAATTTATTATATATTTTTTCTTAATAAATATAAAATACAAATGCTAGACAAAACAAATTTCCTGTTTAAAAATGAGTACGAAATATAAAATGGGCATTTTTGATTCCAATCTTTTTATCTCACAATCTATTCGTGTGCAGCGATCTTGTTTAATTTAAAGCGTATAACAAAATAAATTTTTATATCTTTTTTAAACATAATTTATGAATTTTTGAATCTATCATTAAATAGGAAATATGCACATATGCATATTCATGTAAAATAAAATATCAGAAGTGTAAAATTGCCTTTGACAGCATAATACACTACTAGTGATAGTTTCGAGAACACATTAAAGAGTCAATTTTTTTGAAAAGAGCTTTAAAGAACCAATTTCGGTAGGTATCGGAGAAACAATTTAAAAAGCTGATTTTTCTGAAACTTTGTCTTATCTTTATTCAGAGACTGGTTTTTTAGAGTTTTCCTTTGAAACGACTTTATAAAAAACTATCTCAGAAATTGTTTCTATTTGAATAGTCTTTAAAAATATTACATAAGTGTATGGGAAATGGAAAAGGAAATAAATAAAATTTACTAAATCCTTGTAGTTATGATTTATTTGAATAAGAAGAAAATTTATTGGTATCTATAAAAGTAGGTTTTCTTTTTAAAAAATGTAACTGTCACAGTTTAAGCAATGGATACATTCTCCAATAAAAAATTCATTTGTGCAAAAAAATTCGATTTGAGTAATTAAAATCATCATTTCCATAAAAATAGCAAGTAATAAGAACAAAAATATTTAAATATTTATTTAATGAATCAACTTATTTGTAAAGTGATAGTGTCTTTTCTAAAAAACATTTAAAACTGTTTCAATATAAAGACATATTAGCGATATTCTAAGTATTATTTAAGTAGGATGATTTTTGTGATTACAGTGAAACTTCTATTTCGGGAAGTTTCATAGTTATACATAAGAACTTCGTTATTAACAAAATCCCTTGAAAAAATTTACAGGACGCTCAAAGGGTGAAAGATTAATATGAAAAAAATACCTTTAGTGATTAAAATTGTCAACAAATATAGATAGAGATTACGTGTGTAAATTATAGGAAATTGAACACAAAATTTAAATGGGCATACACTGAATAAAAAATCCGTTTAATTTACCTCAAAATTTGCTTGCAGCAATGTTGCCAGAAGTTTTTGCCGTATAAATTGCAGTAAAAAAAGGTGTAACAAAAAATTACGTCTAAAATTTTTACTGCAAAAAGTTTTTGCCATAAGTTTAACTGACTTTTTTTACACTGTTAGTATGTGAAGTGATGGCAAACCTTTGCACTATGCTGGGCGTATTTAAGTTTTAAATGATCGGTCATCATCTTCTCGTATCAACTAATTTATTTAGGCACGTGTGTTACATTTTAGAAAAATTGGTCAGTCATACATATTATAAATGTTGTAGATAGATAATTTAAAATGATATATCAGTAGGAAAAGTGCAACAAATGATTTTAACTGTTATCAAATGAAGTATTAATTTAATTACATACAAAGAAACCAAGAATTATGTTAATTGAAAAGATTTAACTCATTGTTTACATGATGTTTTTCCATGCAACTTGCACACTGAAAAAAGTGGCAGTTGTACTTTAATCATTTCCCTGATTTGCCCCTACGCCGTAAGGGCAGAGTGTATTTGACAATCATGATATGCCAGTTCCAAGTACAAGTTATGCAATAATTTCAAATCATGATTCATCACTACCACCAGTAAATTTTTATTATATGCTTTGTATTATTTAATTCGAGATTTTTTTTTGTTCTAATTCAGCTAGGTAAAAATTTCTGTTTTCAAATACCGGTGATAAAATATTAATTTTTTTGTAAAATAGGCAAAAACTAGGCATTTTTTGGAAGTTTTGTTTTCAAAATTATTCTACTAAAATGTAAATACTAACGAACAGAATTATCTACTGTTCAAAACCTAGCTTCTGCAACTCGATATGTTTCGTAATTCTTTCGAAATGGCAATTTTTGTACCATTGTCCAGAATAAGGAAATTAAGCAAATCAGTAATGAATGTTTATATTATTGTTAACAGTTATCTCGACTATCATACTGTATATTAGTTTTAAAAGAAAAAATAATAAATTTGAAAATTTGAAAAAAAAATGACGTATCGTAACTGTCAATGCAAAAGCTTCTCTCAAAACTTGTAAAAACAAAAACTTCTAAAGATAGGAGTTTGGAATTTTAAAGAGAAATGCTACAATTATCAGAATACATTTATCTTTTTTTTTACATAAATTTTACAATTTTAATGTAACAGAAAATTTTCCTATTAATTATCTTTCTTTTTTTCTCTAGTGTCAATTCTTCTTACCACAATATTTCAGACCGTGATTTATTCTGTATCATAACAATCGTTATTTTTTTTTATAAAAATACATATAATAATTTAACTTTGCTGCAATATCTTTTTAGAATATAAAAAATACGAGGGTAAATACGAAATAAATACGATAAGTTTCCCCTGCCGACTATGGACAGACGTGTGTATGAAAGACAAAAAATATAATGAAATATTAAAGATAAGACATAGATTAATTTTTGTATATACGTTCAAGTGAGTTGAGACCTTAGTCACACTATTATATAAGATTCAAGAAGTATTCCTGTAAAAAACAGGACTCTGCATCATTCTAGCCCCTGTAGATATGGAGAGAAAGTGAATTTTGAATTCGTGGTAAAAATTGGAAGAGCGTGCGGTTGTCCACAAGAAATTAGTAGATGGGGGCAGTATCGCGTACGTATCGGGAGCAGAAATCCATAACTGTCATGTAGAAATTTATGGGCCGATGTGATACCGAAACAAATGATGCGCAGATGGTGCATCCAATTCAATAAGAGACGTCGACAAATGTTGAACACATCGAGACCAGGACGAATATGTACGACCATTACAATGAAAGCAATGTTAGACTACTGCTATGGAAACAATACTGTTTCCACACAAGCCGTTCAATCCTTTTTTTGTATGCATAGCCCATTTTCCCCCTGGAGTGTTTTATAAAGCTTATAAAGAGGTATGAGAAATGTCTTAACTCTCTTGGAACTTATATAGTAACATAAAATTACGTCTTATGTTTAATGTTTCATAATTTTTATTTATTTATTTATTTTGTCTTTCACACACAAGTCTGTCCACAGCCTCAAGGGTAAAACTTATTTTCGAACTCCCCCTCGTACTTACTGATATTGTATAATACAAGACGATTTCTATTCTTACAATCTGTCCAAAAAAAACTTAATGTTAAAATATCTTTACTTATTAAATGAAATGTGTGATAGTCACCTTTGAGAGACTTAGTAATTTAAATTTTATAAACTTCTATATTTTCGGAAATATTACGCTAATTTTCAAATAGCCATTCGCTTTTTATATGATGTAATTTGAGCTAAAAATCAGCAGTTGAAATTGCAAAATTTATAATTATCGGAAAATAACAATTTAAGACAAGAATAGAATAAATTGTGTAAAACATTTAAAAAAGAATATATATATTTTTTTTGTAATGCTACAAAGTTTTCATAGTAAAACTGAAAACTTTATTAAAGCGACACTAGTATATTAATTAAAAAGTATATTAAAATTTCAATTTTGAATATAGTTATTCTAATTTATATTTATGTTTAATAAGAGAATATTCAAAATTAAATGCTTTATAAATATTTTCTTCCTAAGATAAATAAAAGTCCATCTTAAAATATTTTCTTTTCATCATTGTTTTGAATCTTAATAACAAAATTCATTTGCATATAAATTGTGAAAAAAATGTAAAAACAATATATTTAGTCTGCTTTTTATAAAAGGGAAAGTAATATGTTATTCATAGCTAGTTTCCGATTCTTATTGAAAAAATAGAGTTGCTCATCATCTATAGATTAAAGAGCAAAAACCAAAATTAGAACGAAGCATGTTTTGAAAAAAAAGTTCAAAGAAAATTCTTTGTAAAAAAATATGTATATAAAATATTTTTACAAAAAAAAAAACTTATACAATTAATTTTATTAAAAAATCTGTGTCGGACATTCCTCTCAGCCCGCACAACTTCCGAAAGTCCGTGGTAGTATAGCTGCCACCACCGATATTATTATGTGATATCGGTCACCCACTGTGAGGATTGTGTAAATGAACACTTACGCTGTCAATTAACTGAATTAACAGTTTATTAAGCATATATGTACACAATAAGTACGCTATTTACAATTACATACAATTACAACTCGGATATAAGTGATCCGGTTCAACATTAAATTAAATACAGTAGAGGTTGGTTGTGTAATGTTCAAATTACACCTTCTCCCTCACACTCAATGCACGTTAGATTAACTTTATCGGAGATCAATTTCGAATCTCAAAACGCCTGGATACTCGGCCTACGCTGTCCGGTCAAGAGCACAACACCAGGACATCTGTGTCCCTTGCTCTCCAGATACGAACTGCACACTAGGGCCTCTGTGCTGCACTCTTCTAGGTACGAGCTCCAGATACGAACTACTCAAATCTCACACAAGACTTGACCTTCTCAAATCACTGCGTTCCACAATATGTACCCCCCTGTGGAGCTTCTTTATTGGACGCATTCCCCATTGCTCTCTTGATTCGTGACATGTTCCTTGTTTGCTCATCATCCACATACCTCACTGACGGATGAACACGCCTCTCATCAATCTCCTCTTTCTCCCATCACCAACTGCAATTGACATCTGTCAATACTCAATTTGACAAAGAAAGAATATCACCTTGAAAATTCTAGTACACAGCCAGTACAATCTACAGAAGATTAAGATAGAGAACTAACGGAAATTTCAATCTTTAGCTGGGGCTGTCTCAGAACCTGACACCCCCCCACCGTAGCGAAAAATACGCCTTTTTAGGGGCTAATTTTCCCCAAACATATAGTAATATCACAGAAGATTTCAATAATCTCTTTGTAGATTTCTTCATTATGCTTATTACATAGGTATTTCCAGGTGTCTGAACATTATCTACTGACATCTCTACTGAACTTTGTACTAATATTATTATTACATAAACAATACACATGCTATTACACTATTACAAACACAAAAATTCAAAAAATAATTTCACATACACAAAAAAAAATTAAACACATGATGACATCCCCTTAAGGTTGTCCACTACTTGGTCGTTGATTCTGATGGGCTAGCAACTGGTTGTTATTCCCAGCTCTTTCTATGTAGCCTGGAAATTGCATCAGCATTCAAATGTTGCGCGCCCGGACGATGAGAAGTACTCAGGTTCCAGCGTTGCAAGGCAAGAGCCCATCTAGTGAGCTTGGGTGATCTTGAATTTGTTTCGGTGAGAAATTTTAATGGATTATGATCCGTAATGATCTCAATTTGAGATCCATAGGTCCACTTTTCAAACTTTCGCAACCCAAAAAAACACTCCAAGCCTCTTTCTCTATACTCGGCCAAGCACGCTGAGCCCCTGACAATTTCTGACTGACAAAAGCTATCGGTTTAAACTGACCCTTTTCATCTTTTCGAGTTAGACAACATCCTACTGCCAGGTCGGAAGCATCGGCGTGGAGCTGATATTCCCGGCCTAAGATAGGTGTAGCCAAACTCGTCACTTTACATAACTCATTTTTAAGAGTATTAAATGCTTCTTCTGCTCTGTCTTCCCATGGTACAGTATTTTTAACCTTCCCTTTAGTTAATTCGCTTAAAGGTATAGCAATTTCGGCATAATTTGGAATATAAGATCGTTAAAATCCCATTAATCCCAAAACAGATCTAACTTCCTTTTTCGTATTTGGTCTCTTTAAGTCCCTTATTGCTCCTATTTTCTCCTCATCAGGTGCATGCGTTCCACCCCAAATTACATGACCTAAAAACTTAGTCAATTTCTCTCCAAATTTACATTTATCCAGTCTAATCGTAAATTTTCTATTTTTCAGCTCTTCAATGACAGCCCTGACATGCTCACAATGTTCTTCCCAAGTGTCAGAGAAAATGATGACATCATCGATATATGCTTCCGCATACCTGCGATGACCTTGAAGAACCTCATTCATATCTTTCTGAAATGTGGCAGCCGCCCCTGATAATCCAAATGACATAGCAAGCTACTGATAAGTTCCGTTATGCTTTGTAAAAGCTGTCAAATTTTTACACTCCTCAGCCATTTAATCAGCCAATAACCCCTCAATAAATCAATCGATGATAAATATTTAGCCGCCCCTGCGGTATACATGATTTCTTGTGAATCCTTCATCGGAAAGGTTGGAAACTGAGTTAGCGAATTTAAAGCTCTACAGTCTATACAAAGTCTAACAGTTGCGTCTTTTTTCGCCACGCAAACAATTGGATGACTAATTTCAGCATTTGACACTTCGATTAGATTTAATTCTAATAACTCCTGAATCTTCCTATCTACATTCTCTTTATAAGCTACCGGTACGCTATATAACTTTAGCTTTGTCCTTGCCAAAGCCCGGTGTCAGATCAATACGATGTTCCCCTACTTCTGCTGGTCGTACAGGACCCATAAGCACCTCTTTATTCTCCCTCAAAATGCACTTTATATCTTTAACTTGACTATTAGATAGCCCTTTTATTTCGAACCTTTCTATATCTCGATCTACTTCTTAATCCCTGTTCAAAATAGGAATTTCCCCAACTTCTCCAAATTCCTCATCACCCTCGAAAACAATATTAACTATATTACATTTAGCAATACATTCTCTTATTTTAATTCTCTTATTCCTACTCCCGTCGGCTAACTCAACTATAAACGAATGCTGGTTTCGTTTTTCGACGATAGTTGCCGGCCCTTGCCACCTTGAATGTAACTTATTAGTTGAATCGGGGATTAACAGTTTCGCCTTATCGCCTACTTTAAACATTTTTTCTTTTGACATTAAGTTATAATAATACGCCATTCAATTTTGTTGCATCTCGGAGGATAATTTTGCCTCATTTGCGGCTCTTTCTAAGCGTCCCCTAAGTTTATCCAAATACTCATGAATCGGCGTAGTATCTAACTGCGCCCCCTTATTTTCTCTTGCCCAGGATGACTTAAGAATCGATAAAGGACCCCCCGGCGCTCTGCCATACAATAACTGGAAAATTCGGGACTTCCCTATACGCCCACAATATAAATGGTATTTGTTCATGCCACTTTTTTTCTTCTTCTCTTATAGTGTGATGTAACGTACATTTAAGATTCTGATTAAATCGTTCACAAGCCCGTTAGACTGTGGGTTCTGTGGGGTCGAAAATCGTGGACTAGCACCTAAACTTTTCTCAAATTCTTTCGTTAAGTCGGCAGTGAAATTGGTTCCATTATCACAGGCTTTTAGCAGTTAAATTTTTTAGAGGGATCGCATCCGCCCATCTGGTGTGTTGATCAATTAAAGTTAGTTTATACTGATGCCCTTGTGAACTTTTAGCAACAATAGGCCCAATTAAATCAACATTAACTACCTGAAATGGAAGTTCTGGCCGCGATACTTGGGAAATAGGAGCTTTATCATTCACTTTAACCCGTCCAGTCAATTGGCATTCTAAACATGACTCACAAAATTGTTTAGTTTCTTTCACCATCCCCTCCAATAAAACGAAAACCTGATTCTATGTAACGTTTTCTTGGCTGCATGATTTTCTCCAAATACCTAAGTATGCGAATTTTAGGATTTCTTCCCTTCTTACTTTGGGTACTACTATTTTCGCTATAGTTTCGCCTACCAATTTGTCTTTATAATACACTAAGCCATTTACAATACAATAATCCCCTTTTTCCGTTTTAGCTAATTCCCAAGCTCTCTCTAACTCTTTACATTCCAACTGGGATTCCTTCACCATATCTGAATTGCTAACAATAGCTTTATTATCTTACTCCACTTCCGTTTTTCTGGATTCTGACTTTGTACATTTTGCGATCTCGCTTCTATTGCGTAAACATTACAACTATCGCAACTCATACCTTCTTTTTCACTCGAGTTATCCATAAAAATTTTCCAAATATTCTAATTCTTACGGCTTTAGCAATGGCTCCTCGCGGTTGACGCCTGACAACTCATTAATCACCTCGGGATGTAAAATTACTTGCTCATTAATATTATCGGTCACTGCGCAAAGTACTTCCTGATGAATTATATTAGTTTGCCCGAATTGCGTAATAGCTAATGGTAATTTAACCAACGGTGATTTAACTGCTTCACCTAATAATCCTTGTAAATAAATGCTACCCTCTCCTTTTAATTTCTCTTCCGATATCAAATTTTTATGAACAACACTAATTTCAATTCCAGAATCAAGCCATCCCTTTGCTTTTTGCCCATTTACACTAACTTCAATTTTCGCAAGTTTATTTAATTTCTCACCAATAATATTAGTTCTCCGTTCGGCCTTTGCCGATATTCTCGCCACAATAGCTCCATTAGGTAACTCTTTGTTTACTTTTAACACATTCTTATGTACACCCGCCTTCTGATCTCGCCCTTTATTACCATTATTATTTCCCTCATTACCCACTTTATTACAAAAACGTTGGTAATGACTTCTCAAACCAAATTTAAAGCCTTTAGGAGCTGAAGCATCACTAGGTTTCTTACCACAACGAGCAGAGCAGTCGCTCCGGCAGTTGGCAAGCAGTGGAAGAGTTGCATTGGGGTATTTCCCCATTATAAAAACAAAAACCATCAGTCTTCAAATTCTTTTTTTTATTAACTCATAAAATCAGCAAGCTCTTCCCCGCAGTCACCTAGGCACTGTCATCCAATATTCCAAAACTTCGTGTCTAAGCTGCATTCTAAGATATTTGAATTTTTCGGGGAAAAAGAAACAGCATCCTAATATTTGAAAAGTCAATCGCATTCTGCGCTCTGAAAATACCAAATGAGAAACCCAGATTTGCACGACTAACTACCCCCTCCTCACTCCGCGTCAATCATTTTAAAAATTCAACCAGGATTAATCTGTGTCTACGCAATAAAAATGATCAAATCTGATTGGCCTGGGAGGCGTGGACCTCGGGTAAGGATTATATCTTGTCTAGCGAAGAGACAAGCCTTTTAACATCTGCCCATTAACACAGATCACGTGATGTTAAATAAAAAATTAAATTAAAATCCCTAGAATATTCTAAAAAGAAAAGATTACAAAATAATATCCCGCCTTTTTGAGAAACAAGCAATAGATTATTTATAAGTGAAATTAGACATGAAAGAAAACGGACTTTAGCTTTTAAAAGATTAATATATTACGAAACTAAGATTAAAATATGTCCCACAATTTTCCCCAGCTCAGAGAGAGCAAAATGGTGCAAACATTTTTATTTTATTATATATATATATATATATATCTGCCTGTTAATTTGTGAAAAAAACAATATTAACAGTTTTAAAATTTATCGCAAAAGATATTTTGAAAAACTAGTTTTACTATTATTAAGATGTCGATCCTATTCCAATTGTCATTTATGATTGTTATGGTGTACATCTCAATTAATGTTAAAAAAAGCCAAGCGATCATCGTATTCATTTCATAATTTTATATAATTTTGTACATTACTCTTAAATAACTATTGACACTTACACAAACCTCTTCCAGAAAAAAGCATGTAGCAGGCGGCTGTAACAACAAATTTAAATTAAATGCTGTTAATATACTAAATGTCCAGCGTTAAACTAAATAATCTATGCATTTTTTATTATTTTGGTAATGCGTCAAAAATAGCTATACATGCTATATTACATTGTAAGACACAAAACATGATATAGGTTACAGTAAGAACATGCAAATATTTTACTACCCTCAGCGCTCTTCAAATCTCGAAATTAATGTTTATTCACTTCATATATTCATATTGCTTTGTGTAGCGCTGTGCACTGTAAAAATATCCGTTAATATACACAAATTTTTCCGTAAAATTCTACGGAATGGTTTCATTTTTCCGAAAAAAACAGTAGAACTTCCGTTATTGACATTTTGAGATTATAAATACCTTAAGTTTTCAGTAAATTTGTCTTGAAACTGAGAAGTTCCTATTAAAACAGCATAAATTCTATAAATAACTCTAGTGGCGACATCTATATCTGGGATAGAGAAACATTATAGAGTTTTTTTATGAACAACTTTCTATAATAGTTTTCTTTATTTCTTTCTGTTTTAATAACATAAAGCTAACATATTTTTGCAATGTTAAAAAAAATAATAAAAATTACAAAATTTTATTAATTATTTTTAAGTTTGAGATTAGTTAGTTAATTAGTTTATTTCCATTATGATTTTTAAACAATGTTTAACTCATTAATAGCATATTTTTTTAAAAAGTGCGTAGGATATTTTAAAATGGAAAAAATCTACTTTTAATTTTAATATATTTTTTTAATTTATTCACTTTACGAAATTTGCACATAAAATTTAAAACATCTGAATTATATTAAAGAAATTTTTATAAAGTTGACGATTATCTATATAAAAAACAATAAAGGAAACTTATTTTAATAACCCGTAATAATTGTCTTTATTGAGAATAAAATTGATCGTCATAAAAATACTTTGTTAAAATTGATGTTTTTTAAAAAAAGTATGTTAGTAGCCTTTCAAAAATAAATAAGTAAATAAATATGAATAAAATTCCAAAAAACTTTTAAAAATCTCCTTAAAATGAAGGAAACAAAAATTTTAATGCATTTAACGCTTAATACATGTAATATTTTAATGTCTAAAATATTTTTTTATAGAAGTGAAATTAAAAACGAAATATTCGAAATTATGGAAATAAAATCTGTTAAACATTTAGAACTGTACACGCAATAGAAAATAATTCTCTACAAAAATTAATGCTGCGTTCAACATAAGGCTTTTCCTTATAAAATCATTCGAAATAAGTAAAGATATTTGCAAGCTCTGTATGCGTAACTATGGCGTAATGGTATTACAGTACTGAAAACTGTCATAGGACGGGTCTCTGGTTCGATCCCCCTCGAGGGTAAGTGACATTTCTTCACGGTTGTTTAAATTAAATTTTATATGCTCTAACCTGATGTGTCTTTGTCTAAAGAATAAAAATCATAAAGATGCCAGTTTGTCCTTGAAAATTCTTTTCTGGGTTTCAAGCAAAAATTTTTATATAAAAAATTATGGAAAAAAACGAAATTTTATTTCTAGGAAAAACGGAACTTTATTTTCCGTTAAAAACCGGTAACAGTACTGGCATCTAGATTACCAGTACTATTTCTGTTATTTAACGGATTTTTTTTTACAGTGTGTAAATTTCAATAAATGCTGTATATATACATTTAGTATACCTACTATGTTCTAAAATTACAGTCCCTTCAGCTTTCAACAAATTTTGAAAATAACTTATATTTGCAACATAGTAGCAACATTTTCTACAGTCTTGTATAAAAATTTATAAATTATCTAAATACCTTTTTGTAGAATTAAAAAAAACATTCTGCAGGTAATTGAAACAATATATAAAAGTGACATAAGCTTCAGAGTTCTAAAAATACTGCATTTAACATATATTTGTTTGATATATTCATATTTTTCGTGCAGCCTTAAACGTTATTAATTTAAACTAATTTTACCTCATCTCTAAATAACGTGAGATAAATTACTGGAAAAAAAGAGAATTCTAATATTATTAAATTAAATACCTTTTAAAAAGATTATTAGTAATTTAAATTTTTTCTACTTTATTCAATGCGTATGTAAGATAAAAATGAAAGTAGTCCTTAAAAATGAAGTTAGTGTACATTAAGTTTTAATAAAACTCAGATTTAAAAAACAAATCACGCTTGAGTGATATTTTTACAAAGTAATGGCGATAATTTTGTCTTATTTAAGATATCAGACAAAAACCTAAATTTCAACAAAGAGACCTCAGGAAATACAATAACAATTATTTTCTTTTAATATGTGAATAAACAAATCAGAGTTTCAAATATTGAATAAGAGAGAGCGCAAACATTAAAATATAAGCAACAAAAACTGAAGAAAATTGTCCAAAGGTGACTTTTCAAAAATGAAACGGGGGAGAGGTGAAAGTAAATATATAGGCATTTCCCCCGTAAGTAAAAAGAAGTTAAAGCAAATGTATAATTGGTTAATTGAATGTACTTAAATGAAAAGCAAAATAGCATTTATAATTTCCGATAACTTGGTGCATAGTGAAAAAGCAAAAGAAATATTTTTTTCTTTTCCTGTATGAAG
This sequence comes from Maratus speculifer, assembly GCA_964019185.1. Lineage (NCBI taxonomy): Eukaryota > Metazoa > Arthropoda > Arachnida > Araneae > Salticidae > Maratus > Maratus speculifer. The sequence continues at coordinate 253,618,707 of OZ025291.1, forward strand.
GATTGGAAATAATAGAATAAAATGACAGCGTCTGTGATTAAATTTCAGTAGTTTAAAATTTTGTTGGTAATTATCATAGAAATTATTTTTTTTAAATCATTGTTGGTGCTTTTGTTCAAGAAAGTAATTTTTCTACTATTTGTATGTAGTAATGTTAGGATATGTTCATGTCTGCTTAGGCATTATGTAATAATAGTAATAATTATTATTTGCCTAAATCTCTTTGCGTAGCTTGCAATTTTAAGAAAACACATAACTCAGTTAAAAATCACTTTACAAGAATTTCAGTTAATGAGCAGAAAAGTACATTATTTTCTTTTTATCTCTGCATATAATTTATAGAATTTATAAACGAAAAGCGATACGCAAAAAATAGTTAAATTTTAAAATGCATCCTACAATTTAATCCACACATCCAACAGTTATCACTTATAAATTATACTGAATCGATTTATTTTGCGTAACTCTGTAAGTGATAACTCCTAAAAGTCCACAATAATTATTTTTAATGCATAACATTTATGCATAGAAATTCCAAAGCGCTTGAAATTGTGCAACGTTATTAATATATAATCAAGGCAACTACCTTTGTAGACCATAATGTAACAAAAATATTTTGATTTCTCATAAAATAGAACTATGGATGCTACCCACTTCATCTTTAAAACAAATAACTTCACTGTAAGCTTTAACAATACATGCCAATTATATAGTAAAAAGAACTAAAGCACGGCAATTATAAAACAGTCATAAAAGCACGACTCCAGGTAAAGCGAATTCGTAAACACTTTTTAACTTTGGTGTTTTAAGGGTAATTATTCCATTCCGAAACTGGCAAACATTTTTGTATAAAAAATTTGAACAGTATTTCCTGTTATATATATAGCATATATACATATAAAATTTACAGCATAATTCATATGTACATAAATTATAAAAAGAAATAAACACTTTCATAAATACTTACTTAAACTTATACAAGCAACACGCATCCATACATGTATGCACAAACATTCAATTTAATATAAAAATTTTATTCTCGCAGTACCGTATCAGAAACGCTATTTTTTCTTTGCAATTAAATTTATTATATTTAGTTATTTTTCCCAACGTTGAACGTTTATTATCTTAATTTACACCGTATTTGTGTAAAAGTAAAATTGTTTAAAAAGAAATATTTCATAATAAAGGCAAAACACATTATACATGCATAACTAACATGTTAAACTCACTTATTTTTCACTTGTACTTATGTTAATGAACGCTAAACTTTTTAATCGCATCTAAAAATTAAGTTCATTAAAATAAATTTGCATCATTATTGTTCTTTACAGTTCATTATTAAAAATCCTTTCTTTTTCCTCTTTCGCAAGACTATAATAATTGTTTTAAAATTCTCACGATGACATTAATTTCATTTAAGAAACATTCATTGTTATCGCGTAAAATTATAAAAACGTTATTTTTATAACAGCAGTTTCAATGGTCAAAACTCTTTAAATAAAACCTTTAAGGAGTAAAAAGTGAAATTAAATTTTAGGAAGGCATTTCGCTGTGATAAATATTTAGATTAAAATCATGAAATAGAAGATGTAGGAGGGGTGATCCAAAAAAAAGGATTAAAAGGCAAAAGAAAAAGTATTTATTAACAATAGAAACAAGATACAAATGGCAGTCAAGAGACACATTTGGTTTTTACTTTTCCACATAGTCGGAAAACTTGTTTAGACATTTGTCAGAACAGTCGACAACCTTAGTTATCCCGTCTTGGTAGTAATCAGGGCCCTGCTCTTTGAGCCATTTCTCTACGGCTGTTTTTACTGCATTGTCTGAGGTGAACCATGTTCCGGAAAAGTTTCGCTTCAACGCCGGAAAAAGGAAATAGTCACTTGGAGCCAAATCGGGGCTGTATGGTGGGTGATTCCAGACCTTCTCACTTGAACCTTTGCACCAATTCCTGAACATGGCGAGCTGTATAGGGCCTGACATTGTCACGTAGAAGAATGTCTGTGAATTTTTCGGTGAATTTCGGATGCGGCCGCATTCTTGGCCCATAAGATTCGAATTACGGCTCGCACCTCCATGCCAGACCAATTTTCTAAAAGTCGTGCCATTACTCTCGCTCTTAAGTGTCTGCGTATTGACGCTACTAACTCGTAGAACCGCTGTAGGACAGCTAGCGCCATCTGTCAACCACCCTGGGTGGAAATATTCGCTCCACAATTATTACGTTTCAAATTCTTCTGCTTGTAAACTTTTTTTTGGATCAACCTACGTACATTACAGATTACATGTTAATCATGTTTGTTTATCTCTTTGTAGATTTATATCAAATTACATATGTTTCAATGAGAATATTTTATAGCAGAATAAAACATGTTTGTTACATTACTATGAAATATGTAAATATCGAGAAATTAATTTTCTCGAAATTACATTTATGAAATATCGCATACATTCACTGGGACCAAGTTTTGAAAATATTGGGTGGGCTCAGCCATTTTAAGGTGAAATGTAATCGGTATTTTTTTTTATTTTAAAACAATGAGATTAGGGTGGTCATTTAACATAAAATACCTTTATTCTGAGCTCCACAATACTAGGAGAATACTTTGTAAGTGAAAAAGGACCCAAAAGATCTATTTCTGTCAATAGACATTTTTTTATAAAGGAGGACCCTTTTTTGAAAATTTTGTCAACTTTTTACAAAAGATATTGCAACAGCTGGAGAAAATATGAAAACCAATTTTAAAAATTGACAATTCAGGGTTCATACAGAGTTCGGAAGAAAAAATCCAAGGAGTGCATAAAAAATCCAACGAGTCCAAAACATTTTACGGACTTGTCACATTTGTTGTTATCTATGTGGCATGCACTTGCACAGCCCCAATTCCGCAGGGATTCCGCGAGTTACCTTCCGCAACAGAGGGGGGGGGGTATCCGCGATCTTTAGATTAAATTGGCGCCTCCCCGCGATCTTCAGATGAAATCAGAAATTTATCTGCGATATTTTAGCAAAATCAGCGATTTATTGCGATCTTTTTTCGAAATCGGCGGTTTTTCTGCGATATTTTGATTAAATCGGCGTTTTCCCGTGTTTTATTTTTTATAAAATCGAAGTTCTTCGACGATTTTTAGACAAAATTTGCATTTTTACACGATTTTTTCTCGAAAACGGCCTTATATCCTCACGATCTTTTGAGGAAATCGGCATTTTTCTGATATCTTTTCATGAAATCGGCGTTTTTTTTTCAGTGATCTTTGACAGAATATTTGTAAGCGATCGTTTATCGAAAACAGCATTTTCCCTCCCTCGATCTTTTAACGAAATTAGTGTTTTATCTGCGATATTTGCTAAAATTGCCATTTTAACCACGATCCGCACAGGAAATTCGTGTTTTTCAGCAATCATTTGACAAAGTTCGTTGACAAAAACATTGACGAAATGTGTGCTTTTTCGGCAATCCTTTCAAGAAATTTGCATTTCTCCGCAATTGTTTTTTCCGTGCCTAAAACCATACAAGTTGGCAACTGAGCGGAACTAATAACCAAATTTCAAATTTTTTGGCAGAGGATGCCTTAAATTTTCGATATTTTCGAACGAGAATCGCCCCTGAATCCACCGTTATCTGCAAAATAGAGCTTGATGAATCGTATTATGAAGAAGAAATCAAAGTTGTATATATCTAACTGTGAAGGAATTAAAGAGTGTAATCACTTTTTGAAATTAGAAGCTTAGACGTGTGTCTGGATTATTCTTTTCACTTTTCTTTCCCTTATAGCCGTGAAAAATAAATCACTTTGGTCGCTATTAGTATGATCCCAACCAGTCACTGCTGTGCTTGATGAATGATGTGCATAAAGGGTTTACAGTGCGCTTTACAATCGCGTTTTTTTTTTTTTTTTTTTTTTTTTTTTTTTTTTTTCTCGGGAGCAACATCGCTGGCGTGCAATATGCACGCGAAGCGGTGCATATGCAACCGCATTTTGGTTCCGTAATACAATTTAAGGAGTTTCTAAGGAGTATTTTGTTTATCTACTTAGTTCTAAGTACTGGTTGGGAACGTTTTCATTTCTAAGTAGTTTCTAAGGAGTCCAAGGAGTCTGTAAGAACCCTGCAATTGTAGTATAATTTGAATATAAAATTGTGTATATTAATATCTGCAAGAAAGTATGGTCGCGATCCGCTCTTTCTAATCTTGATTCATTTTTCTCTCTCTTAACTTCATCTTAATGTTGCGGCTTTTTCCCCGGGGGAAAAAAATAAACAAAAAAAGAGTAACTTTTGATATATGATTGAGGAATAACCGTTTGATTCAGCAAAAATTTTAGATAATTTATGCATTTACCTTTTTTTTATCATGCCATTTAACGACTGCCATCTACATTTTCAAACTTATAGAAACTGGGGAACAGAAATCTATAACATAGTAAAGATTGGTAAAAGAATAAAAAAAAACTTTATGAAAAAAATCACACCTTATTTGAAGCTGAAGAAAACAGATCTTTGAATCTATGAAAAGCAATAAATTTTGCAGAATTTCTTATATTATGGAGATGGAAAAGAGAATGATATTCCGGAAATGCACATTTCCGCTTCTTCACAATTTTTTCTTTTTCGGTGTAAAGTGATATGTGGTTTCGGTGTAAATGTGAAGGAGGAGGGAATTGTAAATAAAACTGTTTTACTACTTTGTTATGGCACTTTAATATTTATTTATTTTATACATGGATAACAGCAGTGCCTATATAATCAGAGCATTTTGTTAAAAATAATTTGTTTAAAATATTTCTGCCAGATTTTTAAAATTTTATGATTAATTGGTCTGTCAGTAAATTGTAGAGTTTATTATTGTTCAGATATTTTTAGAATATATATAGTCTTAATTCTATTACAATATAGTAAACTTTTTGTCAAGTTATCCGTCGCCCCATTTCCTCTAAGAAGTACAGTAGTTTAGTGGTTAGTTCATAGCACTACCGCTATCACGTTTCAAGTCAAGAGTTCGATTCTTGACTATGCAAGGTTCAGTAAATTTTTCATTTTTTGGGGTTTCTAAAATGAGTAAAACTTTTAGAAACTAAACCCAGGGAGTCCCATATTAGGATTACAGCTTAACCAGTTTATATTTTGTACAGGAGCGTTCAAACCCACAAAAAGAAAATTGTAAGGATTTTGAAGGACATCATTCTTAGGGATTGTAATAATAACAGAATTCCTTTTAATTTAATCAGAAGTATCATTCTTTAATTTAATTATCTGCAATCAACCTTAAAATACACACATATTTGCCATTTAATATACCGAACAAATTAATGATAATTGAAAAGATGAGGTCTGGGTGAATTTGAAATAAATTGATTACATTGACTTTCACAATTTATGAATACACCGAACAGAAAATGCTTTAAAGGGACAACAAAATTCTCATCTGTATAAAAATATAAGGGATAAAATGTATTGGCATATTTATTCTTCATCAAAATTTTTTCCTCCTTATCGTTCCACTCATCCAGATTACAAAGTTTAGTATCTTTAACCCTCTCACTGACAAGCCCGGCTTATTACGTTCACTGAACGCCAGGTTTCACTGCAATATAAGCAATACTTAATGTAATATAATTCTGTTGATTTATTGGATTTAAATTGAACAATTATTAATATTTCCAAGGATTACATTCATCTTTGTAAATATGTTCTTTAATATAATGTTGAAGGAATCATATTCTTATTTCTTTTCATTCTTTCATAATTTTCTTCATCTTTTACATTTAATAAAGCTAATCATAAATGCAAGTATTTAAAAATGCAAAATATTTTTAAAAGATTCGAGTTACTTCAAATTTGACGTCCTATTTTTCCAAAGAAACACCTTTTCTTTAGAAATAATTTTTTTTCTAACTATGACGCCTTTTTTGACAAAAATCATCTTCTCAACGTAATTTAAAATTAACATTGCATGCATAATTAAAATATTTCGATTTCTCGTTTTAAATATATGGTTGTGTTTATTTCATTTTTATGTTCTTGATTTTTTTAAATTTTTTATGCATATATCTTTGAATTGCAAGTTAATTTCCTGTAGGAAAATTAATATTTTAGTTTCTTAAATTCTGGTTATGTTTAAAGAAAAATAGTTAAATTTTATAGATAAATTGTCCACTGATTCACTATAACAATAATAAAAATTTTAAATATAAATATAAGGTATTTGTACCCTACATGGACAGGGCTCTCAATATGGACACTCCTAATATTTTTAAAGGTAATAATTTTAATCGAGAGTTGAATTAACATTTTCGCGAAGAAAAGCAGTTGAAAAGATAATTAAGGCTGGAAAGTGTAAAAAAGCGCGCTATTCGCTATTTACGAGGAAACCTGTTGTTTCGAGATGTGCTGATATTAATTACTTGTAAGCTTAAATTCTTATACGGTATGGTAAAATTACATTAAATGTTGAAAAGTGGAGTATTTTAGAAAGCTAATAAAACATATTTTCGATTGCTATTGCATATTTTGCTTAAAAATATGTTCCTTATTCATTTGTTACTAGATTTAGTAAAACTACTCCCGGTTCCCAATATGGACAGCTTAGGTCCCCATCGACTACCACTGTAAGAAAGAAAAAAATACAACGTTGCCAAGCAATAAATTGAAAAGGCATCAAAGTGGTAAAATCTTTGTTCAACAAGATGGCATTTGAACAATCCTCCCAAAACCTTCCTCCAAAAAACCCTTGCAGAAAAATAAAAAGAAGCCCCCCCAGTAGGATATCTGTTGGCGAAATCATAGGCACGAATGGTATGACTTCCTTAACAAAAGAGAGCTGGTACTGCTTCTTTTCACTATTGATGCTTTTTCAAACATGCGGCCATGCATCACATGTGGCAGATATGTTCATGAGGATAATATGGGACTTACTTCTCATGGTGAAAAAGTTTCTATTTGTCCATGCTGTGAGGACTGGATAATAACAGATGTACATTCGCAGACAGATGCTATATTCATAATATTAGTATCTAAGGGGCTTTGCATGGGTCTTCGAAGGGTTAAAGCCGAAAATGATCCTCCCCTTTCGAAAATGCATGTTCTAAAGATATTTACTGTCCCCTTCCTCCTCCGAATACTTTAAGATACATTTTCTTTTATTCCCTCTCCTCTAAAATCCCTTAGAAAAGTGGCTCTTCCATACACACTGTGTAGAAAGTCAATAAGGAAACACCTGTCCATAATAGGGACAGGTAGTTCCTTATATGGACACTTGTAAACATTTTTGTTTTTATCATATAAATTAAACGAGAATAATTACAAGGTCGCTAATTTTAATAATGATAGTCAATAGTCCAAGGATAGTAGACATACATTTTTGGAGTCCTCTGACTTGTACATGGGGGTGAAAAAAAAATACATTTCCCTTAAGGTGTTTATATAGGGTACATGTACTATATATATTGGTAATAAATGGTATGAAAATAGCTGGTGGTAATTTCTTTGTTTTAATCTACCTGTATACAAAGTTAAAAGGGCATTAAATATCTGACTTCAGCCAAACATTCTCACATTCTTTCACAGTCATAATATTATTATAAAGGTATATTCTGCAACTTCCGGATATGATTTAGGGATGAATCAAACCTGTTTGATTCATTCAATATTAATTCATTTAATAAATTGCATCTTACAGAAAACCTATGCTTATTTTCCAATAAATATTTTTAAAAGTTCTAAATTTTAAAATGTATATTGGATCCTCGGGTTATACGCAAGAAATTACTGCATTTAAATGCATCTAAAGATCATAAATGTAACATTGCTTTTGTCAAATATATTCCAAAACTACGAACTGTTCTTCGAAAATATTGAAAAATCGTATTCGTTGAAAAGAGCTTTAAAGAGACAGTTTTAAAAGCCGATTGCTTTAAATTCAGCATTATTTGCATTCAATAACTAAATTTTTTTAGAGTTTTGCTCTTCTTAGAAACGTCTGTACTAAAAGCTATCTCAGAATTTATTTCTACTTGAACAGTCTTTTAAAATGTCCTTTGGATGCAAGAGAAATATAAATGGAAGTAACTAAAAATTAAAAAAAAATTAGAGTTCTGGAAGTATTTCCAAAAGGGATAAATATACAGTTATTCATAGAATTTCGTATTAAATTTGAATAAATGTGTCAGAATTTATTTATTAGAAATATTATCTGCACTGTTATTTTCTTCATGTCATTTCTTCAAAATATAGTTGTAGTAATCTATACATGTCGGTTCAATAACAAATGACAATTGGTGGAAATGAATGTTTGTGAAAATTGATAATAATCCTTTTTCTTCATAATTTATGATTTCTTATTATATTACCTTAAATGTAGTAGCTTCAGTGATTTTTTTGCAAATACGAATATCAAATTCTTCATGAATTTGTGTTTTTACTATTATATTAATATAACAGAAAAATATTTATAAATACATTTCTATTTTCCGCTATTTATCACTGCTTATTAAGCAAATGGTAAAAAAATTAAAACTTTTCCCTTAAATTGTTATATGCATTTCTGATTTCCCAAATCGGAATGCAAAAATTAATATGTGAAAAATTAGAAGTGACTAAACATTACAAAAGTATAAGAAATCTTGTGCCATGCATACATATTGAAATCATTTCCTATATAAATACTATGAATTTTTTTCCTAAACTTTTTTATTCTTTACAATTTATAATTCAATAGCACAATTGGTAGTTCTTTATCATTAAATATGCTTAATAGGTGACAGCACACTCGAATAATTTTGGTATTACCCTCTATAAGTTCGATAGATTATTATGCATATTTTAAATTCAATTATTTGTAATGAGATAGAATATGCTCCCGATATTCATAATTAAATAGAAAATACGCGTGCTGCCATCTCTTTCTAGAAAAATGGGGCGAATTTAGTAACAAGTCTGATAACTCATACGAGGGGGAATCCGAAAATAATTTTCCCCTGGAGTAAACAGAGATGATCTGAAAGTCGAGCAATGTAATGAGACATGAAATATACAACACAACTTTACTTGTCAACATTAGCACCAAACATGTTGAGAGTGAGACGCTTGTCATACCACTTGATAAGCTGCAAAACGCCCTCCAGGAAAACATCAGGGCGTTGTATGGGGACAAGCTGTTAAAAGTTTCTTCTGTATGCAAAGCCCTGAATTTTTCCTGCAGAGGTTTTTGAAGTGTACTAAGCATTATGACAAATGTCTCAATGTACTTGGCAATTATGTGGAAAAATAAAGATATGTCTCATCTATAGTCCCTCATTCTATCTTTTGATTTTCATGCACACCTCTGACGGCATTCTATAGGTGAAACTTTTTTTCGGACTCCACCTCGTATAATTTAAATGGGAATGAAATATAAGGAAAACAGTGTTATAAAATTATTTTAATATTACTGTTTAAGATAGTAACTAAATCTAACTACGTAATTCAAACGTACTTTTATTAGTTTAATTATTTTTTATTTATTTATTTTATTTTATTTTATTTATTTATTTATTTATTTACTGCATTCTAAATGACTAGTTTCCACAAACTTTCTCTTTTCATCTTTCCAGTGGCTTTTAAACTTAAAAAAAGATTTTTTCTTATTAATGGTAATTTCTAATCAATTTATTATTTAATGGCTTTTCTGTATTCTATTCATCATGATTGGTTTGCTTAAATCAGAATTATTTGTTATTCTTCTCGCTTGGAAATTTTTAAATGGTCTCTTTTCTTAATAAAGGTAGCTTCTTAAACCTGTTATATTCGCTTAAAAATAGAAAACCAACTATTAGAAATAATGCATAAAAAATACATTTTTATGCTTAATTTGTGCATTTGTATCGTTGGTTTTCTGTCGTTGGCATTTGTATCGTTAGTTTTATATTCTTATATACAGTTTTGATTTTAGTTATTATTTCATATTTTAATGTTATATTCGTAGTTTCCTTGTTTTCAGCATTTAAAAGAAATAAAAGTTTTTATCTTTATGACTATATTGCATTACCCCGAATATTTCATTTTTTTGTCTCTTGCTAAAATTTAAATGTAATGTTTTCTAAATGGATATAACTTATTGCAACTGCTCAATTTTTCTGCTTTATGGATTCAGCGTACATTAAAAGTTACATCCAACCTGACTAGCTTGAGCTAATGATGTAATCCAATTTAGATCAGCAGTTCCTGAACCATTATTAGACGTAAGGCTTTATTAAAGAAATAGGGATGAAAAAAACCTTATATAAAAAAGAGAAAAAACCAGAATTCCGTAATTTTCGATGGAATATTCACATTCATTATTCAACTTTAAAAGCTTAAATTCAGTTTAGGCGGGTAAGGTTACCAATACGGTTTTAACTCAGCCATCTAGACCACCGGAATAACACCATTCGTGACGAACAGCTTAGTGGGCAAAGCCCGGGATATTTGTATGAAACTCCTTTATATTAATGCATAAAAAGCTATACAGAAATGTTTCAACTGACAGCCCAATTTAATCCCAAATATGCAGGACTTATAATTAGACAATGATTTGTACATTACAAATTTTGAAAAAAATCTACAGTAAATTACATTGCTGAACATTAAATTACATTGCTAAAATATTTGCAAGGCCGTAATTAAACCTACTCTGAAGACATTTCGGAAAAGGGAAGTATTCGCTTGAAAAGAATCTCTAAATAAAACCAAAAAATAAAAAGAAAATCTATGTAAAAATCTACATTAGATATCAAAAACAATATACATCGATATGTAAATATGTATGGGGTTTGACAATTCTGTTTTGGTTCTGCAAATTCCATTATTATTTATTTATTTAATTTTTCATTTCAATTGTTCCACCAGCTAAAGGAGTTTTCTATCACCAAAATTAAATTAACAAAAAGCAAAAACAAAACAATAAATATAAATTAACAAAAATTGTGACATAACAACAGCAGAATGGGGCAGGGAAACGTCATTCGAGTTTCAAAAACCTATTACACGGGGAAGGGAGGGGTCAGAAAAATACAGATGACGTAATTAATAGAAAATCAGAATTAATTATTAGAGCACAGAAATGCGTCAAATTGTGTATAATCTACTATCCTAAGACTACAAAAAACAGATATAACAATATTAAGGGCATATTCCAATCCAAATTGCTTATTTTCTAATTTATTTTAAAATTCATCTTTGCTCTCAAACGCATCCAACTGGTTTAGAAACTACGCAATGCCATGTATATATATATACCGGGTGTCCCAAAAATGACTGATGGATTTTAAAATTCAATAACTTGCAAACGGAGACAGCTATTTAAAAAAAATTTTGCAGGAGGTTTATGTATAATGTCAGGAGTTTTTTTACCGTAATTTTTTATTTTAGTTCGCATCTCAAACAATAGGTGGCGCTGACGGCGATTGAAGGCCAGGTCGACGCTTCCCTCAGCACTGATCACCTGGCCTCCAATCGCCGTCAGCGCCACCTATTGTTTGAGATGCGAACTAAAATAAAAAATTACGGTAAAAAAAAACTCATACATAACCCTCCTGCAATTTTTTTAAATAGCTGTCACCGTTATTGAATTTTAAAATCCATCAGTCATTTTTGAGACACACGGTATATACAAGATGGTCATAAAAAAAACTTTGCCGGTATATGGAGCTCTAGCGGCCAGTCCGTTCAACTGATTGAGGTGAAATATCAGATATAGCTAGTCAGAGGTATGAGCTCGAGATTGTGTTTATGGAAACAAAATGGCTCTCACGGTTACGGTTATAGTTACAGAAACTCGAAATTTTTTCATCACAAAATGTTCAACGCGTGAGAAAATCCCAAACATCGTTGGAACCGTACGTTTATCGCAAGAAACGGATACGTTATGCACGCACCAAAAACTGTTCTGCGAATCACCCCCATAAAAAACGCGATTGGGTGCAAGGAGTAAATTTGCATATGACGCAGAGTCAGTACACTAATATCTGATTACAACACAGATAGGAGAAAAGAAAACTTTTATTTTGGCTACAAATTTTCAACATGAGTGCCATCACAGGCAATTACACATTGCATGGTGGCGACTGTGGACAATACAGCCAAACGTTGCATCGCGTGAGGGATGTTTGTCATCTCACGTCTAATAGAATCTTTCAAATACGACAAAGTTTGCGGATTGCACAGGTACATTCTAGAGTTTAGATATCCCCGGAACCTGCAATCCATAGGAGTGAGGTCGGGGAATCGCGGGGACTATTGACGTTACCAGTTAAGGTGAAATGTGACTCGACAGTTCATAATATGCGAAGAGGCCGATCGTTATCATAATATTGGATAAGAAATTCATTAACTAAGTCTATATGTTGTTGATGGTCTCTCACTTCCAACATCTGGGCGTAGTGGTATCAGTAAGGAAACATGTGGATTACAGAGCGCAGTAATTTTAAGACCATTGATTTTGGTATATCAAATTCACGAAATGCACCTTTTGTACTTTGCATGCGTCCTCTTGTCACTATGTGATGCATTTCCATAACAGTATCCTCAGGAACAGTTGGTCGTCCGGATCGCGGACTATCACAGATGCTGACAATTGCTTCGAATTTCATTACTAAATCACGAAGAGCTTGTAAAATGCATAGGCCACGCATTTGGCGATGGTTTCGACGGTAAACGAGCCAGGTTTTCGCAGCATTCATCTCATTTTGATAATAGTTTTACCAACTCACCACGAACGAAGTCATTTTGTTGGCATCTGCGAGCTCCGACTGAAGACCTAACATTCCCACACTACTTTTTATCTGTTTTCTACGCTGACTATCTGGCAAATGATGTTCCGTGATTGGTATTTTTCTTTCTGTTACATTCAAATTTTCTTCGTGCGCCTTGGTTTTGTTTTTTTGAGGGGCTGTTCCTAGGGCTGATTTTGTGAGAGCATAACGCGTCCATTTATTGCAATAACCATACCGTTCCGACGCTCTTTAGGGTTTTCGCATGCGCTAAGCATTTTGGAAAATATTGAGTTTCTGTAACTATAACCGTAATCGTGAGCGCCATTTTGTTGCCGTTCACAGAATCTCGAGTTCATACCTCTGAATACCTATATCTGAAATTTCACCTCGATCGGTTGAACGGACTGGCCGCTAGAGCTCCATATATTGGCATATACAACCCTGTATATATATACATACAACCACTGTATATATATATATATACAACAGGGTTGTATATATATATACAACCCTATATATATACATATGTATTGCAGTAGGGTGTATAATTATCAGTTACACTACACTTTTTCATACTGTCAATCTTAGTATTTTATTTATTTATTTATTTATTTATTGTACTGACAAAACTGACAGGTGACATTTGACAGGCGTCATCAACCGGTAAAGGAATCTTAACAGATACATATTTTTTTAATATTGAAAATATTTTAAAATGATACTCATATAGATTTAAAATTAATTGGCGAATGTTATTATATGGTTAAAATAGTAAGCCTATTTGAGTTAAAGAGGTATTTCAATAAAAATGATATAAATGTGTCCCCTTGTATTCGACTAAAAATCTAAATTTATGAATGATGAAAAGTACAATGACTGTAATGTGCAATTACACCAAAGTAGCAATATGCATTTTAATAGCTTTTTTGTCACTTGCAAGGTGTAACAAAACTTGATATTCTGAATTTAAAGCTTCCTTGCTATTTTATATAAATCGAATGTGTTTGTGAAAATTTAGTTTTTAAAACTAAAGCAGAAAAGCAAATACATCAGTATTTCGATATCAATATGTCTAAAAAATAAGCAAAATCTATTAAAACCACTTGTCTAAAACCCTAAAGAATGTTTATACAATGGACTTTTTATGTTTGAATATTTTAAAATATAATTATACTTCATTTTAATCAATTTTGCTTCATAAGTAGAAACATATTTTTCCCACTACGCTAAATACAGTCACTCTGTTATGTGAATCATTTTTTTCTAATGCTTAAAGATATATATTTTTATTTTGAGGCTTTTTGTACAACTGTATTAATTTAAACATAATATACGTTCTTTCAACAATATTATATAAATTATTCAAAAATTTGAAAATACGGAAACAATTTAAATGGGTACATATCCTAAGAAAGAATGACTGAAATATCGAAATACGTTTTTATATTTGTACATTTATGTATCCTTTACAATAGTTTATTTTGATAAAAATCTATCTAGATTTTATTTTTTGCAAACTTGTAAACACAAGCTGGAAAAAATAAAGACAAGATCTATACCGTATTTTGAGTTATTTGAAGTTCTCTTCTATTAAAAATGGTGTATATTAAATATTAAACGTTTTCAATTTTAAAATAACACTGAAATATTGTTTGAGTAAGTTCATTTGTTATTAATGTTATTTTGTAGTGGAGAAAACAATTTAATGTAGCTTGTTTTTAAAAATAAAATTGTTTATGTTTTTCAAGGGAAAGGAGAAGTTTCCCATTATTAAAAATAAATTTTTTGTAGTCTTAGCATTTGACAGGTAATCCATTTTCTCATTGGCACTATAGAATTCTTTTCTTCCCTTTCCCTATTTCTCTTTTAATTCAAACTGGAAGAAATTCCCTATAAAGAATTAAAAGTGTATCTAATCTACCTTAAAATTTCCCGTTAACCCTTTTACCAACTCATCTTTCTTTGATGTAAAGTGTCCTAAATTTTAAACGTTTTCAAATCAAAATGATTTAGTTAAATGATCTGTTATAATGCTGTAGAACATAATATATATAAAACATCATAAAATTTCGTATGTTTACAGAATAATATACATGCAGTTACATTATTTCTAGATATTTATTTCACTGGCATGCATGCATAATGCACTCTCATAAACACATTAAACTAACTGTGGCTTATCTAAGAAATGAAATATATTTGAAAATGCGAATACTGCATTTTTTAATTAGTTAAATTAAATGAGAATGCTTGTATTTTCAACACTATCGGTCAAAGTCCTCCTTATAAGACCAAGTATAGCTTCTTGCAAAAATGTATTGAATTTTCACCATTTTCTTTTTAAAGACATTTTTCATTTGCGGCATGCGAATTTTAAATTTATTTGTGAAATAACTTTTTAAATGTAGTAGTGGCAATAGAACATTAAAAAAAATCATGTGCATGAAGTTAGCGTCCGTGATGGGCTAAGATATTTTGAGGCTGAAACGCGAATGTATATTGGCGTTAACTTTTAAATATATAAGTATTTTTGCATATCTATTTACTCCTTGGAAGTGAGAAAGTCAGCCCTTGTGGTTCATTAATCATATGCGTGTATGAATGCTTAATATTATTACGTTCTTTTCTTATGAAATAATTCACACTAATAAATTTAAATGAAATTTTAACATAAAAGCTAGTTTTACATGTTGATAAATGAATGTAAAATGTAATTAATATAAACTTTTGGGATGAAAAATTATGCTTTTATCTTTAAGATGGGGTTCAGTCAGCATCTGTCTAAGAATATGTGGCGATACGAACACATGCTGTCCGATTCCTCGCGTAAAAGTTAAAATGAAAAATAAATCGTTTGCAGATAGACACAGATAGTACACTGCTGGCCACACAAAATGAAACACTCTGAAGGAACCATGCAAATCAAGCGAAATTTACTTTAATCGTTTGCGGCATTGAAATACGCAATTCATTATCATTTCAGCGCAGATGCACATCACGGATGATCGTAGCACCACCCGCAAGCACTAAAGAAAGAAAAAAGAGATTGGCTATTTGAAGTACGGCAATTATTTTTCGTGCGTTTTTTAGCATAAACGTGGAAGATATCTAGCGTATTTTGACCAAGTTTTTGAATTTGACCGAGGAAGAATAGATAGCCTTTAGTGATTGCGGATTAACCTTCAGAAAATCAGTCAACGTGTTGGACGAGACAAACCAACTGTAATACAGATGCGTAATTGCTGGGTGCAAGAGATAACAACTGTTTGCTCCACTACCCGTGATGACCGGTGGATTGTGCGCATTGCAATGATGGATCCTGCAGCCACATCACGAACCACAGCAAAACAGATTCAGTCTGCTACACATCCTTCGGTGTCCGCTCGCACTATGCAACGCCATTTGCAGCAGAGTAAAATGTCCGCAAGGCATCCATTTGCTTTGTGTACCTTTGACTGGAAACCATATGTGTTTACTTAAACAATGGTGCGAGGAACGACGGACATGGACAATGGAATGGAACGACATTGTGTTTACTGAAGAATCCTGCTTCTGCTTGCAACATTACACTGCCAGAAAAATTCGTTAATATACACTAAGTTATCGTTTATTTTTTACAAATAACTTCTGTTCTCCCAGAAAACGTATTTGTTTTGTGAGTTCATTCCGAACGTCGAAAAATGAGGAAAAGATTCCGTTTATATCTAGCACGCATGCGCATTGGGTCTGTTAGTAATATATTCGAATTTATTTTTAAAATGAAAAACAAAAATATTCTATTGATTAAAATGTCTAATTTAGTTTTAAAAGACAAAAATGTTTTAATGATATTATGTGTTCAAAATCAAATACTTTGTATCAAATGTTTTGTTAATTTAAAAATAAATAAAAATTACTTTTTTATTCGTTCAAAAATTCTCACAATCTGTTGTTCAAAGTTGGATAAGTTGAATAAAGTTCAATAAACTAAGTTATTTCTATGATAAATATTCGCATATAAAATATACTTTAAGTGAACACATTTAAAAAATATTTTAATTAAAAAATAAAATGCAAAAAAAAATTTCAATTATTAAAAAAAATCTTATCGAACAAAAACAGAACATCAATGTTTTTTCTCTAACAATCTACGTAATATATTTAAAATTTACATTTTTATACTATATTAATACTAAACGTAAAAAAAACCAGCCACAGTTTCATTAAAGATGAAATATTTCCGAGATTAATTGCAAAATTAAAAGCTTTTTAACGAAATACACCAAACCACACCCATATGAAATGAACGCTTCTATTTTAAAGCACAATCGTCATGAGCAACCGTAGCGCCGAGGATAAGCGCTGGCCTTGTAATGCTGGGATAGTGAGTTCGATACCCACCTCTTCCGCGTTGATTTTTTCCAAACTTTTTTCAAGTGACGGATATTTTTCCTCTTTTGACGAAGAAAAAAATAAACAGAAAATCGTCAATCTACAGACAATTTCTGGCAGCAGTGCTGCCAGTACTTTTTCTGTGAAAAGACGAAAGATTTTGAGAGTGTACAATGATGGGATTTGAGTTTGGTGACACCGTGATGAGAGACTACTAAACTGTTGCGTTATGCATCGCTACACTGATATTGTACCCAGTATAATCGTTTCGGATGGTATTCGATTTCCCTGCCGCACCTCTCTAGCACGTATATCCGATACACTTAACTTCCGGGGCTACATCTCTGAGATGTTGATGTACTTGATCCTCCCATGTATTCAGCACTTTCCATCAGTCATATTTCAACAGGATAATGAACGACCACACGTGGTATGCAATGTTCAAGGTTTCTTCTTCAGTCATCAGATTGAATTACTTTCTTGCCCAGCTTGTTCTCCCGATATATCTCCAATCAAAAACATATGATCCATATTTTTACAATGACTGGCCCGGGATACACTCCCACAGCTACACTAGTTCAACTTTGTCAATATGTGGAAGCGAAACAGACTGCTGTACTCCAAGGAGACATCCAAAGCTTCTTTGATTCTATGCCGAGGCACGTGGCATTGGTTATAGTCAACGTTATCGTCTACACTGAATACTGATTTTGTCATAATCCTCACATCACAATAGGCTATAATTTTAATCGTTTTATCTTTGCATAACATGTTATCTGCAAAATAAATTTCGCTGTGATATATTTGATGTCTTTCTTGTGATGTCTTTCTTGGTGCTGCATTTTGTGTGGCGAGCAGTGTATCACGAAATCTGCAAATTAACATATAAAATAATCACTAGAAAAACGAGAACTGCTGAATTTTAATATATACAGAATTAAATGTACATTTAAAACGAATTTAGCAAAAAATATAATGGAAGACAAAATGTGCTAAGATCTGTCGCATGCATATTCTGATGTCAAAAGTTAGGCATGTGAACATAGAATTCAAAGGAATTTCTGTACATTAAATTGGTCAATTATTGTTTATAAATTAAAAAAAAGGTGTTAGTTGCACAAGATAAAACAAACATTTTGTTTTATTTTGTATAAAAAAATCAAAAGTGAAAATACAAAAGCAAATTATTTATACATATACGTTCCAATTTGTTTTACAAACAACCATAAAAAAGTGTAGAAACTGAAGAAAGTCATTATTATTTTTTTACTAACGTCCACCGTAACCGATTGCATGCGTTTAATAGGTTGTTAGATATAAATGGGGAAAGATCGCACACATGACCTCTTTATGAAAGATTAATTAGTTCATTTTACACATGAATAAAATTAAAAAAAGACGCAAACAAAGGATTTTTATACAGAAAAACAGACTGCACCAAAGCAAATTATTTAACATGTAGCTAAAAGAAATAACAGAGTCAATTTAATTTAAACAGGTCAGAAGACAAAAATTCTTTGTAAAAGAAAGAATAAAGAAAGAGGTGTAAATAATTTAAGCGAGTAAAAAACGTTTGGAGATAGCTTTTCCTGAAAACCTGAAGATTAATGATTTGGAGGGAAATAAAAGTTTTTTTCCTTTTTTAAAACAAGGATATTAAGGAGGGGATATTTTTCCTACGTTTGTTGCCATAATAAAGTACGGTGTGATATTTAAAAATTGGAAAATTGTTTGCATTACAGATGGATCATATTGATATTGATGCATTTCATATTGATAGTATTTTTCTTTTTGGAAACGCCTCATAATGTACACACTGTAGAAAAATAAAAATAAAATAAAATTTAAATTAAATCCGTTAAATTTATGGTAAAAACTGCTGGCAGCAATATTTCCAGCTGTTTTTTTTTGTAAAAATTTCAGTAAAATTAGATGTAATAAAAAGAATTTATATCTAATTTTACTGCAATTTTTACGACAAAAACTGCTGGCAGCATAGCTACCAGAAGTTTTTGCCACAAATTTAACGATTTTCTTTTACAATGTAGCTGTAATCGATAAATTGATTTTACTAATATAAATTTATTTATTGAAAATTATTAACGTGGCAACTACTTGCTGCGTTAGAAGGGATTTCGCTTAAATAAAAAAGATAGTACTTTGTCACGCTAAAACTAATACAAAATTTACGCAGTACTTGTTTTCTTTCTTTGTTTAAAAATGCGCAATATTCATTAAATAAAATTTAAGAAAACTGCAAATTTATATTAATTTTGTAATATGTTTGTTTGTAAGAAATAATCTGAAAAACATCCAATCAACATAAAAAGTGAGGGTTAGAAAGTGATTATCTAACATGTTATATCTCATGTTATATCTCATGCTGTTATCCTTAGCATAAAGGGTACAAGTGCAGAAAGCTTTTTAAAACTATGTTTTCATACTTCAATTTTTACATCTTGGTTAGTATAAAGGTATAAATGCTCGATAGAAAGGCTTTCTAATAAATACGAAACTGCAAAAAAGTTTTATTTTATATATATATATATATATATATATATATATATATAAACACACACACACACATATATATATATGTGTGTGTGTGTTACGTTTTGAAGTTAGGTGGGGGCAGAAACATCATCGCCAAGTTTCCCTTTCTCCGCACAGAAGTCATGGCCAGCGAGAAAAAACAAAATAAATAAATGTGGAAGGTCCAATTAATCACTTCTTGGATGCTGCGAATTCATTTTACTAAACGGTAGCTATAATAAAGGGAAAAGCTCCTGTTGCAGACGATATTTTACCGAAACATCCAAAAAATATTCCGTCCTTTACTACATCAAGCCGTACTCATGCAAGAGCGCACCCAAGAATCCTTCTTCCCATTTCTCTTACCACCTCTAGAGCTTCCTCTTTTAAATCTAAAAAGAAAATTCTAGAACATTCTCTAACCTCAAACCATCATTCTTTTATGTAAACAGAATTCTTGTCCAGCTACGAGACTATTTACCACAGACGATAATTTTATTTAAAAAAATATAATTTAACCAGTTTATAATCGACTCAGAATTTCTTAGGCAGACGATTTTTATAGATGATTAATTTTAAGAGAAAAAGAAAAGAAAAGAATTTATTGATATGCACACTATCAAAGGTTGACGAAGGGAAAATAAATAAATAGATAAAATAAAATAATGATATTTTTTGAAAGGTATGATTTTGGAATAAATTTAATAAGACTTTCTTAAAAAGGGTTGATAAAAACATAGAAGAAATGAGTTTTATTTGGAATATTAAGAAATAAAGTTTAATTAAGAATATTTTAAATTTCGAGCCATCTTTTTAACTTTACGCATACTGGAATAATGTTTTTTAAGGGAAATTAAGAATTTCTATCGTCTGCATAAAGATAAACAGATTAGATCTAGAAACAAGATTTTAATTTAATAATTTGAAGTAAGTACGAAATATTATTATAAGAAAATAAAGATAGTTAAAGGTTAGTTTTGGCAAAAAAAATTTAAAATTTGTAATATTATCCCCCCTTCCCAAAAATTTTGTATGAAATTGATAGTTAAATAAAACTACAAGTTGAGACAACAGAAATCTAATAACTTAGAAAAGTTAAATTTTGGAATAAATCTGTCAAACCCAGGAAGCCAAGAGATGGAAAGAAAAGAGTTCATGGGATTACTCCTTCATGGGATTACTCATTACTCCTTCATGGGAGTTTATAGAATTTCAATAACTTAATCAATAGTCCACTAAAGAAAGTTCTCTAAATAAAAGTCCTCCGGATCCAGTCTATTAAACAATAGTTTCAATAGTCAACTAAATTTTTTCAGTGATATAGTTCATTAAATAAGTCTTTTGTTGGATTCCAACATCTTTTCATAGTATATCAAATTTTCAATAATAAATAGTATTACTTGAAAACATTAATAATAAATAATATAGAAAAATTTAAATAATAATAATAACAATAATAATAAGTAGCATAATAAGACTAAATATCCTAAAATTTCCCAATAAGAGTATAATTAATACTAAACTTCATTATAGAACTCATAATAATAATAATAATAGTAAAACAAGGGTATTATCAAGATTTTTTTATTATTGATAGGGGAAATATTGGTTGAGGATAAAAATAATTACATTGCAATTAAATAATTTTCTTATCTTCTAATAGCATAAGAAAGTATTTTTTGCTAGCCGAAAGTATACATAAAAAAATAATAATTCCAAAATCCAAATAAAATTAAATCTAACTATTTAGAAAATGAACTCTCAACCAGTATTTCCTTACAATAATTCCTCTCTGATACTCTTTTACAAAATTGTCAAATTTGGTTATAAGTTTTCAAATGCCAAATGTAGAATAATGTTTTATCTACACATGGTTTATAAAATTTAATAATAAAAAACAAATAAGAATAAAAGTTGTCATTCTTAATTGAGAAATGGAAATAAAAATAGTTTGCTTTTTTTGAAAAACTTTTAATATCTGTAGTTTTCACAATCACTGAAAATCACATATTAAGTTATAGGTTTGAGTAGAATCATTAAATTTTATAACTGTTATCACATAAATATCTGCTGAATAAATAGAATAACACTAATGTCAAATGAATGAGTAAATATAGTTAGACTTAAATACACTTAAAATTAATTTATCAACATCAATTGTAAGCTTTTACAACCAAAGTGTACACCTTATGCCTGCATAAGGAGCCCAATTTAACCACAAAAACTCCAAAAAACACGTAATATTCTTGTAGCGCTCCAAGAACATACCTGCTAATGTTGAAAATTATGGTGATAACATTTTTAAAGAATAAGAATTAAAATTTAATCTATTGTCTTGACCTTAGTTTGATCTAGTGATTGTGATTGTATATGAGATTTTGTTTGTTTTTTAGGTTGCTCATGAAACAGTTTAAAATCTTCAGGTGATAAATAGGGACTTAATTTAGAAACAAACACAATAACGGAATTCTGTCCTGTCTCATAATTAAATTTATCTATTTCAAAAGTTACATCAGAAAGTTTATTTATATGGTTCATATTTTATATGGTCCAGAGAAAGTAGGTTCTAATTTTCGAGTGTTAGGGTATTTACATTCTTCATAAATTACAGAGTCTTGTATTTTTAATGGGCATTCGACAAAATTTCGATCATAGAGTCTTTTACTTTTAAGGTGAAAATCACGAGTTCGCGCTTTCGCAATCTTGAGGGCTTTGTCTACTGAAGGGTAATAGTTTTGTTTTAAAGGAGATAAATAAGGCAATTGACCATAAAATAAATAGGCAGGTGGGAATTTGGTGATAGAAAAGGGCGTATTGTTGTATTCTTCGATGACTTGATTTAATAATCTAGTCCAAGGTGCTTTAGAAGAAGTGGAATTAACTTTACATTTAAGCCGGGTAACTATAGTCTTATTAACGCGTTCTACCTTTCCATTGGTCTGAGTATGATGTGCGGATGTAGAACGCTGTTGAACATTATGATTTTTAAGGAATTTCTTAAATCTTGGAGATCTGAAAGATTTATGCCTGTCACTAAGTAATTTTTGAGATACTTTGATATTGAAAATTTGTTTTAAACAGTTAGTGTATGTTTCAGTGGTAACATTTTTGGAGGGAAAAGCCCAAACAAACCTAGTTGCATGTGTAAAGGTGTTTGTTCATTGGCCCAGGTGATTAACCAAAATAACACACAAAAAAACTCCGAAAAAGAGAGAGTTACTTTAACGATACATTTATTTAACAGGAGATTGGACACTGCAACTCCCCATAGGGGGGAGGTAACGCTGAGAGCTCAAGAGAGTTACATTTTACGACGATACATTTATTTAGCTAGAGATAACAGACTGCAGGTCCCCCTAAAGGGAAGGTAAATCTCAGAGATCTAGAGAACTACATGTTAATGGTATGATGGCAATCGACGAACTGACGACACAGCGTCATAGCCCTTCTCGCCAAAAGGAATAAGAAGTTTTTTATACAAAGAATTTTGGCGATATTTGATAAACCACACGTTCAGCATCAGCTAACCTTTGCGGTCTGGGAACCCAAGGATTATTTTCACATCTGCGAATATTTTATAGGGTTATAGAAATATTTTAAGCTTGGGAAGTATATGAGATAAGCAAACCGTTACATACATTTGCCTTTTGCAGACAAAACTTTAAGTTGTCCAGATGCGCAATTAAACAGATAAGACAGCACAATCAGGATAAACAGAGACAAAAGTGTTTCTAGCTTTAAGCTTTAATTGTGAGAATGAAAACAGGGTGTGCAAGGCAGATGTTAATAAAAATGTAACGGATAAAAGATTATGATGAACAAAGCCCAGAGCTTTCTTTATTTTGTTAATAAGTGCGGTATCTATGGGCAGATGTTTTTTTTACAGACACAACAGAAAATTTGTGAGAAAGGAAATTTCATTATTATTTTATACAGAGAGCTCCAAAAGATGAAAAGTTTAACTTCTATTAGTGGGAGTATGAAAGTTAGAACTTAACTATTAAATGTAGAATTAATTTAAACTACTGGGTTTATTAGTGAAAAGGGAATCTAAAATAAAACTAAGAATTTATTAAAGGGAAATAATTATTGCATTTATGAAGGGGAAAAGATATGTAGCGATAATCTCCGCTACATAACTCACCCCGGCCACCACAAAAAAAAACTTTATACTTGTATTAAAGTTTTTTTTTTTTTTTTTTTTTTTTTTTTTACTATTATTGTCATTATTTTGAAGATACTGAATGTGCCGTCTACCAAAATATATACAAAAACACATATCAAAAGACATACAAGTATATATATATAAGTACTACAAAAATGATTGATTATACTATCTGCTTGCAGAATATGTAAATAAAAACAATGACCATATATATCTCTATAATCATCATGACAGGGAGCTCCTTAAAAGTTCAAAAATTGCCACAAAATATTTAATTAATATTGGATCCTTTATTCAATTTCTTTGTTGTGGCGCTGGTACCAGCTGTTTATTTTTATTTATTTTTTTTTTTTTTGTCATGAGCAAAAATTGAGAGAAGTATTTTCTTTCTTTTTTTTTCTTTTTTTTTTTTTTTTTTTTGTTTTTGTTGTGATCACCTCTTAAATTTGCCTTTCATAACTTCTCTCTAAATTGATCCTTTTTGAGATCAAAATGGCATAATTGCAAGCAAAAAGAAATATTTATAAAACACAAATAGTATATATATAAAACAAAAATAAAAGAAAACTAACTAAAATAATATGTTCTAAAAATAATGTATGTTGTTAAAAATTGAAAATGAAAATTTATGCATAAGGCACAGGACTACTAAAAAAAGAGATGCCACTGGCATGCCCATAAAAAGGTTGTAGCCCTTAATCTTGTATAAAAAGTACAAGTATTATGGCTTCGGTTTAAGACGTCGGCCCTAGGGGGAGAGGGAGTAGTGGACGAACCCATATTGGGTACAATATAAGTCCGCCCCGCTCCTCAGTAAAATCGCACTGATCTACAAAAGGAGCGCGCTTAGAAGTCACATAAAAAATTTAACCTAAAAGAATTGGTAGGCCAATTCAAGGTGAAAATGAAATGTCTCGCAAGACAGGTGTGGCGTGAAACCTTAGGGCAAAATTTTGAACGGTTCACGACTTTTGGGGGATAATTTAGAAAAAAAAACATAAAATATAAGATGAATGTAATCCATCTCATAAATTAAATTGAAACAGTCAGTCCGGGTAAGGTAAACAAATAGTCAGGATTAGGTGCTAACACAACTGGAATATTTCAAAAATAAGAATGATGATTTTTTTTTTGTATTATTCCACTGTCCAAAATAATTTGTAAATAATGTTGAAGTACAACGTTGTGATAAAATGCATGAAATGAAAATTAATTATTAGTGAAGTAAGTGACCTTCTTTTTACGTACTGCCACTACATAAAAAGAGGTAAGTGTAACAAGGGAATTTAGATGTAGTGTGAAAAAAAAAATCCAAATAAACATGCAATGTAAATTTGACAAACAAAAATGGACTAAGTGTATTTTAAAGAACAGTAATATGTAAAGGGAATAAATATAAACATTAAACAAGATGAAATGGTTAAGTGTGAGCATGACAAACTGTAAAAATGTGAACTTTTTTTTTTGTGTTAGGATGAGCCTTTTACACAAACAAAACGAAAAATAAACCGAAGAGAATTTAACGATAAGTGTGTTAAAAGAAAAAAAATATTCAAGATATTTGTGTGAATGAGGTTTTCAACTACCTAATTACAAAGAAATTGTTATATTTACAGAAGAAAGGATTCATATCACATGATAAAAGTGTAAAAATGTAAACACATGACATGACAGTGTTGTGTGTTATTGTGTGTTTTCATGAAGCAGTTTTGAGAAACAAGTGAAATTGGTGTACAACCCTCAACCCGAGAAACAAGAGAAAAGAAGAAACCACATGACCTGATATGTTGCACATGACCTAAAGTGTATTCGCATGACCTAGTGTGTACCACATG
Source organism: Maratus speculifer (assembly GCA_964019185.1). Taxonomy (NCBI): domain Eukaryota; kingdom Metazoa; phylum Arthropoda; class Arachnida; order Araneae; family Salticidae; genus Maratus; species Maratus speculifer. The sequence continues at coordinate 253,644,345 of OZ025291.1, forward strand.
ACCTAGTGTATTGCACATGACTGAGTGTATATTGAAAAAAAAACAATGTGATAGTGTAAGAAATCGCATGACCTTGTGCAAAAACACCTGAAGGAAAAAACAACGTGTGTAAAAGAAATCATGTGACCGGGTATCTAATATACCTTGACCTAGAGAAAAGCACATGACCCTGTGTAAAAACACATGAAAGAAAAAAAATGTGTGTAAAAGAAATCACATGACCTGTTATCTAATATACCTTGACCTAGAGAAAAGCACATGACCTTAAGTTGAAAAAAAATAAAACTCAAAGTTGAGGAAAGTAAACATGTAATTGTACTGTCAAAAACCCTTTTAAAGTTAAAATTTAATTGAGAACACAAAAATTACACCATGAAAAAAAAATGTATTAAATGTGTAAAATGTAGCCTCTATAACAATAGAGTTGAAATATTGTTACTGTTAACTGCATTCCTGTTACTGCAAAACAAAACCATTAAAGGGGTAAAAAAAGGTGTGCTTGATTATGTAAATATGTTTACAATGATTGTGTACACCAACGCGAAAAAATCCAAAACCAAGTGAAAAAAAAAATTGACAAACCGCATCAAAATTTTCACTCTTACATGCCTTCTTTCTATTACTCAACCATCTGCGCGCTTGATAGTCGAATAAAGAAAAATACAATGCATTTGTACACAAGATTAATGTGAAGACAATTTGTTAAAATTTAAAGTGTTACAGGAAATGTGAGAGAAAAAAATACTAATTGTTTTATAAAAATGAAAAAAAAAACAATCTGTCAAAATGTATAAAAAAAGCTTAAAAGCGTAGTGAATACATCTTTTAGTATGTAGTGTGGCCAGGAAAATTAAATTAAAGAAAAAACATTATTTCTCATTTGAAATAGACTCAGTTGTATGAAGCAAATGTCTTTGTATGTTTATATATCTCTTGACAGATGGGCAGTTATGAGAAAAAGCTGTATGTTGAATGTCAAAATGGGTATTACTTGATTCATTGCACCTCATGCAATTAATGTATTTTGGTGAGTTTACACAATTAGGATCTTTATGTGACATAGCACAGACAGGGCATATTATGTCATTAGGGCAGAATTTACTTATATGAAATAGACTTTGACATGTAAAACATCTTTTTATATCTATGTACCTTTTAAGAGTAAACTTTGTGTACTGAATAATGATATGTTTATGTGCAAGCAAAATTTCAGCTAAGTGGGATGGCATTAGAAAAATCCAGTTAAATAAATTACAATGTTTTATTTTTATTTTGTTTTGAAATTGAATGGGAGGCGAAGAAGTATCAGTTAGCTTTGAAATAGCCAACAGAATGTCAGGTATGCCAAAATTTTCAGGCAACCGCATGATTACAACAGGGATAAAACTACTACTATCTTTCTTAGGGGTACCGAAAATACTGGCCTGAGAAGAATTGTTACTGTCACATAAATCATTAACCTGTTGATTACTAGAAAAAGAGGGACTTGTATTGCAACTTTCATGTACTGTAGTGTGGGAAGATTTGTGAATGAGGTTGTTGTCTGTCTGTGTGGACATATTCTGAACGGATTTTAGACAAGCGGTATAAATCGAAGTAGTGCTATCTTTTTGAGTATTTGATATGTGAGGTTTAGTTTTACTTTTTAGTTCCTGCGACAAGTCCCGTACTCGTTCCAACAGTTTGTCATTTACTAAAAATAAATTTTCTTTTTCATGTTTTACTTTAGTGTATTCATCTTTCAGTCCCTGAAAGGTCTCTTTCAAAATATTGAGATCCCATTCGATTGTGAATTTGAGTTCTGCAAAATTAGAGACAAGTGTATCAGTGTTGTTTTGATTTTTTATTTGATTTTGTAATGCTGTGGCTTCAGCGATAACTGTGTCTGAAAACTTTGTTAAATTTTCCTCATAAAATTCAAGTAAAGGGGATATTGAAACTTATGATTGTCCAAAAGCAGACCCAAATTTATTATCTCTCTCTGACATTGTTTGGGAAGTAGCTGAAGCTTGTTTTAGCTCAATATTAGCTATAAATGTTTACCAAAAGAAAAATAACTAATATAATTCAAAAGAAAGATTTATAAATAAACTAAATGCACCAAAACAAATTTGACTGTTACCCAAAGTATTAAAATTAATAATTTGCGGGAAATAACTAAAAGAAATGCAAGTACAAACCAAAAATTAAATTTTTGCATTAGTCAGAGAGTAAACCCTGGTAAGTTACGAGTGAATCAAGACACATTTAATGGGGGGGTAAATACAGAAGGGGGGGGGGCACTGAAAATAAAACAACCAAAATGCAGACACTGAATAATACCTTTTTCAAACAAAAACATGTAAACCCGACTTTTTAAACCATTTACTGCATTTAAAATAAAACATTTAACCCTTCAAAAAACAATACCAAAATTCCCCTTTTTTTACCTGACAAACAGAAACTAAACAGTTTCAAAAGGCTTGTTTAAGAAGGTACTGGCAAACTTAATGGCAAAAATTTTAGTAAAAACGAGAAAAGAAATCTCAAATTGCAATTACTTAAGAACAAGTAAAGTCAGTAACCCTTAAAGCGCGGACACATAAAATAATAAAAACTGTAATATTTAAGTATGCAACACATAAATACTAAATCAACATGCATTGAAACTAATAATACTTTTGAAAAGTGAGCATGAAAAGAGATGAATGCTTTCAAAAGTGCAAATTAAATACAAAACTTTAAAATGTATATTGTTTAAGTTAATAACTACTAAAATTTTAAAAATGTACAATATTTAAATGAAAAAGAATCTTCTCTGTTCAAGCTGATAAAAGGAATAAAATAAAATAACTACTATTTTTTTTTAGCAATAAAAGAAATGTATTGTTAATGTGCATTCATGCACTTGTTCCACACAAAAATTTTGTTAACCTAGTTTGATGTAAACATGTTTCAATTGTTATATTTTTGTAGCTTTCAGTATATTAATAATACTGTTTTTTTACTGTCATTCTTTTTTTTTTTTTTTTTAGCACAGCACTTTTTCTAGCAAAGATTCTTGAGAAAGAAAAAAAACTGTAAGTACAAGAATGGGTGCGACGACCCCTTATTGCACCAGTAAGTGCTATTATACTTAAAACTTAATGATTATGGACGTAACATCATTTCATGCCCAAAACTGTTCATATTTATACGTTATCAGAATTACTGTAGTCTTCAAATTTTGAAATGATGTTAGGGTTAAAACGGAAGGAGATGCGTGTAGGTTCGACGACCTGCAACGCATAAATTTGATATTTTTTTTCTCTTTTTTTTTATTCACAAACATTTTTTTTATTCATTTTAGCATTCTCGAAACACACTGTTGTCACAAAGCACGAAGATTCAGGCTTACACGATGTTGCATATCTATTACATGTGGGCTCACACCAATCTGTTGTACATTTCACAGAAAAGTAGATGGTTAAAATAGCATATTTCAGCTATATGCTTCTAATTGAAAAGATCACACCACCCCAAATTACTCTTTTGTAATTCACAATCACAACACTGCAAAAAAACGTAGCCATATCACAACACAGGGTAAAACGGAACACAGAATGCTGCAGTCCGGAGCCGAAAACACTTGACCTATATCCGACGCTTCGAAAACGAAAGTCCCACTTTCCAATGTTGACTAGGGCGAACAGCTGGTGCGACGCATTTTTTTGAAGAACCAGTGGAGACAAAAAGAGAAGGATATGCAAACTTTCTTGAGTGCAGGAGAAATCATAATTGAACACAAGAGAGTGTAGCAGGTTTCGGGGAAGGAAAAACATCACACAATTACGGACAGTCAGCCTTGGGAATTCGGAGAATGTTGCCCCTTTTTTTTGCGCAGTCTTGACCAGTTGTTCGTCGGTGCTTTCGTCCGTCGGTGCATACGTGTTTCTGTCAAAGTTTTTTTTTTAATTATGATTTTTTTAAACTCTCTGTGTGTGCGTTTTTTTTTTTTTTTTTTGACTGGAGAAAAAAAAGGCCAGATGCACCAGATATTGTATGTAAAGGTGTTTGTTCATTGGCTCAGGTGATTAACCAAAATAACACACAAAAAACTCCGAAAAAGAGAGAGTTACTTTAACGATACATTTATTTAACAGGAGATTGGACACTGCAACTCCCCATAAGGGGGAGGTAACGCTGAGAGCTCAAGAGAGTTATATTTTACGACGATACATTTATTTAGCTAGAGATAACAGACTGCAGGTCCCCCTAAGGGGAAGGTAAATCTCAGAGATCTAGAGAACTACATGTTAATGGTATGATGGCAATCGACGAACTGACGACACAGCGTCATAGCCCTTCTCGCCAAAAGGCATAAGAAGTTATTTATACAAAGAATTTTGGCGATATTTGATAAACCACACGTTCAGTATCAGCTAACCTTTGCGGTCTAGGAACCCAAGGATTATTTTCACATCTGCGAATATTTTATAGGGTTATAGAAATATTTTAAGCTTGGGAAGTATATGAGATAAGCAAACCGTTACATACATTTGCCTTTTGCAGACAAAACTTTAAGTTGTCCAGATGCGCAATTAAACAGATAAGACAGCACAATCAGAATAAACAGAGACAAAAGTATTTCTAGCTTTAAGCATTAATTGTGAGAATGAAAACAGGGTGTGGAAGGCAGATGTTAATAAAAATGTAACGGATAAAAGATTATGATAAACAAAGCCCAGAGCTTTCTTTATTTTGTTAATAAGTGCGGTATCTATGGGCAGATGTTTTTTTACAGACACAACAGAAAATTTGTGAGAAAGGAAGTTTCATTATTATTTTATACAGAGAGCTCCAAAAGATGAAAAGTTTAACTTCTATTAGTGGGAGTATGAAAGTTAGAACTTAACTATTAAATGTAGAATTAATTTAAACTCCTGGGTTTATTAGTGAAAAGGGAATCTAAAATAAAACTAAGAATTTATTAAAGGGAAATAATTATTGCATTTATGAAGGGGAAAAGATATGTAGCGATAATCTCCGCTACAGCATGATCTATTATTATGTGTAAGAATTTTTTTGTTGAGTTCTAATAGTTAAATCCACCAACAGTATCAATAGAAAGGCATTTAAAAGGTTGATCTGTGGCTGGCATAGCTTGTAATAAGCCGAATATTTTCTGTTTTGGTTTTTTTATTTTTCTGACAGGTGTCGCAATGTTTAACAAATTGTGTAATGTCTATTGTCATATAGGCCAATAATAGTTGGGAGATATTAAATTAAGCATTTTTTGAATCCCTAAATGTCCAAAATTATCATGAGCAATATGGAGTATTTTTTTCTTAATGACATTGATACAACAATTTTTTTGAATCCCTTTTTCTGACCTATAATAATTCCATTCTCTTTTTTATATTTTTTATCACAAACATTGTTTTTGTCTTGCATCTCTATAATTTCTTTCCTATCTAGCAATAAACTAATATGTTGATTAAAATGACAAACAGGATTTCGTGACAACATGTCTGCTTCGACATTTGTTGAACCCTTTTCATATTTTATCTCATAATCAAACATACTAAGTTTGAGTGACTATCTAAAAAGCCTACCTCTTAAGTTTTTAACACTCTTTAACCATACTAGAGATGCGTGGTCCGTATGAATTGTAAACTTGACACCATGAAAGTAATGATAGAATTTGTCAAGAGTATTTATAATAGCTAAACATTCTAATTCAACTAATAATAACACATTGCTCAGTGGTGCACAAAACAGGAATTTTAATATACATTAGTACATATTAAAATAAAATAAAACTTTCAACGTTTCGCGCTGTCTTCTGCGGGCGTCTTCAGGAAAATATGAAATAGAAGGACTACGTTTGCATCTTGTTTGAGAGATAATATTTCTACTAAATTAAAAACTAAATGAATTAAAATTTTTAAAAATGTTGCCATTTACACGTGAGTAAAAATTAAAATATTGCAAGGAAATAAAAATTTTAAGGTTTTATGATGCTATGCCATATTTTTGGTATATTCTAGGATAAATTATCATTACAAGGTTTATTTTCTCGTGCTATGATTTCGATGGATTCTCTTATTTTACCTTGAGCAAGGGCAGTATTCTGTTTATATTGTTCTATATCTCTGCGATGCCCTTTAATTCTAATTAAAAGTTTCCGCGTAGTCATGCCGATGTAGACTTTTTTAAGATTATTAGATAAAGTGATGGGGATTTCATAAATACCAGATTTTTGATCTATTGGAATTTTGTCGATTTTATCTGAAATGAGGTCAATGAGATATGGAGGAGGAATGGCGACAAGTTTTATGTTATATTTTTGTACGATCTTTTTTACTTTTTCAAATATGTAAGGGATATGATGAAATTTTCTGTAAACCATAAGTTTATTCTGTCGTTGGCCAGATGTGGGAGGCGTATTGTACTGTTGAACTATTTTATTTACAAATTTTGCTGGAAAACCATGGTCAAAAGCTATTTTCTGTATAAAATCAATTTCTTTATTTAATGTGTCATCTGAACAAATCATAAAAGCTCTTTTAATAAATGACCTGAAAGAAGATATTTTGTATTCGAGAGGCATGTTGGCTGAAAATGGGATAACTGTATTTTCTTTTATTGGTTTTCTATAAACTGAAAATTTTAAACTTGAATTGCATCTATTAATTTGAACATCTAAAAATAGAAGGGTGGCGTTTTCTTCGACTTCAAGGGTGAAATTAATACTATTGCTTAATTTATTGACATCTTGTAGAAAAACATATAAATCATCCAAACTGTGGTTCCATAAGATGAAAACATCATCAACATAACGGAACCAACATTCAGGTTTTAAATTAAACGTATTAAAAATTTTTGTTCTAGTGGTCTTAACGCGAATTCAGCAAACAAACCGGATACTGGTGACCCCATCGGCGCACCATGCAGCTGTCGGTAAATATTCTTATTAAAAATGAAAATGGTCATGATGAACATTTTCATGATACATGATAAAAATGAACATTTTCATTTTTAACATGCCTTTCGAATACAAAATATCTGCTTTCAGGTCATTTATTAAAAGAGCTTTTATGATTTGTTCAGATGACACATTAAATAAAGAAATTGATTTTAAACAGAAAATAGCTTTTGACCATGGTTTTCCAGCAAAATTTGTAAATAAAATAGTTCAACAGTACAATACTCCTCCCACATCTGGCCAACGACAGAATAAACTTATGGTTTACAGAAAATTTCGTTATATCCCTTACATATTTGAAAAAGTAAAAAAGATCGTACAAAAATATAACATAAAACTTTTCGCCATTCCTCCTCCATATCTCACTGACCTCGTTTCAGATAAAATCGACAAAATTCCAATAGATCAAAAATCTGGTATTTATGAAATCCTCATTACTTTATCTAATAATCTTAAAAAAGTCTACATCGACATGACTACGCGGAAACTTTTAATTAGAATTAAAGAGCATCGCAGAGATATAGAACAATATAAACAGAATACTGCCCTTGCTCGCTTCTACTTGGCGAACAAGGGTTGCCATATTAATTTTGAGGAAGCCAAAACCATAGTTCCATGCAATAACCCAGTTCAAGGTAAAATAAGAGAATCCATCGAAATCATAGCACGAGAAAATAAACCATGTAATGATAATTTATCCTTCAATATACCAAAAATATGGCATAGCATCATAAAACCTTAAAATTTTTATTTCCTTGCAATATTTTAATTTTTACTCACGCGTAAATGGCAACATTTTTTTAAAATTTTAATTCATTTAGTTTTTAATTTAGTAGAAATATTATCTCTCAAACAAGATGCAAACGTAGTCCTTCCATTTCATATTTTCCTGAAGACGCCCGCAGAAGACGGCGCGAAACGTTGAAAGTTTTATTTCATTTTAATATGTACAAATGTATATTAAAATTCCTGTTTTGTGCACCATTGAGCAATGTGTTATTATTAGTTAAATTTTATGGTGCAACTGTCCTATATATATTTATCATTCTAATTCAGTTATGAAATAATTTTGATCATAACTGTTTAAAATTCTAGAATGATAAGCAATAGGAGTAAGAAATTATTTTTATCAGGTTGTTTTAGAACGGCACCTACTGCTATCTGAGAGGCATCTACAAACATATATAAAGGTAATTTAGGATCATAAATTTTGAGGATGGGTTTTGCTTTTAAAGATTTTTTTAATTTTTCAAAAGAGTCCTGGCACTCTGAGTTCCATTCACATATTGTGTCTTTTTTAAGTAATCGATTTAGAGGATATCTAATTTCAGCATATTTATTTATGAATTTATGGTAAACATTAATGGAACCTAGAAATCGTTGTAACTCTTTCACATTGGAACGAGGTTTTAAATTTTTGATGGTTTCAATATTGGCATTTGCTGGTGTTATAGTTCCATTAGTGATTTCATAACCTAAGAAATTGATTTTATTTTGGCCTAATTTACATTTAGAATGTTTAAGTTTAATGTTTTCTTGTTTTCAAATGTTAAAAATTTGAGCTAAATTGTTTAAATGTTCTTCTAAAGAGAAAGAGAAAATTATAATATCATCAAATTAGTGGCATGCAAAGTCGATTCTATATTTATTAAGGATCCTTCTAATGGTTCTATCGAATGTAGGAGGGACAGATTTTATGCCAAAAGGGAGCACCAGCCACTCAAAAAGTCCAAAATTGGTTGCAAATGCTAATTTTTCTGTATCGGATGGATGTATTGGTATGTGCCAGTAGCCAGAGGCTGAATCCAAAGTTGAAAATTACTGAGCACTACTCAATTTATCTAAAATTCCATCGATACGGGGCAAGGGTTCTGCATGGTTTTTAATTATTGCGTTTAATTTTCTATAGTCTATACATAATCGCGTTTTTTTTACCTTCCTCTCTTTTCATAACTAGTGTAACAGGAGCAGAATACGAACTATTACTTTCCTTTACAAGTCCGGCTGCTAATAAAGATTGAATTTGGATTTTTATTTCTATTTCTTCTAGGGGAGATGTTCGGTAGGGCCTCAAAGATATAGGTAAGTCAGATTTTAGTATAACGTGTTGTGGTTCAATATTTGTCCTATCCACATCATATTTATGCTTTGCAAAAATATCACTATAAATATGAACTAATTCCCTTAAATTTACATTTAAAATTAAATTTATTTCCTTAGTTAAATCTAAATCCGAATTATCGCGAAAATTTTGAAGTGTCATGGAACCTCTATAATCAGGATGCACATTAATCTAGTGATCATATTCAACACAGTCCTCATTTTTTCATAATATTTCCACAAGTAGATTGTAACTCTATATCCAGTATTTAATATCCAGTAAACTCTTACCAGTATTTAATTTCATATTTTGTTTATATTGTGAAGTTACAAATTCATTAGACTGATCCCTGTTTTGTTGTACTTGGTTCATATTTACTGTATTGAAATGAAGGGATGTCTCTTTATGTATGGATATACTGTTAGTTTTAATTTTGCTTCCCTGCCTTACAATACAATTTTTACATTCTACACTGTTAAAAATCTGCTGCATTTTGCTGCAACGCACTCCCCTGCTTGTATAGAAAACGGTTACTTGGCTGTGAAATGGAGCTTTCGCATTGGTTGAAATAGAGATATTATATACAAGCGCTGGAGTGCGTTGCAGCAAAATGCAGCAGATTTTTAACAGTGTATGGATAATTTAAATTTGGAACATTCTTTTAACCCCAAAATAGCATAATCCAAATTTGTGTTTCATACTAAAAAGTTAACATATTTTTTAATTTTACACACTTTTAGAAGAACTCTACATTTTTTATTTGCATGTAAAAATCCTTTTGCCTGACCAATGGTAACTGAGGGTATAGTCTCAATTTTAGCATTAAGTTTTTTAACAAATTTAAGTGGCAATATTGCAATAGTTGAGCCAGTATCTACATCATATGGTAAATTATAATTATTTGTACATTCATACACAATTAATTGCCAAACATTTTGAGAATTATTTTGTGAGCTATTTGGAAGAGTATCAGAAAATGGCAACTCATTCCTAAAAATACATTCTCTTTCCCAATGAAAAGCATTACTCACACCCCTATTTGTGCATATCCTACAAGGTCTTGAAAGATAAGAATTCTGAATATAATTATTTTGACAAATTCTAGGTCTTTGAAACTGAGATTGTCTTTGGGGAATCCAATTCCTAAGTGTATTATTGGGCCTAACTGGCTGAATCCAGGGCCTAGTTGGTTGAAAAGGTTGAAAATTTTGTCTAGCTGATGGTTGATTTATTACTTGGTTTGAAACTAGTGGGGTGGAAACTTCCACGAATTGTTTGACAACCCGGTACCATTCGGTGGTACTACTAGGGGGATTTATAATAATACTGTTTTTGAATTCTGGTTTTAAACCATCAATTAAAACTTGTAATAGTATACTTTCACTAAGATGTAATTTCCTACCAATTTCCACTTTTTTACGAAAAAAAGTTTCTAAATTGTCTAAATTATCTAATTTCAGATTTGAAAAATCAGAAAAACTCGGGATGTCTAATCCAATGAATCTTTCTATCAAAATTTTCTTAATTTGTTCATAATCCGTACAATTTAAGCAGTCATTGATATAAATTTTTTGCGCTCCCCCTTTCAATTATTGCGCAATAAAATTAAATTTCCATTCTAGATTTTCCTGTTCCCTATCACATGTTTTATCAAAATAAGTTAACCACGACAAAATGTTCATTCCAGAACTCGGATCAAACGGTACGAGTTTGGGATCTTCCATAATTTTTTTATTCCTACTCATTAGAATAAATGAAGCACTTCTATTTTCTTTATTAAATCCTGATCGTAAAATCATTCGCAATAAATTTCAAAGTTAATAATTTCTATCAACTACAAATTTTTTTCAAAATTACTGTATCAGAACCATAACATACAATAAATAATAAATAAATAAATAAATAAATTAGCAAATTAATAGGTTAACTTCAAATTACTCTCATCAATAAAATAATAAATAAATAAATAAATACATAATAAATATTTTTCCTCAATCATAAAAAGAATAAAAATAATAATCAAAACATTTAATAAAATAACTTACAGTTTCTCAAAAATCTTCAATAAAATTCAATCGTCTTTAAATTCCTCATCAAATATTTCTTGCATACTTACCACTTTGAAGTCATTAATTTTCAAAAATTTGTCACTATGACCATGCATACTGAATCACAAATTATGCATCGACGGCGTCAGATCGACAACAAGCGTCAGGAAATCCACAATCAGACTCGAAGCAAGTACTAATTATTTCAGATTAGCATCTTTCCAAGCATAGTTGGGAAGTTCTTTTGAAAGAACATTCTTTTACTTTAATTAAGTAAGAAATTACGACGATTTTGGCACAAGAACATTCACGAGAAGTCGATTATTGGCGATTCGCAAACCTATCATCATTTTGTTTCACAGCAGACTCCATTAGCAAGCCGAAACTACCATATAGAATGCCCTTAAGAACATAGAATTCAATCGAACTTCGGCGATAGCATGTTCTTCTTCGTTCCATAGCAAATTTCTTTAAAATCCGAAAAAGGCAGCACAGGCATAAGCTATCCTGTCGGATTTTTGAGTAGATTGTTACGTTTTGAAGTTAGGGGGGCAGAAATATCATCGCCAGGTTCCCCTTTCTCCGCACAGAAGTCATGGCCAGCGAGAAAAAACAAAATAAATAAATGTGAAAGGTCCAATTAATCACTCCTTGGCTGCTGCAAATTCATTTTATTAAACGGTAGCTATAATAGAGGGAAAAGCTCCTGTTGCAAATGATATTTTACCGAAACATCCAAAAATATTCCATCCTTTACTACATCAAGCAGTACTCATGCCAGAGCGCACCCAAGAATGCTTCCTCCCATCTCTCTTACAACCTCTCGAGCTTCCTCCTTTAAATCTAAAAAGAAAATTCTAGAACATTCTCTAACCTCAAACTATCATTATTTTATGTAAACAGAATTCTTGTCCAGCTACGAGACTATTTACCACAGACGATAATTTTATTTAAAAAAATATAATTTAACCAGTTTATAATCGACTCAGAATTTCTTAGGCAGACGATTTTTATAGATGATTAATTTTAAGAGAAAAAGAAAAGAAATGAATTTATTGATATGCATACTATCAAAGGTTGACGGAGGGAAAATAAATAAGTAGATAAAATAAAATAATGATATTTTTTGAAAGGTATGATTTTGGGATAAATTTAATAAGACTTTCTTAAAAAGGGTACATAAAAACATAGAAGATATGAGTTTTATTTAGAATAATAAGAAATAAAGTTTAATTAAGAATATTTTAAATTTAGAGCCATCTTTTTAACTTTACGCATACTGGAATAATGTTTTTTAAGGTAAATTAAGAATTTCTATCGTATGCATAAAGATTAACAGATTAGATCTAGAAACAAGATTTTAATTTAATAATTTGAAGTAAGTACGGAATATTATTATAAGAAAATTAAGATAGTATAAAGGTTAGTTTTGGCGAAAAAAATTTAAAATTTGTAATATATATATATGTATATATATATACTGATGGGGGACAAAATAATAAGAACACCTGGGAAAAATATGACGCATTTCACACTTGCAGTACAACCCCGTCACCTGCAACAGAAGCCTGCTACCTAGTGAGCATGAAGAAGAAGCTATCAGTCTCTCAACAGCAGCCACCTGTGTTGCATGCGTCAATCGAACTGTGTGTGATAAGCTGAAATGTCAGACCTTTCAGATTTCCTAAGAGGGATTATTGACGGAGCAACCGTTACGGAAACAGCAGACCTTTGGGGGTTTGCAAGGAGTGCATTGTCAGCCGTTATGACAGCATACACGAAAGAAGGTAAGACGACGTCTTCAAAGCACAACAGTGGCCGAAATTCCAAGCTTTCTGATAGGGATTGACGAGTCTTGAAGCGCATCGTAGCCTGAAAACACAAGTAATTATTATCCGAGATAATATCCAAAATGAACAGTCATCTCCAGGACTAAAAAAAAAACTGCCAAAAGGGGCATGCTGGGAGCCTTTATGACAGAGTGGCAATTCAAAAACCCTTGGTGACAGCAACTAATGCTTTCAAGCGGCGCCAATGGTGCAGAGATCACAAAGGATGGTCCTCACAGCAATGGCTACAGGTAATATGGTCAGATGAATTGTCTTTTTCCCTATATCAAACGACCGGACGCGTTTATGTCTGGAGAACGCCAAAGAAGCATTTAATCCTCAATGCCTCATGCCGACTTTGAAGCATGAGGGTTGCTCAATTATGGTATGGGGTTCGATATCTTGGCGCGGTCTTGGGCCACTTATTATTCTGCATGGGAGAATCAAATCCTATCAGTATTTAAGCATTCTAGAATATCATGTCCAACCTTTTGCCCAGTCTGCATTCCCTGGAAAGCGACCGCTTTTTCAAGACGACAACTTCTCAATACACACTGCTAGGTGTATTCAAGCTTGGTTCAAAGAGCATGAAGAAGAAGTTAAATATCTTACCTGTCCCATGAGTCTCTAGATTAAAATATTATTGAACATTTATGGGAATATTTGGAGTCTAAACTTCGTTCCCGATTTCCTAGTCCTTATAGCGTTTCGGAATTAGAGACCGTTCTGCAGGAGGAATGGCTTAACATACCATTAGGTATTGTCCATGACCTTTATGCATCTATCCCATGTCGCTTTAAATTTTTACTTCAGTCAAACGGTGGTCCAACCCCCTATTAATAAAGATTTTCCATTATTTCACAGGTGTTCGTATTTTTTTGTCCCCCCTCTGTATATACATAATGTTTTATATTAAATTCGTTGCGTAGTTGATAGCCAATATATTTTTTCATACACTGTCCATCATCGAAACTTATATAAATAATTAGAAATAAACTACAACTGTTTAATTATAAATTCTTAGTTAATCATAAACTGAAATATATAAAAGGCAACACATAACTCTTTATTCAATATGAAGGAAAATATCATTCAGATCCCTAAAATTTTCTTTTTTATGGAAAAAAGTGTAGGTATCAAAGTAATACCATATTTCTTATGTTTATATTTTTACGTAGTTAAAGGTTTGTACCAGCCCACTATAAATTTAAAATAAATGTTGACCAAAAAATACTAAAATCAAAATTAAACTTTCAAAAAATTTAATTTTTTAAAGAATTCATTGTAATACTATTGCAATTATAATTAAGAAAAAATTTTTCAGTTATAAGCTGACGGATTATTGGTTCTTTCTCCCCAAATATAAAATTTTAACGCTCAGACTTCACACACACACACACAAAAAAAAAATTCTAATTTCTTTTTATAAATTTTAATACTTTTATTGTTCAATAGATATTCTTCTTTAAACTTCTTGTCAATTTTTTTATTCATTTTTAATGAGATTATTGTAAAGGTTTCATTCTTTTTTCCATGGATAAAATAAAGAATTATATTTTCTTTGCAATATCATATAAGTATTACAATTCAAATAAATAAAATAAAGAAATTTTATAAACTTGTGTTAGTAAAATCTTTTTTAAAGAATCTTCTTAATTTCTGTTATTAACAATTTTTTATGTAATTATTCACTAAATACATCAATATAAGAAACATGTTTATACATTACATTTCATTTAAAAATGTTTCCTTATAAGTGGCCAACAAACATGTTGCCCGAATTTGAATATTTTTAAAATATGTAGCAGAAGTCGTAACTCTTGTATATGTTTATGAAGGATTTATTTTAAATAAGCTTTTGCTTCTTAAAAATGGAAGTAAAATTGCATGAGTTTTATCCCTTTCGTGTCTCCTGTGTTATTAATATTACATGTCTTTTAATAGAGTACTATTTATTTTTAAGAATTATTTTCTACTGTTTACATGTAGTAATGTTAGCATATGTCTATGCATTTATTATATGATTTTATTTATGTTTAGGCATATAGTAATAATAATACTAAACAGTATTTGAATAATTCTATTTGGGTGGTTTGCGATTCTTTTACTTTAAACATATATTTCAACGCTCAAACTTAAAAGAAAAGTTACTTTCCTGAAAGAATCG
Source organism: Maratus speculifer (assembly GCA_964019185.1). Taxonomy (NCBI): domain Eukaryota; kingdom Metazoa; phylum Arthropoda; class Arachnida; order Araneae; family Salticidae; genus Maratus; species Maratus speculifer. The sequence continues at coordinate 253,659,436 of OZ025291.1, forward strand.
CTTGTAATAAATCTCAAAATATTATCTAAAATTAAACCATATTATAATACAATATTTTCTAAACATTCCTAACAATTCTTTGTTAGCCTATTTTCGTATAAATACAGAAGCTACATTAGTTCTTTCAGAATTTTTAAATAACATACATGATAAGTTATTAGATAAAATAAAGTATTTTAGCTACAATATTTGTGGAAATCAAAAATCATATTTAAGAATAAGATTGGCAATTCATTTTGTAACGTCATTGAATGTGATTATGAATTCGGTTTGTCGGATTAATATACTCTAATTGCTATGCAATTAGTATGTAATACTGAAGTTTAACATGTCAGGTTTGGTACTGAATATGAAGTGCGTAGTATGTTTAGATCATTTATAGGAGAATTTAAAATATTTTTTTTAATTTTGGTCTGTGGCGAAAAAATTATTTTCATTATATTTAACGATGTAACAATTTTTCAAACATTCGAATTAGTATATGATTCTTGGGAATACTTTAATACGCATAGGATAGCTTAGATTGAACACAGTATTTATAATTTATTTACGGGAACAAACGAAATAATTTTGTTGCTTTATGCCTATAAGCAATGATATTGCCGAAAGTTTGTTCATAATTATGGAACTCGTTTTTAAATTTAACTATTTTGTTGAATATTAATTGATGTTAAAAATTTCTACAGATCACAAGGAGTTAAATCATTGCGTTTAAGTTAAAATTGGGATTATCTTTTCCAGATTACTTCATGATTACTCGTAACATTAGCACTTAACGTTATTATCCCTTGACACGATACTTAACTATTATTAATACTTAACTATACTGCCTAACTATACTTAACTATATTGCCTACTTTCATTTAAAATGCATAGCTTTAAAGTCATTTTGAAAAACAGAAAAGGAATGTTTTTTTGATCGGAGTTTGAGCATTATCGCCCAAAATAAAAGGGAAGAAATAATGGCTGCCTTTTTTTATCAACATTCTAAATATACGATCTGTAGCAGCTTGTTGAATTCATAAGAAATGTAAGGAGAAAGTTATTCAGATTGAATTTCTCAGTGAAATTCTTTCGTCATTTACGAAAGTAGAATAGAAAAGATGAACGTAAGCGTTTGGGTCATTCTAGATTTCTGCTAAATGACGTGAATTTTTATGCAGTGAACCATTTATTCTAAATTGCTGGAAATAATCTAGGTGTAACATGTGACAAAAATATACTCATGTTTCCTGTAAATTGTCCAATGCTGTATAAAAAATGTTCTTTCATGTAACATTGAGAGAAAAGATAATTTAACCAAGAAAATTAAACTGCATTTAAAGAAAATGTTTATGTATAGGTAAAATGATTGTTTTTATATTATAAATGCAGACGTATAATATGTATGCATAATTATAATATATAGACGTGTAATATGTATGCATAAATTATAAATGCAGATAACTTTACATGCAATTTATTTTAATTTTTTTTTTTAAAAATGTCTATTTCAGAATGATAAAACCCCTTTTTATTTCAAAAGAATTAAAAATAGCTATTATAAATACATGGAACAAAAGTATACTTTTGTAAAATTGACTATAAAAAATAATTAATTGAAAAAATAATTAATTGAAAAAATAATTAATTAAAATTAAAAAAAAATCTCCTAGTTAGCGCCATTGTTCGCATTTCGGAAACAAACGTTTTTTAAAAATATAAATAGCGATTTTTTTATTTTTTTAGCAGTACTTTAATGATATCCTGTTTATTAGCAAAAAACTTTGATTCCATAAAAAAATTCGTTAGTATATGTATACACCGGTGCTTAATAATTTAATATTCTTACTTAGCTAATTCACGTAGCTATATTAATGCTATCTTCAATTTTTGTAAAAAAAAAATGTTCAATTTGTAGATTAAATTAAAAATAACATTTTTCAGATGGAATAATGAATGAAATAAATGCAATTTTTATTTACCTGGGATTAATGATAAAAGTACAACTATCGTAAAAATTTTTAAATTAGAAGTAAATGGGAAGCTGATGTACAACATGTAACAGAAGACAATGTAACTATGGACAACATGTAAGTAATTGAAATGTTTGAATTCTTTCCTTTAGTACTTTCAAAACTATTGAAAAAGACTTCTTTTAAAGATTTAAAGCTGGTCAAGTGAAATATCTGACTGGTGAATCATATTGATGAAACATCTGACAGAAACATTCTAGTTAAATAGATTTTGTTTAAAATTCAAAATGCTATAAAAAAATATGCATTGAAATGTCAAGTGTTATTAATATTTTTACCAAATATTGGATACCAAAAATTAAACATCAGAATAATTCTATTTTTCATAGACATATTTTTTTATTTATAAATAACAATCTATCTAATTGCATTTATTTTGCATTTTATTTGGAGTATGCATATTATTTGATGTTTTCTTATATTTTAATAGTTTATTCTTCCTATATTAAATAAAAAAAAAGTTTAACTTTGTCTCCTATATCCTATTTCATTTTGCATTTTTCCTCGTTTAAATACAGCAGATAAATATTAGGGCAAAAAGTAAATTATTATATCAGAATAGAATCATTTGCTTATTCTATAAAAAAAGATCAATGATGGTAGACAAGAATCTCAAATGTTAGATAGAGCGAAAGTTTTTGCAATCGAAACTCAACCGTATTTTGCTTTTTATCTTTTGAATTTTACATATTCTGTGATTTCTCATTATAATCTCTTATACATTATAACACCTATGATTCTGTAAAATAACAATTAATTAAATGACATGTGTAAGAAATAGTTTAGTAGAAATAGTTAGTAAAAAAAATAAATGGTGGGATTTATAAATAATGAGCGTCACTTTATTTTGATATTAAGGTACATCGGCGCTCACAACTATTTCTAGGTACGATGATGGTGGGAGGCGTTAACTTATATACAAACATATAAAGGCTGAATAAATATAGTTTAAAAAAACTAAAAAACACGCTTTTTAAGAATATCAAACTAAAAAGTGAAAAATAATTCGTACTATAAGCTGAAAACGGAAATAGATGAAAAATACTATATTACTATAAAATCATTGTTATTATAGAAATTAACTAATAAGCAATAAATAAAATTATCGTGGAAAAAAAGCGTGGGGTGCTCCATCTATCATGCTCCATCTATCAGTTCTTAAGAAACACCCCACGCTTTTTTTCGACGATAATTTTATTTATTGCTTATTAATTGATTTCTATAATAACAATGATTTTATAGTAATATAGTATTTTTCATCTATTTTCGTCATCGATATACAAATAAAATTAAAAATACGGATTTTTTTTTTGGCAGTAGAGTTATGTATAATGTCAGGAGTTTTTTTTTTTTTTTTTTTTTTTTTTTACCGTAATTTTTTATTTTAGTTCGAATTTCAAACAATAGGTGGTGCTAACGGCGACGGAAGGCCAGGTCGACGCTTCACTCAGAACTGATCACCTGGCCTTCAATCGCCGTCAGCGCCATCTATTGTTTGATATTCGAACTAAAATAAAAAATTACGGTAAAAAAAAAACTTCTGACATTATACATGACTCTCCTGCAAAAAAATTTTAAATAGCTGTCACCGTTTGTAAGTTATTGAATTTTAAAATCCATCAGTCATTTTTGGGACACCCAGTATACTTATTTTATTATGTTAACATCAATTTTTCTCTGCACGTAAAGACATAGCAATGAATGAGGTACTTTTCGAAAGTTTCTGGTGCGAAATAAAACATGTTGTTTGGTTAAAAAAAATCAAATTAATAAAAAAAATATGGAAAAAAATTGCGGCAAATATAAGAGATTGCGGAAAAAATCCTTGTACGTGTTTATATTTTTTTCCCTTTTAATGATAACTCTAATAGTTTTTTTTACATGATATACATATACTTTTTAAGACTCCTATTAATATTTGTAAAAATTATAATAATATGAAAAAAATGAATAATGCTTAAAAATAAAATGTTGAAACAATTTTAATCACTGCATTTATTATTATTACAGAAATATTACATTTTATTACCACTCTTAACAAACGAAGAAATCACTACTTACATTCAGTCAAGACATGTCATCTCCGGTGCATAAGTAATACACATAGTATGTCGCGATCTCCCTTAAACCTCCATTGAAAGTACTCGCGTTAATCATTTTTAACTTACTTAATTTTAGTCAACTTAAGCTCTTATTTAAGTTTTACTTACTTCATCCAAATTATTGCCGCTTCCATAATTTCCCTTTCGATTAATTGGATATTGTAAAATGTACAAGCGATCATTTGCTATAGTCTTCCGAAATCGAAGACACCTATTAAAGTATTTCTCCATGTGTTAATGAAATGTTTAAAATCGAAAATGTTCGATTGCTTTTCATCGAGAATATAATATCAATATTAAAGTTTAAATGTTTGTTTTTTCTGTTTTAAAGTAACGAAACGAATATTTGGAGAACTATTTTACATTCAGCGATATCTTCCTCCAGCATGCAAGTTTACATATTTCATTTAATTAATTTTTTTATGGTCAAAATTGCTTAATAAACATATTTATGTATCATTATAATATTAAAACATTTTTTAATTTAATTTATCATTTAAAACACTACTCTTTAAAAGGAAATCATTTAGCAAAAGAAATTTTAACAAATACCCCTGAGAGATTAAAGTAACATATTACTTGAAAAATGTCAGAAAATTTTGTGCCAGAAAAGAAATACTGAAAATAGAAACAACAAACATCCTGGAAACTGACAAATGTTTGAAAGTGCTTTTCTGAAAAAAAAAAATCATAAAAGAAAAGGGTGATGAAGACAACAAATAAATGATTCAGTGAAAGATATTTTAATAAGAAGAAGAGGAACTGAAAGGCGTTTTTACATAACTTATCTGGCATCAATGTGTAAAGCAAAAAGGAAAAATATTAATAATATATTTTCAATTATCTCTATGCCCTAAAATTAAACTAAAAATATGTAATAATATAATTATATAGGTTCAAGATCATTTAAAGGTTTAGTGTAATTTTTTTATATATCTAAGATAATTTTATGCAGAATGAAATATTCTGACTTAAAATAGAGCAAAATACATGGTAAAGGAAGTTGTTTTAAATGCTATACACCTTTTAACGGAAACAGCTGATTATGAAGTCCAGTTTAGAAAATTCATTAGTTAAAGTCCAGAAAAAAAATATACAGAAAAGTTTGTTACCTTGCAAAAGGTCAGGTAGAAGATTTTATTTTTTCCTACTCGCATATGCAGAAGACGCATGCTAAGCGGAATCCTCCATATTCAATTTTTCAGGTTTTGAGTGATTCTGTTTTAGTAAGTTTTATTGTAAGTAAGACATATTCTTTTTTTTCTTAGTTTACTTTTTAAGAAATTCAATAATTTAAACTTTATTCTCAAAATTTATTTATACGAAATAGAAATTGATTTTTTTTTAATCGTATTGCTTAAGACATCTTCTTTACCTATTAAATTTGAAAAAAAGTTATAAACCAGATTTTATTGTATCATACATTTGTGGGATTAAATAATTAATGAAATGTATACCGTAAAGCATGATTGTAACATATCTAATTTTTCTCGTAAAATTTACTGATACATTGTTATTTTTAGCACTGTATATTTTTGCACACTAGAAATCATATTTTATCCTCTAATCCTACATAATTAAAAGCATATAATGTTCTTTTTCTTTAAGTAATAAAATTGAACATCTTAATTTATGTACAAATATTACTGCACTATTTTCAGAAAATGAAAGATTAGTTGAGAAAGATAAATTTACATCGCCAATGCCGAAAAATATTTATGTGAGATTGTTTTTTTAGATTTAGATCCTTTGCTAAAAATTTAACATTTGTAAAACAGATTACGGCGTAAAGTTATTTTGGGAAATAATTTGAAATTCCCCCACAATTTATTACTCTGACTTAATGATGAAATGTGTTATTTTGCAAAAATTATATTTTACATTAAACGGTTTTAGTTAAGCTATCCAATAACAACACACACACATATATATATATGTGTGTGTGTGTGTATTACATAATTTTAAAAAGTTCTTTTCTTAAATGCTTTAATTTAAAATTTTGAAGTAGAAGATGTCAAAAATGTAATTTAATAAGCAAATCTTAATCTTTCGTGAAAAAGGATGTAAAAATACAAATTATTAGTGACTGGCAGAATAAAAGTTTTATCTTAAATTGAAAACACGAAATATTGATTAATTTTGTAAAACGATGGATGATAAATAAATTAGTTTGAAGCAAAATTCACTCACTTTTTTGTAGAATATTCAATTACTAAAAAGCATTTTTTAAATTAAAAGAAAATATATAATTTGATTAAACACAATATTTTAGGGGGAATATGTCATAGTAAATTTGTAAGAAGAAATTATGTTAAAGTAAACTTTAATCATAGATTTTATCAAGCTGATTTTCTTCAAGATTTCTTTCAAAATCAATAAAATTTTATGTGTGATTTGTAGCAGATTTTAAAATCTAATGTATAGATTTTTTAAAAAAAGGACAAGTCAAAAAGTAATACTTAATGTTTCCTAATTTAAGAAATCATAGTATAAACATAAATGAAAGTATTTAATTAATTTCCCCAAATACCCGCAATTTCGAAAGTTGTTTGTTCTTCATATTCAGAAATCTCGAAAAATAATGCTTTTTTTTTTTTTTTTTTTTTTTTTTTTTTTTTTTTTTTTTTACTTTAGAAGGATTTGTAAATTATCAATGCTTTATAAAACTTTATAGGAAAATAATTAAATAACGGTGGCTTAAATTGCTTTAATTGATTTTTCTTCACTATACTCACTCTATATCAATGCTAGGTAAATTTTGAATAAACTTAATTTTGTTTGTCAGTGATCGAATTAAACATGGATAGACTAGATAGATATGATTTGATAGATTCACTATTCAAGTCATATTAGTAGGAAAGTGTTTTTTTATTATTGGCGTGTTGAATTCCTTGGTTCAAGGTCCAAGAATTTAAAATGTCTTTTACTTATGATACTTACTTCTTTTGAGAAACTACAAATGAAATAAAGAGGTGGATGGATAAAAGGAAGGGGCTGCTAAAACCAAGCGATGGAAAAATTCGCTAAGAAAATAAAGAAAGTTAACACATTGTGTTTAAGTCACATTACTTAATATGTTTAAAGGGAATAAAAAAGCATGGGAACTGTTTAAATTAGAAGATTAAGCTGCAGATTTTAAAAGACGAAGAAAAAGCTGTGCACATAAAAATAAATGATGCATTTTAATGTTTTATGTTCGAGCAAAACACATTTTTTTTTCAGACAGCTATATTTCGGTGTAAATTTGATAATTCGAAAAAATATATATATATATTTTAAAATAAAATAAAAGTTTAAAAGACTGTATGTGGACGTGAATCTACGCTAATTAGAAAAAGAAATAATAAGAAATTATTTTTAGTGTTGAATAACCTATTCACTGTTTCATAACAATGTTTCAAAATGTTCACTTTCAAGAATCCAAAAAGATTTGCAATATTTTTGCATTACAAACTCCAAAAAGACACTTGGAGTTATGACCACGTGTGGATCATAAGATAAGGACAGAAATTGTGTAATTTAGAAAGGTTAACAATAAATGAATAAGAAATTTGAGTTTAATTTCTACCATGAGTTTTTCCTATACAATGAATTGTGTCTATTTAAACAATCTCCGTATAATGTTGCTAATATATGCAAAATATGGTTCTAAGAGAATCACAACTACATTGACATAAGAAGAATTAGATTAAAATTCGATCAAATCCGTATGGAGACGAATAAAAAAACTGTTTTTGAGAAACAAATCTAGAACTATACTTTGATAACAGAAACAATAACTTAATCTTTGATCATTCTAAAATCACCAGAGTGAAAAAATGGAAGACATTTTAAGGATTCAATTATCACGAAAGTTTTCACAAATACGAATTATGAGCATGGTGGAATTTTTGGTACCTGTAAGTTTTCCGTATATTTTAAATTTCTTCTGGACAATATATTATTAATATATTGCTATTAATAATATTTATGTTGATATATAGTTTTAAGATTTACTTTAAATTTGAATGTCGTTAGAAGATAGCAATCTTTAGAAATCAAGTTTTACCAAACTATTTCAAAAAAAGTTTTATTACGGTACATACATATATATATTTATTTTAACAGAGTTTTTTCTAAGAGTTAATATCAGAAATTCCATTTAAGAATCAACAATCTGCAACTGATATTTTTATAGTTTCTAACCGTTCTGGATAAAACAGAAGCAGCCACTGTAAAAAATATGACTATTTTGCTCCATCGTCACTCCCCCGCTTTTATAGAATGTCACTCTTTTGGCCAATGAGAATGCTCCATGATAGCCTGAAGTAGTCGTTTTCTATAAAAGCCGTGGATTGACGATGCAGCAAAATAGTCATATTTTTTACAGTGCATATTCATCAACAAATTTCTTTTGATATCTTTGCAGATTCTGCAAAACGGATGTCTACGGAAAACAAGCTGAGTTGTAAAAATTTAAATTATTTCAGTAAATATCGTTATATTCTCACATTTTCCCTTTATGTTATTATATCTAGTGGGTTTTCAGAATTACATAAAATGAGAAAATTATGTGTAGACTTAAACATAAACATTGTCTTCCATAGACTAATTGAAGATTTAATATGCATCACTATTTTATTTTATACTTTTTGACAAAATTTTAAATGGATTGTTTCTATAAAATACTCATAAAAATACAGTTGTGGAGCAAACATTCAAATCGTGATTTCTCACAAAAAATAAAAAATGTGTTATTGTAAGTTTTATGAACTCTGTTTTAAATTGCATAGAAATAAGCAGCATTTTTAACAAAAGAATATTTTCTCCTAATTTAAACCAACTGTAAAATTTGACGTTTCATTCAAAGAATGTATCCATAAAAGTCTGGATTCATTCAAACAGTGATTTCTTCAGTCTGCCAATCAAAGTTGTCCTGAATGGTCTCAGGACACTTCTGCATTGGTTTTAAAGATTAATTGCTTTTAAATGTCTGCTCCACAAATATTTAATTGAATTTACAAAAAATTACAATTAAAACATGAAATTTGTTCCACTTATCCTGTATTTAAATATATTTATTGGATATGATATTAAATCTGTCATTTATGTAGCTATTATTCAGTATTATTCAACAAATAAAATATACATTAAAAACAAGAACTATCATTCATTTCTGATAATTTAAAAATATTTTATTTACATAAAATGCAAATGCAACACACAATGATATTCAAATATTCATAAATATATTAATGTTTTGTCTACTTTCTTGTACTCATGAAATCTATAAAGTACCGGTATATAAGTTTATATTTTATGCATCTCTTCTTCTTAAAGATAGTAAGAAAATAAGATCGGTATTTATCATTCTAAAGTGAAAGAATTTGAATTTAAAGAATTTTATTTTTTTTTACTTATATATAATTTTTAAACACAATTATTTATGAATTATTAAATCTGTTTTCTAATACGAACTATGTTTAATAGTTTTAAAAGTTACTTATATACTATTACATGTGAAATAAAATGTGAGAAGTGTAAAATCGCTTTTGACAAAAATATTCCTCTACGAGTCTGTAGAATACATTAAAGAGTCAATTTCTTTGAAAATAGCTTTAAAGAACCAATTTTGGTTGCTATCGGAGAAACAATTTTAAAAGCTGATTTTCCTGAAACTTGGTCTTATCTATGTTCATGAAATGCTTTTTTAGAGTTTTCCGTCGAAACGACTTTATAAGAAACTATCTCAGAAATTGTTTCTACTTGAATAGTCTTTAAAAACATTGTTTAAATATTTGGGAAATAGAAATGGAAATAACTAAAAAATTTTCTAAATCCTCGCAGTTATGATTTATTTGAATAAGGAAAAGATTTATAGGTATTAGGATGAAAGTAGGTTTTTAGTTTAAAAAATGTAGCTCTCACAATATAGGTATTAGATACATTCTTCAATAAAAATTTTGTTTTTGAAAATAATTTGATTTAGGTATTCATAAGCATTATAATCATAAAAATAGCAAGTAAAAAATGAAATAGTTCATATGTTCATTTAATAAATCAAAATATTTATAATGCAATTTTCATTAAAATTGTTTCAATATAAAAACATATAGGGATATTCTAAGTATTATTTAAGGAGAATGATTTTTGCAAATAAAGTGAAACTTCCATTTAACGAAGTCGCATTATTATACCTAAACACATCGTTGTGAAGAAATAATTTTACTATTAGAAAAAAATGAAACATTGTAAATGACAATGCCAAAGCTTGTCTGGAAAACTGTAAAAAATAAAACTTTTATGGATAGGAATTTCAAAATTTTAAGGGAAAAATTATCTGAATATATTTATCTCATTTTTCACATATATTTTACAATTTTAATGTAACAAAAAATGTTTCTATTAATTATCTTTTTTTATTAACTTTTGACTCTAGAGTTAGTTACCATTACGAAGGTAGACAGTTGCATTTCATCCAGCTCTTTACTGGATGTTGTATACACATTTAAAAAAAACTGATTGGAAAAATTCAAAATCAGCAATGCCTTTATAGTTATTTTTCTTTAATTGGGTTATTACAAGTTCATGTTATTCTTATTATCGCAATATTTCAATCGGTAATCTATTGCGTGTCATTACAATCATTATTATATATTAACAAACACGCATAATAATTTAACTTTAATGAAATAATTATTAAAAATCTTTAAAAAAAACTTTCAAACATACTATAACATCAGCAGCTTAAATTCTTACTGTCTATGGCTAAAATATACTTAATGGTAAAAAATGTCACATGAGTTAAATTTACGATAATCATCTTTAAAAGACATTGTAATAAGAATTTCTTATACTACTATATGTCCAATAATTTGTTTTTTTAATTGCCATTCTCTCATTGTACGATGTACTTTGTGCTGAAAATCGTAAATTAAAATGCCAAATTTTTTAATCAACTGGAAAGGAAAATTATAGTCAGAAACAGTATAATTTGTGTAAAACTTTAAAAAGGTCGTTTCATGTAAAATACAAGATTTTATATTTAAATTGAAAAATTCATTAAAGCAAAACTATATTAATTCAAAAATATCGAAATTTCAAATTTGAATATCACTATTCTAATTTATATTTATGTTTATTAAAAGAATAATCAAAATTAAATATTTTATTAAACTTTGCTTTCTGAAAGAAATAAACCTCCATCATAAATTATTTTCCTTTTACTAGAGTTTTCATTCAGAATAACAAAATTCATTTGCATATAAATTGTGAAAAAATATTTCTAAAAACAATATATTTTGTCTGCTTTTTATAAAAGCGAAAGTAAAATTTTATTCATAGTTAGTTCCCACTGGTTTTTTAAAAATAGAGTTTTGCATCATTTAAATACAAAACAGGATAAATCTGAATTAGAATTAAGCCTTTTTGAAGGAAAAAAAAAAAACAAAGAAAATACATCACACTCTTTGAAAAAATATGTCTACATAAAATATTTTCATCGAAAAAAGTTATCCCATTATTTTTATTAAAAAATATATTTCAAAGTTCATAAATTAACATTTAGACACAATAAAGAAGATATGTCCATGGGTCTTCCTGTTTATTCATTATGTCTTTATATAATCCTTCTGAAAGTTTTTTTGTAAAACATATTTTCTATAGAGCAAATTAGTATAATATATAACTTCTTCACCAGGAGAAATATTTATTCAAATTTGATAAAAAAAAACTCATCCCCATTGATTTTGTGATCTAAAATTTGCAATAGAATGTGTTGTTATCATGAAAATAACATCTTCTTCCATAGAAAAATACAGTGTTTGGAATTGGGCATGAATATAACAAGCCGAATTCGGGTTTGAAGGCTATTTTACATTTATGAGTATTTATGAAAATTTTATCAAACCCATTTAGAGATTTAGTTAAAATTTCCAAAATTTTAGTTTGGGATGAAATTCCAAACTAAGTTATAAAGTTCTTAACTTTCCTATTGGAATTTTTAAAAAATTAGTTAAAAGATCTAAAATTTCTTAGAATATCACAAAGGTTATAAAATTTTAAACAAACAACAACAACAAAAAAACCCCTTTACCAAAATTTAAAATACGATGCATAACATATTCTTTAAATAATGCCATAAAAAGTAATTTAATCCGGGATAAAAAAAAAACTTTATAAATGCAAAATCTCCTCCAAACTTGAATACTGCTTGCGAAATTTGTGCCCATTTCTGAACGCTATATTCCACTATCGAAGGATCTGTTATTTCCATGGCAACAACGCATTATATTGAAATCTTATCGAAAGAGTTCAGAATCGGGTCTTAAGAGCAAGATTGTAGCAAAATATCTTCACCAACACTGTTAAAATTTGAAACTTTTGCTGTATCGTCACTCCAATGCTATTATAGAATATCTCTATTTTCTCCAATGAGAATGCTCCTAATACAGTGAAATAATCATTTTCTATAAAAGCGGAGGTGTGATGGTGCAGCAAAAGTTTCAAATTTTTAACAGTGTAGTTTTAAAATACGATGCATAAATTATTCTTTAAGTCAGGTCATAAGAAAGTAATTTTATCCGGGCAATTAAAACTTCATAAATGTAAAATCTCCTGCAAACTCAAATACTGCTTGCGAAATTTATACCCATTTCTGAACGCTATATTCCACTATTGAATAATCTGTTACTTCCATGGCTAAAATGCATTCCATTGAAATTAAATCGAATGAGACACACTCCATATCCTTAATCTCCTTCCTTTGTATCAATGCTGAGGGAGGTCAGTTTCGGCTTCGACTGAGTGCCAATTGCCGTCAGCGCCATCTATTGTTTGAAATCCGAAGTAAAATCATAAATCACGGCGAAAAAACTTCTGACATCATGCATAACCCTCCTGCAAAAATTGTTACCGTTAGCTGTTACCGTTTTCAAGTTATTGAATTTTAAAATCCACTGGTTATATTTGGAACACCCGCTATCTATTTATTTATTGAGAATAATAAGACGTAATTTTTACTTTTGCTTTCTATAAATAATGTTAAAATGATCAGAATATTAATTTGAAGAGAATATTACTTTTTGCGTTTTTTTTTACAAATGACAACAATTTAAAGTATTAACTATTTCTAAAATATGTAAAATATATTTCTCAAAATGCTGAAAATTTAAATATAAAATGGGTGATATACCCTTAAAAAATAGACCAATTTAAAAAATAATGTAGTCTGCACACCCGGAGTTTCTAAGGTACTTAATTAGAAAAGATGATTTAATTCATTTGTAAATTTTTTACCCCTATAAAACAATATTGATGAAACGAATTTGACCATAGACATTAAATAGCTCTTACATTAATTTAACATTAAATAGCTCTTAAAATAACTATTCGGTTTAAAAACTGTCTAAATTAGCGTGATATATGCCATTTTTCTAAACTATCCATTTTCATATTTTGTTGTCGTACTTTTCTTAATATTAACGCAGAAAGATCTCCAGTCACTAAAATTCCTTCACTGACAGTGACAGCGTTAGTTACTTTTTTTTAGAACGGACAAATATGCGATGTGGGCACTTAATTTTAAAATATTCAAAAATGTTTTATTGCGCATCACGCATTCGCTTGTAAATCTCAGAATAAATGCTCTCAGTCACATGAATTAAGTAAGAGTCTAAGTTATAAGTCACAAGAATTTTAATTTCTTTCAAAATACAAAAATCATATGTGATTTTTTTTGTCACTACTGTTAAATATATTTTTTAATATGCAATTTTACATTTTTGCAAAAGAAAAACATAAAGTAAATTTCAAAATACTATTTTACGATTTTGTTTCATGTGATAAGGCGTAAATGTTTTACGTTATGTTTTGTGCAAACCCAAATAGGGAAATTTTCTTTATTTCAAATTTTATACTCATAGATATTTTATTATTAATAAAAGCTTTTTTTAAGGATTTAAGTAGTAATTTATGTCAATAATACGTTTGCGTTTAATGATTTCAAATAAAATTTTTATTTAGTTTATTGAAATCTGATTCCTTGAATATTTATTTCACCTCTGACAATTTTTTGTTTTCATTTTTTGGGAATAGCTGTCATTTATTTCTGAAAATTTAATATCCATACATTATTTTTTGTCTTTTAGCAGTTTATCTTCTGTATCTCAGTTTTTAAGAATGAAATCTTAGAATACTTAAATATAGGTTTAAAAAAAAAATTTAGTTTTAAAGTATCCAAGACATTAAACTGTAGAAAAAAACCATTTTTCATTTACGCAGATAAGATGTTTATGTTCAAAACTTAAAATTACCCAAGAAGAAAGCTTTCTTCCGAAAATTTACAAAGCATGCGTTTTCAGCTTTTTGAAAAACAACTGTATTTTTAGCGCGTTTTTTCTTAAAAATCTTTATTTTGCATTTTACTGAGTTACGCACATTAAAGAAATGCCTTTGAGAAAATTAAAGTTTTTATCTAATATTCTTAAACTTCAGATATCTCCATCACAGTTTTCTTAATACTGTTAAATTTCTACCTGTAGAAGAAATATGAAATTCTCTAGACTCGCATAACCAATAAATTTCGAGAACATATCTATAAAAGAGACAAGGAAAAAATTTTGTTAAAGCAAAACGTTAGTAACTTTTGTTTTGCTTATGAAATGTCAAAACTAAATAGCAATATAGCGTATGAAATTTAATTTACATATTCTCAATCATCAAATTTTAAATTGAAAAAACCAACTAAGGTACCCTGGGGTAATTACGCCACGTTAAGGTTCTACCAATTTTCGCGGCTTAGTTTTAGATTGTATTTTTCAAACAAATATAGGATCTGATACAGCAACTCATTGACTATCTATATAAAATAAAATAATTTAACAGATATGTATTCATAAAATGTAATGGCGTTTTTTCTTGATCAATGCTATTTGGCCTTAATACCCAACTATGTGGGTGATAACGTTATGCAAACTAAACTATAAAATAAGATGGAATAATGACATGTAGACTGCCCAATTCTAAAAATGCAAACTCTACAGCTCAAGAAATTGACAAATTGCAATCTAAGATATTGAAAATGTACAATTTTTATGTGACTCTGAAAGAAAAAGAAAGCTGTGGTGGTGGCGGGGGGAGGAGGCAAAAGAATATCAGATTCTAAACTACGTTTTGCAGAAAAATGACCATTTAAATAGAATTATTAGAAACATTGCACGGATTATTTGAATCAGTATTTACATTCCCATGTATGCATTCTATGCGATAGAAAATATTGATTTTTTTGTGAAAGTGAAAGAAAAAGGAGTGAGGGGAAGCTTCAACAGAATATAACACCCTGTGTCTCTCTTTGCTTAAAAAGTCCCACTTAAATATGATTATAAGAAACATTGCATGGTTTTAACCATTCATAATGCAATATTTTAATCATGTGATATGTAATAAATATTATATGTAATAAATATTTTTGTTAAACCTTAACTGCTGTTAGCGTCTCACATACTGCTGAGTTTTTAAAGTTTCAGAGTTTAACTTGCAATTTTTAGTTTAACTATAGATACCGTAGACATTTTGTTTCATTTGGAGTCCTATTACTATCTCTAGAAACTTTTAAATAGCTGAATTTTATTTATAATTTTCCTATATATAAGGTTCAATACAAAAATAATATTCTTAAAGGTAATTTAACATTTTATTCATAGTTAGATTAAGCGGTCTGACAGGCCGCTCACAGTAAGTTATGCGACAATTTTTGCCACAGCAGTTAAGGGTTAATACTATTATAGTAATCTAGTAAATAGTTTTTAACTCATAGCTCCACACTTATGCGGATTCTCCAAACCTACAGTTAAATTGTCGACTTTTTAAAGAGCATGCTTTAATAAATTTTTAATAAATTGAATAAAAGTTTTGATTAAAAAATATTATCCATTTTTTAAATTATAACATTTACTTTGAAAACCGAATTTGTTATACAGAAAGAGATTAGTTATTCAATTATAACTTTATTTAATGAATATTATAAGTATTTTAAATAAACATTGGTTTGAATAAAAATTCTTAAATGCGGTTATTACGCGTTAGGTCTACTGAAATTTTGAAATACACATACTATATAAAAACGATTATTGTAAAATAGGATTAAGATGACTAATTCAGAAGTTAAAACTGATTTTCTGTCGATTTGTAGACAGAAATGCCCAAATGCAAAATATAAAACTGATTTAATGTTTCAGTCAGGTAAAGGTATTTTAACAAAAATTTTGAAAATATTTTTCGGAGACATTCATGAAAAAATATCAAAATTTATATTTAGGTGTCCTTTTCCGAGTGATTTAAGATATATTCATGTTGATTTCAGGGGGTGTCCGGGGGGGGCATTCCCTCGAGGAACAATAAGATGTGTCGCTTGGAAGATTTGAGATTTTTCATTTTAATCTCAAATGTGCAATCCCCAGGAAATCTATAATACCCCTCCTTCCGAAGCCGCTAAAATCCCTCCCGGAGAAAAGTGTCTGAATTCTCCACAAGAGTATATTTATTTTTCCTTTATATGTATTAACTGCAAATTCTCTGTTAAACTGAAAGAACTGGAGTGTGGAGTGGACTTTGACAGAGAGAGGCAGATACTTTGACAGTATTAGCGTTGAATTCAGACACTTTTCTCCGGGAGAGACTTTTGTGTCTTCGGGGGGGCGGGGATTTTCCCTTTTGGACCATTGAAAACCCAAAATCTGAATTTTCCGGGGGGACGAATTTCACTGCTCTGGGGGGGGGGGGGATGATTATTTTTCCTATTTATGAAACATCATACTGTAAATTATCCATTTTTTAAAATAAGTCTAAAATCAACATTTTTGTTTATACAAAAAGTGTAACATAAAACATGGAAGTGGTGAGGAATAGGACATGTCAATTTTTTTTTTCTTTTTTAATAAGATGAATTTTCATTCCAGTCATGAAGATACTGGAATTTTACATTATAGTACATACTACATAATTAACCTGCAATCTTTGTTTGATTGTGTATCTAGCCTACACTATACTATTTGTGCCTTATAGCATTGTTTTATTCCTATACCATACCTTCCTGTATGTGGGGAGGAATTGGACACATTTTGAAACGTGCACTTTCTTTAAATATAAAATACAGTTGGCAAAAAAAGTATTTGTACACTTCATTTTTTTAAATTATAATGAAATTAAACAAAAGATTTAAGCAAAAAATACTGTAATACATTAATTTAATGCATTATAATATTATAGAAGCAGAAACAAAATTAAACGAATCGATTTTTTACATTATAATAAACAAATATACAAAATTATAATGCAAAAAAAGTATTTGTACACTATCTTAATGTAATATAATTAAGGAAAATTTAGTAAAATGATACAAATTAATATTTTGTGCGAATTCATTTAGCGTTTATGACTACTTCTAGATGGTATGACATAGATTCCACCAACTTTTTTGTAGTGGTCTGGTTAATGTTATTCCATGACACAATAAGAGCTTCTTTAAAACTGTTTTTTACTAATACATATTTTTTTTTCGGATTTTTGCATCCAATAGCATCTGCAAATTTTCTACTGGATTCAAGTCTAGAGATTTTAGAGGAATTACCAGTCGTCTTCGAGTATTGTCGTAAGCATGTGCTGGTGATCACAGCAGTATGCTTTGGTCATTATCCTGCAGAAAGTGAAAAGCTTCCTCTATGCATAATTTCTTGGCACAGTTTAATAAATTATGGCGCGACACATCACTGTATGTTAAACCTGTCCTTCCATTGTCAAAAAATTTTAAATGTCCTGCTCCATTAGAAGCTATACACCCCAAAAGTATAATATTCCCCCCAACATGCTTGATAGTTTGAGGTATACGTTTTGGGTCTAGAACAGTTTTATTTTTACGCCAATTTTTTCGAATGCTTGATGGTAAGAAAATTCCGAATTTTTCCTCTTTAGAAAAAATTACTGTTTTCCAAAAATCCAATGATTTACTTCTGTATGCGAAAGCGAATACTATGCGTTTTCGCCTATTTGTTTCGTTGATGAATGGATTTTCCCTTGAGGTTCTTCCTTTTAAATCTGCATTGAGAAGAATATTTTTTATTGTTTGAGGTATTACTCTGATGCGAGAAGATGTCGCAAGGTCTCCAGCAAATTTTTGAACCGAACGCACAGGAATTTTTAAAGCTTTTTTAACAACACTCTCTTTTTCCCTCATTGTTAGTTTGCTAAGAAGTCCTGGTTTTCATTGAATTTCGATTCTTTTAATTTATTCATAGTTTCTCACTATACATCCAATAGTTGTAAATGGTAATTTAATAGCTTTTACAAATTCTTGTTGCGTATTTAAATTTTTATTATGCTCAATCATAGGATTTCATATATCTAGAGGTGCCTCTCTAGTATTAGGTTCTATATTCAATTACTTCAAGAGCAAATTAAATTAAATGTCAGACAAATATAATATGAACTTAAAAATTATTAACAGCTTCTGTAAAAGTAGTCCTTTGAACCATAAACACTATAAAACACAGTACATATCAGGATGGAGAAATGTACAAATACTTTTTTTGCAAGAAATTTTTAAACTTTTCCCATTAGAAAATTATTTTACATCTTTATCGAAATTTTCTGTTGTGTAATTTAAAACGCACGGTAAACAGACTGTATTAAAACTATTTTTGACAAAATATCTGTTTTTATTTAGTAAAAAATTAAAAATTTTAGAGTGTACAAATACTTTTTTTGCCAACTGTAGCTTACGCTTGCTATGTTTCTATATTGTTCAGAGATTTTAAAAAGTGTTTTACCTTGAACTCTATAAATAGAAATTTCTGTTTTTGTATCAAACAAAGTTCATTATCTTACTTTATAAAAAGTGTCCTATACCACCCCACTCTCCCCTATATTATTAACTAAACATGCTAAAATATATTTATTTCTGACAATTTCTCAAGTCTTTCTAATAAAAATTTAACCTATAACTGATGTTAGCGGTCTGACCTCTGAGTTTTTAAAGTTTCACAGTTTAACTCGTAATTTTTAGTTTAATTATCGATACTGGTCGAATTTTCTTTTGTTTGGAGCCTTATTACTATTTCTAGAGACTTTTAAATAGCTGGATTTTATTTATAATAGTCAGATACATAAAGTTTAATACCTAAATAGTATTCTGAGAATTAATGTAACATTTCATTCACCTTTAAATTAAGCGGTCTGACAGACCGCTCACAGTAGTTGTGTGACAAATATTGTCACAGCAGTTAACAGTTAATATTTTTGAAGTAAAATTCCTTAAGTTGTATTTTCTCAAATGTTTGTATGAATATTTCGAATCAAAATTTAAATTTTCGAATTGCTATTTCTTGAAAGTAAAATTTATAAATTATTGTTATCATTATTTTAAATGAATTGGAACTGAAAATTGAATTTTCTATTTAGTTTTCAGAAAACGGTTAGATTTATTTATTTATTTTCCCTAGTGGCTTTTTAATTATTGTTGAATAAACTTAAAATTAAACATTTTTAAATAGTTTCTAAATATATTTATATATATTTTTATTTATTTTATAACACTGATTATATTTTTGTTTAGCGAACTGTTTTTTTTAGTCACCATATGGCTTTAATGTTCTGAGATCTATAAAAATGTTTATTTCAGAATTATTGAAACTCTGCTACTCTGTAAAATCACTGTTTTAGAGGATCCATAACTTTCCATGGCTTTCAATGATGTTTGGGACACAGGAAGAGTAACACATAGTTGATGGTTCTTTTTCTTGGCCGACAACAAATGTCATGGAGAATCAGACTGGTTTACGTTGATGCTGGGTAACATGTTGAGAATTAAGGTTTTTCAGAGCTTATACTTCAAGACGACTTTCTGCACGGCATGTAAATTTTGTAGTGCTTATCTAGTTACATATTTTTTTATTACAAACTTTCTTTATTTTCATTTTTCAGAATCTTTGCTGACATAAATCGAGATACAGGAGGCAAAATATCCAGGGTAAATAGAAAAATATTGGTACAGTTGCAAACTGCCGATAAATCTAGTTAATATACATAGTTTATGAAATGTATTTTAATTTGGGATGTTTTAGCAATAAAGCATTTTTGATATTAAATTTAGTTTTGCTTTTTTATTCATGCTTTTTTTTTATATTTTCAACAAAAATTCTATTGTCTTGAAAATATGTAATATGGATTTACTTAAGAAATCATGATTACTAATTGATATCAATAGTTTGCTCACAATTGCGATTGTTAATCAGTAAAAGAGGGAGGGATTTATGACGACATTGACATGAATTACTGTCAGGAATTTGTTCTAGCTGAATGTATTGAAATCGTTGCATTTTTAATTAAATCCTATTTTATTTTGCGGGGAATTGACAAGAATTCACAATATGCTCACTCCACCTCCCCCCCACTAAAAGCATAGGACGGGGGGTGGAGTGAGTATATTGTGAATTCTTTTTCAGAATTTTGAAGATCTGGGAAAATTTTTACTGAATGGGTGATATCCTCTTGATTTTCAGCAAAATGTTTGTCATTTACTGGGATATTTCGAAAACAGGTCAATTAATTAAAAATCTGAGAACAGTAATTAGTAACAGATTAATTGTTGCCATGTTCAATACGATTGATATTTCATTTCGTAAATGGTGGGTGTAAAACTGCAATTTTTGATGAATATAGATTATTTTTCAGCGATATTTTTTGTTTTGAAATATACATGTAAATAAAATGCTTTATTATATATTTACTTAGATTGGTAACAAGAGTTACTATTGAAGTTTTACAGTGTGCAAAGGTAGAATTATTAATCGTGAATAATTAGAAAAAATGTTAAACATCTGAATTTCCTGTAAAGAAAAATACTCCTAATTTTAGAGGTTTTGTCAAAAAACAGAAGTAAGTGTTAAATGTTATTTTCAAGGTATGTAGTTTCTAATCTTTTTGTCCTTTTTCATGTTACCTAGCTATAATGAAAGCTATAATGAAAGTTGAAGTGAGTTAATTGAAATGTTTCTAATTTGTATATTATAATTCACATTTTTTAAATAAAAATTATCTTCATCTAATTTTTTAAAAATAAAAAGATTGGCAGTTAGATATTTTTATGTGAAGTTTAAAATTACATTGACACAAAGGGCATGTCTAAAATATCATTATGGCGCATACTAAAAAAATATTTAAACGGATTATGACAACGCAACGATAAATATTCTTCTCTTCAAGATTAAATAAAAGGAACAAAAACAATAGCCTACATATAAATATATACAAAAAGTCTTTATTATCATCAAGTTTGTAAAAGTGAAATAACTCGGATGTTTTAAGCTTATATACACAAATTCTATAGACATTTAAGAAGTACAACTTTTAAAACGTAAATAGAGTGATACATTATTAAATTAAGGACTTGAAAATTTAAAGATTTGTGTATAAAAAGGTAAATTTGTAGCCAGAAGTGATGATATATTGATTTTCAGAGCTATTAGGGGGTATTAAATGTCTTACTTTCTACCTGGCAGTACAACTTAGCAATAATGCAACATTTATTTTTTTCTCGATCATGCAATTTTTAATATAGACAACCTAATTTCTTTTCTATGTAAAATCATTTTTTTTTAAACATTTAATACTGAAATTTAATTTTTTTATGTTTAAGTTTGATTAAACTATATGTAAAATTGTTTTTTCAGTTTCATTCACGGCGCGTAAAATTGTAGCATAACTATTTGTTCAAGAGCCACCAAAAACATTGATAATGATGTAAAAGTAATGTAGTTTGAACATACATTTTATTTGTAAGCTACTTATTTATCTATTGAAAATTTAAATTTAAACTATAAAAAATTTAAAATTTCATTTTTTATTGAAAAATGAGTAATTTTAAATAAAGATATTATAAATTACTTACAAATGAAGTATACATTCAAGATACATTAGTTAAACATTATTATCCGTATTTATTTTTTTTTTGGGAGGGGGTGGGGGTGAACCAATAGTTTTGCTACAGTCTTGCTCGCAGTGGATTCAAGTCAAAAACCAATTTTCTAATTTTTACCTTAAGGGGTTAAGGAGGGCACGACACTTTTGAAAATGGAAAAAAACTGATATCAATGTATCTTTTTTTTTCTTGAAATTTATTGAAGCAATTTAATATATATCATTTTATTATATTGGCAGCAATTATAAACATAAATATTTCTTTATTTAATTAGCATTATTAAAATTTCAGTAAATAAGAAAGACCTAAATATAGCAAATTATAGTAACGCAAAAAATATTACCAGTAACAAACGATAAACCAGTATCAAGTGGAATGCAAATCACATCTCTAATTCCCTCAACAATGTTAAACATATCTGTGTGCAGTACTTATCTCCATAGGTAATGCATATTTTACAGTGTGCAAAGTTAGTTCTTCAAGCATAATTTTTTTGTGTGAAAATATTTGTTAAATATATATTTAATTTTATTTCTTACTTTGTTTTGCGAAATACCAACTCTTAAATTATATTAAGTATATATTTTAGAATTATTTTGATATTTTTATAACTAAAAAAGAAATCATGTAACAGTACACAGAAAAAATGAATTAAAAATAATAGTTTGCTATTTTTAAAAATATGTGTAGGCATCAATCCTCTCCCCTCCTCATGCGTATAACATTAGAATTTGAGATTTCACTATCTCAGTGTGAGACAAATTTTGAACGGATAATTGAATATGGCTGAAAATAACCGGGATAAAACTGAAGATACCAGTTTGCAAAATGAAAAAAAACCTAGGTTTAAACCTGAAAGCAACAGTTTCTAAAATGGAACATTTCAGTTTCTAAAACGAAACATTTCAATTTTCAAAACAGAATAATTTGGTTTTCAAAACGGTATATTTCAGTTTCCAAAAAGGAACATTTCAGTTTCTATAACGTAGCATTTCAATTTCCCAAATAGAACATTTCAGTTTTCAAAACGAAACACTTCATTTTCCAAGAACGGAACACTTCATTTTCCAAAAACGGAACACTTCATTTTCCAAAAACGGAACATTTCAGTTTCGAAAACGGAAAAGACATAAAAGTAAATTTTACGTGAAAAAATGGAGCAGATACGGCAACTTTGCTGCCAGTACGTTTTCCGTTTTTTCAAGGAAATTATTTTTACAGTGTATATAAAAAATCAATCAAATCAAAAAATATGTCTATTTCACTTTTTCTGATTTTCAAAATAATGGCTCTTAAAAACGAGGATTATGAAAAGGAACAAGCATTTAGTTGTTTATTTTAGAGTGCTTTTCTCTGCATATAAGAATACAAATAGAAAAAGAACATTTTGCTCTCATTGAAAGCATTCTTTCTTACAGATACACTGTAAAAAAAATTTCCTTGAAAAATCGGAAAACGTACTGGCAGCAAAGTTGCCGTATCTGATCCATTTTTTCAAGTAAAATTTACTTTTATGTCTTTTCCGTTTTCGAAACTGAAATGTTCCGTTTTTGGAAAATGAAGTGTTCCGCTTTTGAAAAATGAAGTGTTCCGTTTTTGGAAAATGAAGTGTTTCGTTTTGAAAACTGAAATGTTCTATTTTGGAAATTGAAATGCTACGTTATAGAAACTGAAATGTTCCATTTTGGAAACTGAAATATACCGTTTTGAAAACCAAATTATTCTGTTTTGAAAATTCAAATGTTCCATTTTAGAAACTGTTGCTTTCAGGTTTAAACATAGGTTTTTTTTCATTTTGCAAACTGGTATCTTCAGTTTTATCTCGGTTATTTTCAGCCATATTCAATTATCCGCTCAAAATTTGTCTCACACTGAGATAGTGAAATCTCAAATTCTAATGTTATATGCATGAGGAGAGAAGAGGATTAATGCCGACATATATTTTTAAAAATAGCAAACTATTATTTTTAATTCATTTTTTTCTGTGTACTGTTATATGATTTCTTTTTTAGTTATCAAAATATCAAAATAATTCTAAAATATATACTTAATATAATTTAAGTGTTGGTATTTCGCAAAACAAAGGAAGAAATAAAATTAAATATATATTTAACAAATATTTTCACACAAAAAAATTATGCTTGAAGAACTAACTTTGCACACATAAAATATGCATTACCTATGGAGATAAGTACTGCACACAGATATGTTTAACATTGATGAGCGAATTAGAGATGTGATTTGCATTCCACTTTATCGTTTGTTACTGGTAATATTTTTTGCGTTATTATAATTTGCTATATTTAGGTCTTTCTTATTTACTGAAATTTTAATAATGCTAATTAAATAAAGAAATATTTATGTTTATAATTGCTGCCAATATAATAAAATGATATATATTAAATTACTTCAATAATTTTCAAGAAAAAAAAAGATACATTGATATCAGTTTTTTTTCCATTTTCAAAAGTGCCGTGCCCTCCTTAACCCCTTAAGGTAAAAATTAGAAAATTGGTTTTTGACTTGCATCCACTGCAAGCAAGACTGTAGCAAAACTATTGGTTCACCCCCACCCCCTCCCGAAAAAAAATACGGATAATAATGTTTAACTAATGTATCTTGAATGTATACTTCATTTGTAAGCAATTTATAATATCTTTATTTAAAATTACTCATTTTTCAATAAAAAATGAAATTTTAAATTATTTTATAGTTTAAATTTAAATTTTCAATAGATAAAGAAATAGCTTACAAATAAAATGTATGTTCAAACTACATTACTTTTACATCATTATCAATGCTTTTGGTGGCTCTTGAACAAATAGTTATGCTACCGTTTTACGCGCCGTGAATGAAACTGAAAAAACAATTTTACATATAGTTTAATCAAACTTAAACATAAAAAAATTAAATTTCAGTATTAAATGTTTAAAAAAATGATTTTACATAGAAAAGAAATTAGGTTGTCTATATTAAAAATTGCATGATCGAGAAAAAAATAAATGTTGCATTATTGCTAAGTTGTACTGCCAGGTAGAAAGTAAGACATTTAATACCCCCTAATAGCTCTGAAAATCAATATATCAACACTTCTGGCTACAAATTTACCTTTTTATACACAAATCTTTAAATTTTCAAGTCTTTAATTTAATAATGAATCACTCTATTTACGTGTAAAAGTTGTACTTCTTAAATGTCTATAGAATTTGTGTATATAAGCTTAAAACATCCGAGTTATTTCACTTTTACAAACTTGATGATAATAAAGACTTTTTGTAGATATTTATATGTAGGCTATTGTTTTTGTTCCTTTTATTTAATCTTGAAATAAAGAATATTTATCGTTGCGATGTCATAATCCGTTTAAATATTTTTTTAGTATGCGCCATAATGATATTTTAGACATGCCCTTTGTGTCAATGTAATTTAAAACTTCACATAAAAATATCTAGTTGCCAATCTTTTTATTTTTAAAAAATTAGATGAAAATAATTTTTATTTAAAAAATGTGAATTATAATATACAAATTAGAAACATTTCATTTAACTCACTTCCACTTTCATTATAGCTTTCATTATAGCTAGGTAACTTGAAAAAGGACAAAAAAGATTAGAAACTACATAGTACCTTGAAAATAACATTTAACACTTACTTCTGTTTTTTGACAAAACCTCTAAAATTAGGAGTATTTTTCTTGACACGAAATTCAGAAGTTTATCATTTTTTTCTAATTATTCACGATTAATAATTCTACCTTTGTACACTGTAAAACTTCAATAGTAACTCTTGTTACCAATCTAAGTAAATATATAAAATAAAGCATTTTATTTACATGTATATTTCAAAACAAAAAATATCGCTGAAAAAAAATCTATATTCATCAAAAATTGCAGTTTTACACCCACCATTTACGAAATGAAATATCAATCGTATTAAACATGGCAACAATTAATCTGTTAATAATTACTGTTCTCAGATTTTTAATTAATTGACCTGTTTTCGAAATATCCCAGTAAATGACAAACATTTTGCTGAAAATCAAGAGGATATCACCCATTCAATAAAAATTTTCCCAGATCTTCAAAATTCTGAAAAGGAATTCACAATATGCTCACTCCACCCCCCCTCCTATGCTTTTGGGGGGGGTGGAATGAGCATATTGTGAATTCTTGTGAATTCCCCCCAAAATAAAATAGGATTTAATTAAAAATGCAACGATTTCAATACATTGAGCTAGAAAAAATTCCTGACAGTAATTCATGTCAATGTCGTCATAAATCCCTCCCTCTTTTACTGATTAACAATCTCAATTGTTTAAAGATAGAAAACCAACGAATATAAATGCACAAATAAAGTATGAGAAGGTAGCAAATAGCTATTTCGAATCTACTAACGAGATTCTTCATCAGTGCAAAACTCAGCGAGCTACAAGTAGCAAAACTGAGCTCAGTTTTGCTACTTGTAGCTCGCTGAGTTTTGCACTGATGAAGAATCTCGTTAGTAGATTCGAAATAGCTATTTGCTACCTTCTCATACTTTATTTGTGCATTTATATTCGTTGGTTTTCTATCTTTAAACATTTGTGCACAAAGGCTTTATTTGCTATTTTAATCTCAATTGTGACCAAACTATTGATTTCAATTAGTAATCATGATTACTTAAGTAAATCCATATTACATATTTTAAAGACAATAGAATTTTTGTTGAAAATATAAAAAAAAGCATGAATAAAAAAGCGAAACTAAATGTAATATCAAAAATGCTTTATTGTTAAAACATCACAAATTAAAATACATTTCATAAACTATGTATATTAACTAGATTTATTGGCAGTTTGCAACTGTACCATTATTTTTCTATTTACCCTGGATATTTTGCCTCCTGTATCTCGATTTATGTCAGCAAAGATTCTGAAAAATGAAAATAAAGAAAGTTTGTAATAAAAAAATATGTAACTAGATAAGCACTACAAAATTAACATGCCGTGCAGCAAGTCGTCTTGAAGTATAAGCTCTGAAAAACCTTAATTCTCAACATGTTACCCAGCATCAACGTAAACCAGTCTGATTCTCCATGACATTTGTTGTCGGCCAAGAAAAAGCACCATCAACTATGTGTTACTCTTCCTGTGTCCCAAACATCATTGGAAGCCATGGAAAGTTATGGATCCTCTAAAACAGTGATTTTACAGAGTAGCAGAGTTTCAATAATTCTGAAATAAACATTTTTATAGATCTCAGAACATTAAAGCCATATGGTGACTAGAAAAAACAGTTCGCTAAACAAAAATATAATCAGTGTTATAAAATAAATAAAAATATATATAAATATATTTAGAAACTATTTAAAAATGTTTAATTTTAAGTTTATTCAACAATAATTAAAAAGCCACTAGGGAAAATAAATAAATAAATCTAACCGTTTTCTGAAAACTAAATAGAAATTTCAATTTTCAGTTCCAATTCATTTAAAATAACGATAACAATAATTTATAAATTTTACTTTCAAGAAATAGCAATTCGAAAATTTAAATTTTGATTCGAAATATTCATACAAACATTTGAGAAAATACAACTTAAGGAATTTTACTTCAAAAATATTAACTGTTAACTGCTGTGACAAGATTTGTCACACAACTACTGTGAGCGGTCTGTCAGACCGCTTAATTTAAAAGTGAATGAAATGTTACATTAATTCTCAGAATACTATTTAGGTATTAAACTTTATGTATCTGACTATTATAAATAAAATTCAGCTATTTAAAAGTCTCTAGAAATAGTAATAAGGCTCCAAACAAAACAAAATTCGACCATTATCGATAATTAAACTAAAAATTACGAATTAAACTGTGAAACTTTAAAAACTATGCGGTCAGACCGCTAACATTAGTTATGGGTTAAATTTTTATTAGAAGGACTTGAGCAATTGTCAGAAATAAATATATTTTAGCATGTTTAGTTAATAATATAGGGGAGAGTGGGGTGGTATGGGACACTTTTTATAAAGTAAGATAATGAAATTTGTTTGATACAAAAACAAAAATTTATATTTATAAAATTCAAGGTAAGACACTTTTTAAAATCCCTGAACAATATAGAAACATAGCAAGCGTAAGCTATTTTATAATTAAAGAAAGTGCACGTTTCAAAATGTGTCCAATTCCTCCCCACATACTGGAAGGTATGGTATAGGAATAAAATAATGCTATAAGGCACAAGTAGTATAGTGTCGGCTAGATACACAATCAAACAAAGATTGCAGGTTAATTATGTAGTATGTACTATAATGTAAAATTCCAGTATCTTCAGGACTGGAATGAAAATTCATCTTATTAAAAAAGAAAAAAAAAGAATTTGACATGTCCTATTCCTCACCACTTCCATGTTTTATGTTACACTTTTTGTATAAACAAAAATGTTGATTTTAGACTTATTTTAAAAAATGGATAATTTACAGTATGCTGTTTCATAAATAGGAAAAATAATCATCCCCCCCCAGAGCAGTGAAATTCGTCCCCCCGGAAAATTGAGATTTTGGGTTTTCAATGGTCCAAAAGGGAAAATCCCCGCCCCCCCGAAGACACAAAAGTCTCTCCCGGAGAAAAGTGTCTGAATTCAACGCTAATACTGTCAAAGTATCTGCCTCTCTCTGTCAAAGTCCACTCCACACTCCAGTTCTTTCAGTTTAACAGAGAATTTGCAGTTAATACATATAAAGGAAAAATAAATATACTCAAGTGGAGAATTCAGACACTTTTCTCCGGGAGGGATTTTAGCGGCTTCGGTAGGAGAAGTATTATAGAGTTCCTGGGGATTGCACATTTGAGATTAAAATCAAAAATCTCAAATCTTCCAAGCGACACATCTTATTGTTCCTCGAGGGAATGCCCCTCCCCCGGACACCCCCTGAATTCAACATCAATATATCTTAAATCACTCGGAAAACGACACCTAAATATAAATTTTGATATTTTTTCATGAATGTCTCCGAAAAATATTCTCAAAATTTTTGTTAAAATACCTTTACCTGACTGAAACATTAAATTAGTTTTATATTTTGCATTTGGGCATTTCTGTCTACAAATCTACAGAAAATCAGTTTTAACTTCTGAATTAACCATCTTAATCCTATTTTACAATAATCGTTTTGATTATATAGTATATGTATTTCAAAATTTCAGTAGACCTAACGCGTAATAAGCGCATTTAAGAATTTTTATTCAAACCAATGTTTATTTAAAATACTTATAATATTCATTATAAAAAGTTATAATTGAATAACTAACCTCTTTTCTGTATAACAAATTCGGTTTTCAAAGTAAATGTTATAAGTAATGCACGTGTTGCGTTTGTGTTTACAGTTTTCAAGCAAATTTGTTAATGTACTCGGAAACTCGGACTGATTTTATCTTCGACCTAAGGCTTCGAAGAAAAAACCGAGCTGAGGATTTTCTGTTCAACTCCCCTAAATGGAAACGTTCAGTTAGTCGACTGCCCTAGAATAAACAATTCCGATAATTCCAGGAATAGTTGCAGATTTTTTTTTAAACGGAAATTTTTAATTAGACGACAGTCCAGGAATAAAAATTTCCGGTATTTAAAGGAAAAGTTCCAATTTTTTTCTAAAACGTAAATGTTCAGCTAAACCAAGAAAAATTCACAGAGTAACACCTCTAAAATTCAGGGCATATTTTTACAGTGTAGTTTCACTAAATTTATAAGTTTCATCATCCGAAAGAACTTCAATTTTTAGCTCACAGGTAATCAAGGACTAACAGCTTATGTTCCCACCGATTCTGTTTGTACGTACGTACGTATGTATATGTTATGACCAAAACCCGGAGCCTGGCCAATACCGAAACTGGCCAAGCTTCTTGGCCAAAACCCGAAGTATTTTAAATGAATAGCGTATTTCGGGTTTTGGCCGGTAAATTCGCGAACTGACCGGGAAGCCTTGGCCAACATCCGAACTGGGTATTTAAGGCCACAATTTAGATGTGGGGCATATATGAAACTTAGCTTAGAAGTTGTTTCTTATTTAGAGAAGTGAGTTGTTTCGCGACAGTCCAGTTTTTCCAGTTTCGTTCTCATAAAAGTTTTCCTGATAACTTTTGGGAGCTGGCTAATTAAGAATAAAGAGGTGAAAGGGATGGCTTCAAATTTGTTATACCATTTTTTCCAAATAACTGATTCCTTGATTATATTTGAAAGTTCATTTTTTAAGTGTAAAGTGCACTTTAAAAATTACAAACAATCATCAAATTGTCGAATTTTCATTATAGCATAAGAACATTATATGAACTCCCTGCTGTTGAACGCAAAAGGAATTTTCAATTTCGACTATTTTTACTGGAGTAACAAGCATCTTTGTCCTATCTGCTGATTCTGCCATGCCCTTTTATTTACTTTTTCAACGATTGAGCTTAGTTTTTTATTTTACCTTACCTAATGTTATTATTTTTCACTGAATACATACTAATTTTGGGATTTCGCTAAACAATACTTTAACTGTAACTTTTAACTGTTTTATTCTCGTTTGTTTAAAATGTATCTAGATTAATTGCTTTTTGTCGCTAACTTTTTTAGCGTAAAATAAAAAAAAATTCTATTTGTCAACAACTACTTAATATATTTTACAAAATTTTTTACAAAAAGTGGTATTTTACCATGAATTTTTCCAGGAAAAAAATCACCAGAAAGTAAAATTTAGTTTTGAGAAGATTTTTTAAAATTCCGATACTTTACGTCCTTTGCATGAATTACTGTCGAAGCTACACATTTTATGTGAATTTACCATAAAAACATAAAACACTTACATGTAAGCTAAAAATGATATTACATCCTTTATATATAATTGAAATTGTGCCAGTAGGAAAATATTAAGCAATTGTAACCATTGTTATTACTAAAAATGTGTTTTTCTCAGAATGAATAATTTCGTCGTTTTCATGATTTCAGAATGTTCCATGCGCAATACTTTGTGCCCAATTCTTCTGATTTTGTATAAAAAGGCTCTCTATATATGTGTTAATAAATGTTACTAAGAATAAACTTGTTTACACGCTTTTAAATTTTTTAAGTTTCATTTATATGGACTTTTTAATGATTTTTTAACGAGAAATACAAAAAAATTAAGTTAAAATCTTTTTTTTTTATGTTTTACAAGTAATATGCTAAAAATGCTTAGTAACATTTATTTGTATGTATGAAAGGGTTATTACTGGAAAACTTTGAACAAGTATGTGAAAACTGGTTGCGCATGGAACATTTCATATTATTGCTATTTTTAGTTAATTACAAAAAAATCTGTATCTCAAAAACTATTGAATATATTTTAAAAAATTGCGAAATAAGATATATATATACAATGACTTTTTCCAGAATTTTTTATAAAAATTTCAATGAAAATTTTTAAAATTAGTTTTGAAAGTCCGCTATACCCTTAAATACAAAAAGGGCAGCAAATCACACTTTTAATATAAATTAGACAGATGGGTTTTCATGCAGTTTCTTTCAACTTCTTCATGAGATTCTTTCTAGTAAGGAGCCTCCCTGATTAAACTTCAAGGTTCATTCCTTAAATGTTAACCGAGGAATGTAAGAGCTAATACACCTCCTTTTTATTTAGTGAAACGGGTTTTGAATGCAGTTATCTGTTTTGCTTCAAATTCAGTATACAGGTGTATTATTATAAGGGACTTCCCCCTGACTCTGGTTTATTGGTTAAGTATAAAGGAGGAAAACCAAAATGCTCCTTAATTTATTTTTTAAAGCATTGTTCTTTGAAATACATTATATTATACAATTAGTTTAAATAACCGGTGAGCTCAATGTCATACGTTTAACTGTGTACGTTTCTTTATATTGTAATTTAATCTTCCGTCGAGCGCGCCGTTGTAAAAAGTACAGCATTCATATTCTTTTTTCTCTAAAACAAAATTCAAGCGGTAGTGGGTGTTAACAGCCGTTTGTATTCGTTTATTGGATCTCTTTACCCAGTTCCTGAAAGTTATTTGTATATTTGATTGCGCAATTAGCTGCACCTGCCATTTTAATCTGTTAACAGTGCATGAAATGCGCAATGTTTATCTGTAAACAGCTTTCAAAAAAGAAATCTTATGCTTAATATGAGAAGCGACTAATATAGATGCAATGTAAGACTAATTCTGTAAATCCGAAATTACTTAAATATTGTTTAGTAACTCATTATTAATTCTTATGTGATTGTAGTAGCAAGTAGCTTTTTATGCATCTAAACTTCTTCTTTAGTATATTATAACAAAATAAGTGTATTGAGAGATACTTGATTATGATGCGCAATAATTGATTGTTTTTAGCCTGTTGTACAATTTACAATGCGTGCCCGCTCACGTGATGAAAATTTTCGCGCCCGGCGGAAGGTTAATAGGAAATAATTCCCCATAATAAATTACTGAAATTTAATTATCAAATGCATTAAAAGCATTTATTTGTATTTAATTAAAAATATATTTTAAATGAATGTGTATATTGACTCTTCAGAAAAGGACACTAGTTGTTATTTCTGTAAAAAGACACTAGATGGCAGCACTAAACATTTTGATACTGAAGACGAGACTATTTTGACTTTAATTAATTATTATATTTCATTATTTCTAATTCATTTGTATTTTAAAATTCCTAATATGTTTTTTCATATATATATTTTGCATTTAATCATCTGTATTTGATCTTTGTAGATATATTGTATTTTTATCCTACTATTTTGTTGCTGACTGCGGGATGATTGGTGAGAACGAAATGTTTTGATTCTAAAAGGATGTGTAAAAAATCTCAATTCTATTGTTATGTTATTAAATCTTTTGTAAAATCCCAACCAATTATATTTATTCGTGTGAACAACTCATATTAGAAGGCATATAATCAACAAGCAAGTCTCAAAACAGTTTTCAAGAAATCTATGATTCTAAAACCTACATTCTGATACAAGAAGGGTGCAACGTGAAATGAAAGACGCCGTCAAGAAGAATGTTCTTCAGGCAATACATCTCTTCTGATTATAATTAATAAAATCTCTGTTAATTCAGTATAAATCCCAACTGTGTAAATACCATACTTGAATGCACAATTTAAATGTAGTATTTTTGAAACTTAAGCGCAAAGTTATCATCCTTACAGGTAACATCATGCAAGATAAAATGTTCGACATTTTATGGTTCGTCAAAAATAAAACTTTCATCATTACAAGCAACATTGTATCTATATAACGTGCAAAAATGTCTTTTTAGATAAATTTATAAAACCTAATATAACCATAACTTAACACTTAAAAAAATTATTTTGTATATTGTTAATATTTAACATTTGATTATAAAGTATATTAAAATTTATTTTGAAAAGACCTTTTAAAAAATTGTTCAAATAATTTTGAAAATAATCTGCATATATATTCAAAATATATGCAGAAATGCCCTTTCGGGTTTCCATCCGATAGATTTCAAAGAAAATTGGAGTGTTTGAATAAAATTTTCAGAAAAAAGGACATCAGTAATTTATATTGTTACTCTCCATGTTTCTCTTTTTGAATTGCATTTACAATTATAGACAATCGCTGATACATTATCCGAGGGAAAAAACATTTAAAGAATTGCTAAATATAGTTTATACATAATACATTGAAAAGTTTCTAATAAAAGAAAAATAAGATCCCACTTTTCTAAAATAATTAAACTCTTCATTTATGGTTTCGATTATATTATTTAAATATTTCGATATAAACATCGAAAGAAAGAAACGAATATTTTTAAAAACTTTTATTAAGGTATTACTTTAATCATTGACTAAAAATTAAGGAGGTCCTAAATGATTTTTTTAATTAGTGTATAAATTTATCTTAATTATTTCAATAATTTTGGATTTTATCAATGTTTAATCTGTGGAATATCTTTTATAGGCAAGACGATAATCTTGTTAATGCAAAGGGATTAAGTTTTGACAGATTTGGCATTATGTCACTCTATTTTTCTCGCATTATCGTGGATGATTTAAAATACTCTCTAATTTTTTCTCTCTCTTTTCATGATAAAACAGAATGTTACAGAAAAAAACAAAAATAATTATTTATAGTTGAAACAAACGATATTCTTGAATAGACAATTTTTAAAAATTTTCATAAGCATTTGTTATTGTCAAAAAATAAAAAAAAATGTCAATGTATGATATACATGAAGCCAGGTTTAGATGATAAACCGGAAAAGTTATAATAACAAAAAATACCTTTTGAAAAAAAGAAAGCAACAATTAAACATTTTTTCCCCAATTTCTATCTTACCTTTAACAAATCAGGAAGAAGTACTGTAAACTGTGGTGTAAATATATTTTTCACATATTATTTAAGGTTTATCTTATTTCTGATATTTTAATACCCTATATAAAATAGATTCTATGAGGAATAACTTATTAAATCCTGTGACATGTATTTAAAAATACAGAAAGTTCAAGTAAAAAAGTATGCGAATGCTGATACATATTATGTTTTTTGTGATGGAGATATTGTTATACCTTAAATACAGCACATATTCATGTTTCAGAAGCTGTACTTAAAGAATCAAATGCACTTTGTAGAAAACTGTAAATGGTTCTATTATTTCGTTTTATTTAAAGATAGAAAAATCTAAAATATATCTCATCCAGCTTACCATATACTTCCTTGTATAAGAAGTGAAATTTTGATCCTTTTGGAGGCTCGAAAGTAATGAGATATACACGAGTCAGTTTCACGAGACGTTTTTCAGTTTGATATTCAAAAACATAGAAAGATGGTAAATATAAAAATAATTAAACATACCTCCAAGTTCCTCAAAATACTTTAATACAACATACGTTTTATAGTGAAACATGTCAATGGACAAAATACAGGGAATTATTTAAGTCATTATCCTAAATTTAAAGTAGCTCTTTAAATCGGTTTCCGCTTGTTGATATATCAAATTACATATCGTCAGTACCTTTTTCATCATCATTGCCATAACTTTCAAAAATAGTATCAACCCCAGTTACATTCACTGCATTACTAATGCAACATTTTTTTAAGAATCTGTCTACCGTTTTTTATGGTAATTCAAGATAAGTTTCTTTCATCATTCAGAGATAGCCACAATGCTACATTTTTTAAATTACCGCCATTTGTAACAGCTGCTTCACCAGACG
The DNA here is from genome assembly GCA_964019185.1 of Maratus speculifer. Lineage (NCBI taxonomy): Eukaryota > Metazoa > Arthropoda > Arachnida > Araneae > Salticidae > Maratus > Maratus speculifer. The sequence goes on from OZ025291.1 coordinate 253,694,690, forward strand.
TCATTCATAGAGTCTATTTTGAACGGAATTTGTCTTTAAAAGATTTATTTAAAAAAAAAAAGCCTTAATGTTAGAGAATAGAAGTAAGGCCGCCGAGGATCTAACGAATATTTTTAGGAAGTATCAGTCAAGGCGCTTGTTTTTCTATTTGTTATGAAAAGAATAAATAAAAGAGTATTATTTTTTCGTTCTTTTAATTTTTCAACAATTTTATTTAACACTAGCTTATATACAAATTTACGATTTTAGGCGATTTTTCACAAAAAACCTGAATATTAATTACAATAAAACTTGATATAAGATATATGAGTGATTCTCAAAATAGGGGACAATTTCAAAAGTGAAATCTTAAAAAAATTACCGTTAGCAAAATTTCTGAAAAAAATAGGTGTTGTTAATGTAGTATTATGTATACTTTACATGTAGTCAGCAGAGCTAAATATTTTAAAAATAACTTAAAAAAATAATTAGTATTTTTTGAGCCATGCTAATGACAAAACAAATTGCATGGAATAAATATATTAAGAAATTTTTATTTTCTTTCTGTTTAAATATTTTTTTCTATATTTATTAGCCTTCCTTTTCAGCAAATGGTTTCCATTTTTACATATATTCATATAAGGAGAATAAAAACATTACCAAAGAGCAAACTTTGTTTACATGAGCAACATTCTGACACTAACAATGTAAGAAGTGATTTTCTGACAGATATAATGCATATTTTAGGGATAAGTAATGTAATACCTAAACTTATATGTAAAATTAAACTTTATAAAAGATACAATATAAGCAATGGTTACATTTATGCACATAGGAGTCTTTAGCATGGACAGAAAAACCATGCTAATGACACTGAAATTCGTCCATGCTAATGACAAATTTTAATTTAAATAAGATTATGAGCCATAATATAATCACAATGCAATAGTCGTTTCTGGGGCTTTTTAAAAGACAAAATCCTATGCAAATAAGTAAAATAAAAATTTTAATTATAAAATAAACATGAAAATTATTATCCTTTCTAATGACATACAATTGATGTACGCCCCTAATATTCAACTTCTATTCTTAAAATACAATACATGCTTCTATTTTCAGGCTGGGATAAAATGGCTACTTGTTGCCAGGGAGAAACTTTATATTTTCAAAGTATTGTCATATGTGAAAATGAAATTTTGATTAATAACCAGCTGTTATAATATGACCTTGTTTTGAAAACAGAATACTGAGGACAAACTTTAATTCTTTTTTTTATATACTATAATTTTATTTTTAAAAAGAAATTTATTGGATAAATCCTCTCCTTGATTAATTTAAAGAAAGAATAACATTTGTTTTATTTTATAAACATGATATTAACTCTTGAAAAAGCTAGTATATCCAAGGCACAGCTGCTGTGGACATCCATGCTAATGACATTTTGAACATTTATTCTGTTATTTTAAGGTGTTTTTAACTAAAAAGTGAGTACTTCTTGAGTGCAAATAATGAATAATATTAAGACAAACATATCTAAATATACAAACATGACAGAAAACCTCTCAATTTTTTTTGGATATCGAAAGACATAAATTGTCCCCTATTTTGAGAATCAGCCATATATGTTCCGATCCGTGATAGATATAATTGCCTCTTGCAAATTTGACACTGCAGCCATGTGGTCCTTTTGTATGGATCTATGTTTATGAATATTGTTAATTGGAAAGCACCTGGCCGATCAAATCTTAGAAATATAATAATAATATTTTTATTAAACTAAATACATAAATATATTTTACTTCATAATTGCTATATTTTTTAATTTGTGCATGTTCAGACTGTTATTAAAAATGTACATTTGATATTTTATCTTGTTTTTTTTTATTTATATATATATCAAAATATAAAAAAAGAGCAAACCATTATTCTTTTTTCTTTTATTTACAAAGATAGAAAAAAATAGTATTACGTCACTAAAAAATTCAAAAAATCTGTATTCTTTGATCTCGTTATTCAAAAAATATATTTTAAATTTTTGAAGCCGTGTTCTGGAATTTACTGGAATTATAACGACAAAGATGATGTAAAGAAAAATATACATACATTTTTTTTATATAATGCCAAGATGAAATCTGATGTCTTTTTTTTTATAATTGTTATGATGTTTACGATGCAAAATCTGTTTAAATAAACTAAATTAACTTTTTAAAGGAGCAAAAAATGTTTGATACTAAGAAAATAGACAGGCTTGTAACAAATTAGTCTATTATTTTTATGTGTGTATTTTTAAATATGATTTATATAGATAAAATTTTCTGTTAATTTGTGAAAAACGCAATATTAACAGTTTAAAAGAGTACCGGGAATGTAATCTTGAAAAACTAGTCTTACTCCTATTAAGAAGTCCTGATTTCAAATATTTTTATTTTCATTTCTTTATTATGCTGCTTTTTATATTGTACATCTCAATCATTATTTAAAACTAGTTGGAAATGCCAATAACAAAACTTTCTTCTATCTCATAAATACATTTTAAAATTAAAAAAAATAGTTACTCATTTTAGTTCTTTAATAATTTTAATTCAATACCTTACCAACTTGGATTTTCATCTTAAATTTCTGCTTCAATCAATTAATCGAAGTAAGAACGAATTTCCGTCTCTGCACGAGCCGATGACAATAGAATGATAAGTAGATTTTTTTTTTCAAATTCAGGGAGGACCAACTTGCCTTACCAAAAAATAATCATACACAAAATGTTTAAATCAGTTCTAGAACTAACTTCATACACTTTTATGTGGTGCAATATTGAAAATGGCATAAAATTCGGTATCGCAGTACCCTTCCGGCGTTTTTTTTTTTCAGATTCAGGGCGATCCAACTAGCCATAGCCACACACTTACACAAAACATTTAGTTCAATTCGATGCATAACTTCATGTACTTTTGGTCGGTGCAATATTGAAAATGGCACAAAAATCGCGATTACAGCGCCCCCTTCCGACGGATTTTTTTTTTCAAATTCAGGGAGGACTAAGTAGCCATAGTCATACACATACACAAAAAATTTGGTTCAATTCGATGCATAGCTTCATATACTTTTGGTCGGTACAATATGGCACAAAAATCGCGATTGAAGCGCACCCTGACGGCAGAATATTTCAAAACTGAAGGAGGAACTGCTTGCTACAGCCAAAAACATTCACAAAAAATTTGGTTCAATTCTATGCATAACTTCATACACTTTTTGTTGGTAGAATGGCGACATACAGACACACAGACAGACACACAGACACACGGACAGACAGACATTTTGTAAAAACATGTTTTTTGGAATCTCTGACCCCTAAAACATATAAATCCGTCGAAAACCGGAAGTCGAAAAAAAATTTCGATTATATTACTTTCTTCTATTGAAGATAGAAAAAGTAAAAATACCACGCATTCAGTATATATTCGTTTCATAATTTCGTGTTAGTTTGTACTGAACATTGAAATAACTATGGACGCTGATACAACACTCTTCAAGAAAAAAAATGCTGTTGGTGGCTGCAATAATAGATTAAAATTTAATACCATTAGTATTTCAAAAGTACCACGTTTCATGTATTTCTATTTTGTTAATGCGTTAAAAAACTGTATATGCTCAATGCACTTTCTTAGACACAAAGCATGCTGTAAGGTTTCAGTAAGAACATACTAAAATTTTATATTCGTCAACGCTTAACCAATCGCGAAATTAATATAATTTGTTTTAATTTTTATGTTATTTTAGGTGGCTCTCTATAAATAACAATAAATGGTGTACACAAACATTTAGTGTAAATGCTATATTCTAAAATTACACTACCTTCAGTTTTCTATAAATTGAAAAAGAAACATACGTTCATTTTACATATGTGTAATATTTTCTATGGTCCAGTAAATAATTATAAATTTTCTATGCAATTATTAATATGAAAACGTTCAATTGAAACAACATATAAAAATGACGTCACCTTAAGACGTCTTTTAATATTCCTTTTAAAATATACTCGTGTTATACAGGGTGTCCCCTCTCAACGGTGGCCAATGGCTAATTTCTAAACCGTTGGTCATAGACATATAGTTCCAATTGCAAAAATGTTTTAAAAAAGGTAAAGAATTATTTTTTAAGCGATTTTGGTCAAAAAAATGTTTGACTAAAAAATTACGAAAATTAAATTTTTATACGGTCCCCCGGTCCTATAAGTGATATTTAGAAAATTTTTACCACTACTCTAACAAGTAAGACAAAAAAAGTCCCATTCCTCTGCAATCAAAATTGACCGAGTTATAGCTGTTCAAAGTTGAAGCATATTTTTTGCTGCAAAATAGGGGTCAGTCACAAATTTACTGGAAATAAAAATAAACATCAGACAGAAAATTTAACTTTAAACATTGAGAGTAAAAAAAATTTTTACAATGTTGTTTCTGAATTTATGTTGATATTTACATGTTAAAGTAAAATATGCAATTTGTGCTAAAAATATAAGTAAAAAAATAACAGAAATTTTGTTAAATTAAACTATGAAAAGCAACAGTCACAAATCGTTACAAAATGATACATACTTAAAGCTCTATTAGATTACTCAACCTAACAGAATTTGATGTAGTCCTATAAAATAAATAAATGGAACGCACCTAAAATCGTATTAATATTACTCTGCCATCGGGTTTAAATAAGTATGGGAATTGAACCTCCATCAGATATTTGGAAGTGAGTTAAAATTTGAATATAAGTTTTGAACTAGGAAAATTTACATACGAAAACTATGAATAAAATAAAAGCTCAAAATAACATACCTTTTTAAAATGAAATCACGAAAAGAATCAGCTTCATTTGCTTACAAAATAAAACATACGTAAAAATACAATTGAGGATATGAATTTCAAAACTCATCTTATCGCTTTTTAATTTCTCTATCAGTCTATACAAACCTCCACTATTGTAACAATGCAATCTCAAAATTTGTAATGAAAACCAATAGATGCATTTAAAGTTTTTTCGCTATTTCCCAAAATTTAATTTTTTCGATAAAGAGAATTTTGAAATTCATGTCTTCAGTTATTTTAATAACCAATCTAGAAGTTAATTAATTATAATTAACACTACCGTCAAACGTATACGGTGACAGCGCCTTCAGTTAAATCGCTCATTTAAAACATTTTGTAATTGGAACTATATGTCTGTGACAAATAGTTTAGGAAGTAGCCTTTGAACAGCGTTGGAAATCGACTCCCTTTATAATACTTTAAGCACTTAGTGTACATTCCCTTAAAGCTCAGTCGAACTCATCCGTTTTCAGCTATAGAAAAGTGGTTTAAGTCATGAAATTTAAAGTTTCATAACTCGGTCAGTTTTAATGTTACATGAATGGGACCTTTTCTGTTTTACTTGCTAGAGTGTTGAAAAAATTTTACTAAATTTCACTTATAGGACCGGGGGACCGTATAAAAATTTAATTTTCGTAATTTTTTAGTAAAACATTTTTTTGACCAAAATCGCTTAAAAAACAATTCTTTGCCTTTTTTAAAGCATTTTTGCGATTGGAACTATATGTCTATGACCAACGGTTTAGAAATTAGCCATTGGCCACCGTTGAGAGGGGACACCCTGTATATCCGTGTTTTCTTACAAAAGTTATTAATCTAAAGTACAGTTATCTAATCCCTAAAGAACGTGTGAAATAGAATAGTGGAAAAAACACAAATAAATGAGTTCTAATTTTATTAAATTACATTCTTTAAAAGATTATTAGTACTTCACAAATATTTCTACTTTATTCAATTTGCACATAACATAAAAATGAAAGTAAATCTTAAAAGAGATGTTAATTAAGATTAACTTTTAATAAAGATCAGATTTAACAAAAAATTAGACATTTTTATGTATGAGTAATATTTCAAAAAGAAATGGTGAAAATTTTATCTTATGGAGAATGCGCCTAGGGGGAATAAATAATCAATTTTCTTTTAATATGTGAAAAACTAAAACAGAATGTCAAAATATAAAATAAGTAAGAGCAAAAACATTAAGTTATTGGAAACAAAAACCGAAAAAAATTGTTCAAAGCTGACTTTTTAAAACTGAAAGGGAAAATAAGCGAAAGTAAATATATAATTGATTTTTAATTGAAGTACTTAAATAACAAGAAATAGAAAATTGGAGCTGTTTTCATATCATTCAAGAATATCAGAGTAAACAGTAAAAATGTCAAAAAAGGAAAATGAAAAAAAAACTTTTACGTCTGGACGTTTACAATTCACAGGTATTTTCTCAGTACGTAGAAAGAGATTAAAGCAAATATATAATTGACTAATTTAATGTACTTCAATGAAAAGCAAAATAGCTTTTGTATTTTCCGATAACATGGTGCACAGGGTTGGGTTTTTGCCGGCAGAAAGTGGTTTCTGCCGTGCCAGTGACAGAAAGTGGTTATAACCGGTTTTAACCGGCAGAGACTGGCATAAAGACATTCTGTGACAATCTTTGATTTTTTTTAGTAATATTAAATTTATTAAGTAGTTCATCTTTAAATAATTAGTACTTAAATAATTCAGAATAAATATATGCACACAAATAAAATATTGTGGATAGTTATAATTAAAAAAAAAATTTGATTTTTGAAAAATTGAGTAATGTAACAGATATATATATATATATATATATTTTTTTTTTGTTACATATGCATATGTAATTTATGTTTAAACAATTATTTTATACTCAACAAATTAAGAAATAATCTGGGGGCAGAAAGATTAGCAAAATTAGTCCTATGTTATGGAATGCTTCGTGGAAAAAATACTAATAGTATATTTGAGTGGTAATTTGTTTCTTCAATATTGTAAAATAATTGCACAAGATATTTCATTAAATTTTCTTTGTCTATGTTATTTTTTGTGTTTCAATTATTTACTTATATATTTTCACAAGAAATTGCATTATGTTATTTATTTAAAAATAATCTGAAAATTAATTTGTTATTAAATTAGAATTTTTTGTAAATTTATTTTTAAAAGAAATAGAAATTCAACTGTAAACAATAATATTAAAAATTAAACTTGTACAGCATCAGGTTATTGTTGTGAAAGTTTCTGTTTTTCAAGTGAATGAAAATTAGTTTTTTAAATAAGCAAGGTATGCATTAATATGATCATTTTTAAACGTTTTGATACTTTGAATAACATTCATAATCTTATGTTTTAATTTTTAGCTCAATGGTTTACATATCAAATGTAAGTGTGAATTATGAATCATTGCTGAGTAAAGTTCTTATTTAGTACTGTTTCTTAGTTTCTGCCAGTTTTTGCCACTTACTGGCAGAAACCAGTTTCTGCCATGCCGGTTTTAACCGGTTTCTACCGCTGGTTTTAACCACCCCGGCAGAAACTTGCCAACCCTGATGGTGCATAATGAAAAAGTATAAGAAATAATTTTTCTTTTCTTGTATGAGCGATTGCAAATAAAAGTATAAGATGTCAGTGTCTGTGATTAAGTTTCAATAGTTTAAAATTTCATTGCTGCTCATCACGGAGATGAAAATTTATCTCAAGCATTATTTGTACTTTTGTTTAAATAACGAATTTTGTGGCATTTACAAGTCTTTTTTTATTTTATTTTATCTCTAATTCGTAGCTAAATAAATATTTCATAATTTAGGCATAGGTTACGCTAGATTATGCCTAATCTAAGTCAAACTGTTACTAACAATACTTAAGACGGAAGTTGAAATGCATATGATTATTTAAAATTACAGTTAGATAAAATAATAAAGCACACTTTATTAAGTATAGCTGCATTAAATCACAAATATATATTTAAATAAGGAAAGTTTTAAGAAGAACATTTTAAGTGCACTAGTACAGGATGTTTATACCATAATTACTGCTTGTTTTGTATTTTTAGAGCCATTATATTCGGAATGATACATTAAGTTTATTTAATTATTGAAATTTGGCAAAATTGCTCCAATTCTAAAATAATGGTGCTCAAAGAAATAGCCAGAATCTTAACGCAAAAATCAAGTTAATAATCAAAAGTAAAAATTTAAAAAAAAAATCTTTTTGAAGTTCTAGAGGAAGAAATGTTCAAAAAAATGTTAACAATATGTATCGGATGCAAAATAAATTTTGTTTCATAAATGATTATTTTGAAACGCTCTGAATTCTGAAGTTACTAAGAATGAAGTATGTTTTCGAAAATTTGTGTACCTTGGAAGAGCATGTGCTTATTTTGAAAACTTCCTTTTGATTAACCTTTTTTTGCAGTAGCCGTAAAGATATAACAGTTTTGCACGCATTTCTGTGAGGTTCCCCTACTTCTGTTTATAACTTGTGCATAATGTAAGATGCTTAATTGGCTAGAATTTAAGAAGATGCGTCACCAAAACTGTTTCATGCACAGACTTTAAACAGAGAAATAGACGATTGCCGTTTTGAGACATAACTTAGGTATTTTAAAAATATTTCAATATATTATTTCGACGAAATATATATATGTGCAATTTTAGTAAAAATTTCGTAAATATATAGTGAGAATATATGAGTAAAATTGAGTGTGCAGTTGCTGTTTTAAACTTTTGCCTAATATGCTAATCATTTTTTTTCACGACAGTATAAACGGAATAATGACTATTATTTAAAAGAAATTTGTACTTATCAAAAAAAAGTTTGGAAATAGCCAAATTGTAATATACATCTTTTAATATGGTAAACATATACTTGCATATGTGCCGAATTGTGGATAAAAATTTAAAAAACACATAACATAAAATTAGTTTACAAGAATTTCTGTTAGTAAGCAGAAAAGTGCACGATTTTTTTACAATGCTGTATATGATTTAGAGAATTTATTTATAATAAGCGATACCCTAAAAATAGTTAAATTTAAAAATCACCCTATAATTTAATCCAAATTCCAACGGTAATCGCTCATAGATTATAGTGATATCGATTTATTTGGCGTAACAATGTAAGTAAATGTTAAATCTTAAATTTCCACAATAAGTATATTGTAATGCATAACATTTATGTATCAAATTTTAGTATGATTAATAATGTGCAATATTATTAAAATATACTGCAAACGATTTTTTCTGTAGACCATAATGTAGCACAATATATTTGGGTTGTTGTAAAAAACGAACTATAAATGCCACATTGCATCTTTAAAATAAACTACTTCACTGTAGGCTTCAATAACATATATCAATCACAAGGTAATCCAATTTAAAGCAAAATGAAAGTAAGACATTTAAAATAACAAAACTCGAAATACATCGAGTTTATAAAAACTTTTTAATTTTGTTGAAAACTGTTTTAAATAATTTTTCCACGCATTAACTAAGATAAATATTTTTACAAAAGCATTATATCATGTTATTTATAAATAGTATATGCATATATAAAATATGTAGCACATTTCATGCATTCATAAAATTAAAGAAAAAAAACAAACACTTTTATAAATATTCACTTAAACTTACGAATCTTACATGCATCTATACATACATGCGCAAGCATACATTTTAAAATATTTTTTTTAATTCTCAGAATGTTGTACAAACAACACTATTTCTTTCTTGTAATTAATTTTACGATACTTTATTACTGTTCCAAATGATACGCATTCATTATCTTATTTAATCCTTCAATTCTATAAAACTAAAGCCGTTTTAAAAGTTATATATCGTAACGCAGGTACATTGTACATGCTTAAATAATATATTAAACTCATATTTCACTTGTTGGTATGTTAATGAATGTAAAAATTTTAATTTCAGCTAAAAGAGAAGTTCATTAAAATAAATTAGCATCAATTTTGTTGTTTACAATTCATTATTCAGCAAGCTTTCCTTTCTCCTTCCGTAAGTCTATAATGATTGTTTAAAAATTCTCATAATGACATTAATTTCACTTAAGAAAACATTCATTCTCATCGCGTAAAATGATAAAAAATATATTTTTATAACATCAGATTCAAGCTTCTAAACTATTTATAATAAGAGTTTAAGAAATGAAAAGCAAAATTAAATTTTATAAAGACTTTTTCCTGTGATAACTATTTAGGTAAAAATTGTGAAATAGAAGATGCACAGCACAGAATTAAAGTCTATCACTTTTTTTTTAATCTCTTAATAGAGTTATAAAAAATAACTTGTTTCGTGAGAATATTTTACGGCAACACAAATATTTATCCTTCATTGTTAGGAAATGTGTAATGATCAAGAAATTAGTTTTCTCAAAATTATACTTAAAAACTATCACATACAAAAAACACACATACAAGCATCCAATGGCCCCAACTTTTGAAAAATATTGCTCGGGGTCAGCGATTTTAGGGTAAAATGTGATCGGCATTTTTTTTTTACTTAAAGATAAAGAGAGTAGGGCTGACATTTGCTAAAAATGCTATTAATTTGAGCTCCTCAATTCTTGGGAAACATTATTAAGTGTAGAAGGGTTCAAAATAACTATTTCTGTTAAAAAGGTATTTTTTTATGAGAAGGAGACTTTTATGAAAGTTTTATGCTGACTTTTTGCAATAAATATTGCAACATTTGGAGAAATTTTGAAAAACAATTCTAGTATAATCTGAATACAAAATCTTGTGTAACAATATCTGTACGAGCAAGTAAAGAGTTCACCCACACTTTCTCATTTCCATTCATTTATCTCTTAGTTAACTTCATGTTAATATTGCTATTTTTTAAAATAAAAAAAATAAAATATAAGAAACTTTTGATATTTGTTTAATACGCTAATAGATTCAATACAAATTATTTAAATATTTTTTTTTCATTAGATAATTTATGCATTTATTATTTTTTAATCATGTCACTTAACGACAGATATCGAGTTTTTTAAACTTAAAAAGACTGTAGAACCGAAATTGACCGAGGTTGGTCAAGGAGTAAGGAAACAATTTTTGAAAAATAATCACTCCTTATTTGAAACTGAAGTAAAGAGATTTTTGAATCTATGAAAAGCAGTATATTTTGCAACAATTTCTAATATTAAGTAGATTCTGTTTCATCATCCCTCTTACGTTTATTACGTGTAAGATGTATGAGAAAGTAGCGGGTGGCCAAAACTCCAAAACATTTTTCTGCGTTGTTAAGGTACATTATTATTCATTTACATTATTATTCATTTATTTTGGACATAGATAGGTGCAGTACCCAAAATAATCAATGAATTCTTTTAAAAATATTTCTTTTGAAATAAATCTGCCAGATTTAATATATATATATATATATATGTTACAGGCCGAACCCGATTTTAGGCCAAACTAGAATGGCCTAGGCCAAACCGGTCTATCCTAACGTCCATCGGATAAACTAGTTTTTCCTAGGCCAAACCGGTCTATCCTAACGCCCATCGGATAAACTAGTTTTTCCTAGGCCAAACCGGTTTATCCTAACACCCATCGGACAAGCTAGTTTTTCCTAGGCCAAACTAGTCTATCCTAAGGCCCATAGGACAAACTAGTTTTTCCTAGGCCAAACTAGTTTGACCTGACTCTTATAGGATAAACTAGTTTAGCCTGCTGTTTATTGGTCTGAACTACTTTATCCTAGGCCGATCTCGATTATCCTAGGCCAATTCAATTTGGCGTGATTTTATTGAATTCAATGACCGAATCAGCGCCAACATTCTAGTTTGTACTAGGCTGATCTAGTTTGTCCTAGGCTGACCTAGTTTATCCTAGGCCAATAATTTTATGTGTTTTTAGCTCACGGGCGTCAAAGCCCGAGAAATAATGAGCTCGCAGGTTCTATGTTTATGTATGTACGCATGATTGTACGTATGTACGTACATATGTACGTAATGCGAGAACTCTTGGTAGAAATATTCGATTTGCTTAAAATTTTGGAAGTAGTTTCATTTTGATAAGGTACTTTTCTGATTAGTTTTGGGAATTCATTGGATAAGATTAAGAAGGGGTGAAAGGGAGGCTAATACCCCATTGTTAATTCAGAGAAATGGATTTTTCATGCAGAATTATCAGTTTTCATTTAAAATTTTAGGTATAGGATCATTCTGACAAGATGCCTCCGTGATTAGTTGTGGATGTTTATAGTTTAAGTATAAAACAAAGGGCAATGTAGGTAACCCCCCAATAATTTAAATAAATGGTTTTGATGCAGAATTTACGGATTTGCGTCAAATTTGGACGTATGTTCTTTCTGATAAGCAATTCCCTGAATAGTTTTGGGGAGTTTAATCGTTAAGTATGAAAGAAAAAGTGAAGGATTACCAACTTTCATAGGAAAAACTAGTTTATCCTATGGACATTTAGAGAAATAAGTTTGACAATGGAAAACTAGTTTATCCAATTTGCGTTAGGATAAAATAGTTTGGTCTAGGCTAATATAATTTGGCTCAAAATTGGGTTTGGCCGGTAAAAACATATCTTTCACTAGAATAAGCATAAATGTGTGTCAAGAGTCATTGCCTGTAACATCAATACAGAAATTTAACATGTCCACCGTAGAGACATGATACATTGGACATGGTGTTTGCTTATTTTTATTTTTCTTTCTGCGGACTCAGGCCATGCTGTGATAAGCTTGCTTTTATTATTATTATTATTATTATTATTATTATTATTATTATTATTATTATTATTATTATTATTCGAGCCAGAAAGCAGCTGAACATAATTTGGAATCGAACAGCGTTTTCTATTTTTGAGAAATTAATTACCTGTCGACATATAGCTATTTTCGTCATAGCGTTAAGTTTTTCTTTTCCGTAAAGTCGCAACTGGAAATTCGATTCAAAACGTAGCTTTAATAGTATTTTCTCAAAGATACATCGCTTTTATGAAAAAATGGTTAACGCCATTCCATTACATATTTTCTAAGTGAGAATGCCTGTTAATCTTATGGATTTCCGAAAAAGAATTAATTAATAAATGTGTTAGGATGTAGCTCTTTTGGATTTGAGAAAACCCTTAAGGAATAATAGAAAAATATATTTACAAATCTACTTTTTACTAAACATATTCAAAAGTTATGATGTTTATAACACTCCTTTTTTTCTTTTATTCTAACTATTTAATGAATTCCTATTTGAATATTGAAGGTCTAAGAATCTAAATAATCAATAATACATTGTGTATTTTCCATTTAGCGAACACATCATAATTTAAAAATACATTGTATATTTATCCATAAATATGTATGCAGTATGCTTTAAAGGAATCTTAAATCTATCTGAATTTTTTGCAGAAATTGAGTAGGGCCAGGTCGAGCCGGACTGAGTCCCTTTTCAATGATTTTTTTACAGGCAGGGCTCGGGCTGAACTTTTAATTTTTATACCGGACTTCGAAATTCCGGCCCGTGCAAACCAGTAACAGTATTCTACTAACCTTCAAATAAAATACATTATACAGGAGTGATAACAAAACCACTTTGCACAATATTAGAGAGCAGTAGTCAGGTTTAATATTAAAAAGAATATTGCCCTGTTAAAGTAATGGCTTTGCAGTCACAGGCTGTTTACACTAATTGTGTATTACGGACTTTTTTTTAAAATATCACTCTCGAAAAAACAAGTGAGGGAGATTACTTTTTCCCACTTCCCCTAATTATACTTAACCATTGAACCCCAAAACTAATTGCAGATGCGCTTTATAAAATTGAACAATTATCCAAAATTTGAAGGAAATCAGATAATTCTGCTCAAAAACCATTCATCTGATTTAAGGAGGGTAATCCTACATTCCTCCTTTTATACTTAAGCATTAAACCCTCAAAACTATTCAGGGATTCGCCTTATGAAAAAAATTATATTCAAAATTTAATCGGCAAATCAGATAAATCTGCTTAAAAACCCATTTATTTAATTTAAGGAAGGCAATAAATTGTCCACTACCCCATTATACTTAACCAAAGGAAAAATTAATTAAAGAAGCGTCTGATCAAAATGAATTCATGTCCAAAATTTTAAGCAAATTGGATAATTCTGTATTATAACTAATTTATCTAATTTATCTAATTTAAGGAAATAAATTGCACGCTTTCCCTTTATACTTAACCAAAGAACCACCAAAATTAATCAGTGAAGCGCTTCATCAGAATGAACAAATCAAAGATTTGCAGCAAATCGGTTAATTCTGCATGAGAAACCCATTTGGCAAAAATAGGCGGGAGTCCCCCTTTCTTCCATTTGTTCTTAACCAATTAACTTCCAAAACTAATTAGGGAAGCACGTTACCAGAATGAATCTATTTCAAAAATTTAAGCAAATGAGCAAATTCTACTTGAAAAAAGCATTTACATAAATTATGGGGCGTTACTTATAATTCCCCCTCTCTATATACTTTAACAATGAACATCCACAACTAATCATGGAGGCGCCTCATCAGAATGCTTCTATATCTATTTTTTTATTTATAAAATATGCTAATAATGCATGGAAACCCATTTATTTAATTTAAGCGAAGGGGCGAATCAGCCTCGCGATCTTCCTCTCCCTTATTATTCTCCAATGACCTCCCAAAATTAAACAGAAAACTACTCTCAAGAATAAACCTATATTGAAAGTTTGATGCAAATCGGGTATTTCTATTAAGAATTTTTGCGTTACGTACTTACGTACATACATAGATACAGAATCCACGGACACATTATTTCTCCGGCTTTGGTAGTCTAATGAGATAATAACACGTCACTGTCAAATTACATTATTTCTATCAAGAGTTATCGTGTTACGTACACACGTACGTACATACATGCCTACATACAGAACTTGCGAGCCCGTTATGTCTCAGGTTTTGACGCCTGTGAGCTAAAAACACGTAAAATACACTGGCCTAGGATAAACTAGATCAGCCTAGGACAAACTAGAACGTTGGCGCTGAGGCGGTCATTGAATTCAATAAAATCACGCCAAATTGAATTGGCCTAGGATAATCTAGATCGGCCTAGGATAAACTAGTTCAGACCAATAAACAACAGTCTAAACTAGTTTATCCTATAAAAGTTAGGCCAAACTAGTTTGGCCTAGGAAAAACTAGTCTGTCCTATGGGCCTTAGGATAGACTAGTTTGGCCTAGGAAAAACTAGTTTGTCCGATTGTCGTTAGGATAAACCGGTTTGGCCTAGGAAAAACTAGTTTATCCGATGGCCTTTAGGATAGACCGGTTTGGCCTAGGCCAATCTAGTTTGGCCTAAAATCGGATTTGGCCTGTAGCATATATAAATATATATATATATATGTTAGATGTATGTAAGATATATGTAAGTATACATGTTTAAGTGGTCAGTCACTAAATAGTGGAATCTATTATTTGCAAGATATTTATACAATGTTATAGCCCTAATTTTAAATAATATCGAAGAACTTTTTCTAATTTATCAGCATCCCTTTTTCTCTCAAACATCCAGTAGCGTAGTGGTCAGTGCGTTGCACTACCACTGCCATGTTTCACATGCAGAATTCGAGTCCTACCGGGTATGGTTCTGTAAACCTTTCATCCCTCTGGGCCTTTTAAAACGAGTAATAGTCTTACAAACAAAATAGTGTACCCATGATTAAAAAAACTGTATGAGCGCTGTAGGGCAAAAACGTTTGTAATTGTAATAATCACAAAATTTAGTTTAATTTAGTTAGCAACATCCCTCTTTAATTTAGATAGCAGTAATCCCCTTAAATTATACAGCTTTCTCCCATTTAACAAGGAAGCTCTCTATACGATCATACTCTGAAAAATCTGAAAAAATGAAAAATCAGAATGTTCTTCTCATGAGGATATATACGTTTATAAAAAAAAATTTCTGTTTCCTGTCCGTAAAAAAATAACGAAAATTTTGTTATTTGGCAATTCATCATCGGTTGGCAAATAAAAATCAATTTAGATTTTTTTTTTTTTTTTAAGTGTTAAATGCATTTTAAAGGAAAAAAGTTTCATGTTCAACGTGTTTAGATAAATTAAATATCTTTGTTTTTGTCAGTTTTAGTTTGTTTTAAGTATAATTTCGTTATACAGATATTTATATGCATTTTTTCAAATTTAACCATCAAAATTTGTGATTTGAAACGAAATTCAAATTTAAGTTAATTAAAATTATTTCAAGTTCAAAGTCCAGTTGAGCATTCTCAATTCGATTTTGTTGCTATGGAAACATCTAGCTTTTATTTTTTAATACACTTAAATGTATGAAAATAATTTTACTGAATAAAATTTTTTTATATACGAAAATGTTTTTTCCAGAGGTAAATTAACTAGCTACAGCAACAAATAATATATTCATATGCAATTTTATACATATATTTATATGCATAAAATATATTAATCTCTCTCATTGTTAATGTTGAAATTTATCAAACACTATTTACGCGGATTCTAAAAATCCAAAAGTTTTCATTTGCATTAAAATCGTTTGCTTTTGGTGAGGAAAAGTGCTGCTCGCCAAATCGTGTAACACTTTTGTCTTTCCACGCCAAATATGCGAAAGCATTTTATTTTTTTTAGATGTTTTCTTCTGCAATTCAGCCGCTAATTTTCACTGTTCCTTTATTACATATATGAGTAGCTTAATTAGTATTTTTTTGTCAAAAAAAATCTGAGTATGCCCAGTATGGAGATCTTCCTTGTAAGATGTTGAATAACTGAATGGCATTTCGGAAGGGAAATGGAATGGCAAAAGAGTTGGGGGGTGATTAAAAAAAACTAAAATTTATAAATACTCAGAACAGAGAATATTTAAATGTGACAAAATCAAGTCTCATCTGAATAAACATAAAGGGATTAGAATTTATTGGCACACTTCCTCTTTATCAAAATTTCTTTCAGCTTATCATGCGGAAACCTCCAAATTACAAAATTTAGAATCTTTGATCCTCTCACTTACTTTGATATATTGAAGCTCGTGTAAATATATTCACCAATCAACTCTTTTAACTGCAATATAAATAACATTCAAAGTAATGAAATTTTGTTTATTTAATGAAGTGTTAATACATAGAACAATGGCTAGTATTCTAAAGTATTACATTCACATTTCGAATTAAATTCTTTAATTTGATGTTGAATAAATCATACATTTTTCTTTTCATTCTTTGATAATTTTTCCTTCATATTTTATATTTAAAAAGCGAATTATAAATGCAAATATTTAAAATGCAAATTATTTTTAAAAGTCCGATTTATTTTAATTATGGCGTCCTGTACTTTCCAGGGAACAATTTGTCATACTAATGTAATTATTATTTATTTCATACGAACTGAATATTTCCAATTAAGCGAAAAATTGTCCACGCCGGGAATCGAACCCAGATACTTATCTTACAATGCCAATGTTTTACCAGTTAAACTAACTGGGCGATAGCCAGCTAGGAGTTTTCGCTCAAATAACCTTATTGGTCTTAACATCTGGTCTGTCATTTAGACAGCTCGGCAGAATAAACCACAGGTAATGGAGATCCATATGACAATGGATACGTAGATATACTATTATCTTAACACAATCAAACTGATTGGTAAATCAATTCATATGTAATAAAATATTTTAATTTATCGTTTTATACATAACGTCGTGTTTATTTTATTTTTAATAATTTTATTTTTTTTTCCTTTTTAATTTTTCGCATCAAAATCTCTGAACTGAAAATTAGTTATGGAAAAATTAGTATTCTTCTTTTTAAATTTTTGACTGAATGAAAAATAGCTAAATTTTAGAAAAAATTTGTGCACTGATTCTCTATAACAATAATAAAAAATAATTAAAGAAATATATAGTAAAAAATTGATAGAAAATAACTGGTGTTCACTGGGTTTTAGTCCACCTGCATACAAAGATAAAACGTCATTAAACACTTTGTTAGCTGATTTCAGCGAAACATTCTCACACACTTTCTGATCTTATTGCTATACATATATTCCGTAATTTATGGCTATACTTTAGATTCCTGGTATTAAATCAGAGATTATTGAAAACTGTTTATAATAACTAAAAAATAATTTAATAAATATAAACTTAAAGGAAATCTCCGCTTATTTTCTCATGAATACTAAATAAAATTTCTGGGTCTTAGAACTGGGTCAATCCATTTCAAGTGGTCTAGAAAAAATGTTTTTGGTCGCTCGACCATTTTTAAATAATCCGAAATTTTTTGTACA
The DNA here is from genome assembly GCA_964019185.1 of Maratus speculifer. Lineage (NCBI taxonomy): Eukaryota > Metazoa > Arthropoda > Arachnida > Araneae > Salticidae > Maratus > Maratus speculifer. Next base: position 253,712,820 of record OZ025291.1, read on the forward strand.
ACAACCCTAACATGACGAAGTTCAGAATGATCGTTATTTTAATTTTACTATTTTTTGTTTGTGCATGGAGGCCATCTCTGTTTCATCGTGTTCAGCGATTTTCTTACACACTAGGATACACAAAATTGTAAATATCTCGTCTTTTATTCTTCCAATTGAAATGGGGTTTGCAGCATTTTGTGCAGATTAAATAGGATCAATGTACGGTGGTAGAATAATTTTGAAAAATACATTTTTACAGGTGAAATTTCAGCACAAAAAGATTTTTTCCAAAATCTATCCGTTTGCAAGAGGAAATATTTCATGCAAGGAAAACTGTCAACTTTACACATTTTTTTCTACAAATAGGTCAAAAGTGCTTGTACTCATAAACCAAGTCCCAGATCTAGGAGTTAATTTCTCTTTGCAAAAAAAATTCCGAAAAAAATAGCACTTTTTAGGCTTTGATATCTCTGGTGAGGCGCGAGATAAAAATCTGAAATTCTGGCCTTTGATAATATTTTATAGTAGTATTATGCACAAAAAATTTCAAGAAGGAGATTTGACTACAAGCTGAGATATGGCATGGTCAAAATGTAAAAACAATACTTCTAAAGTATTGTAACCTACTATGGTTTTGTTCATACTTACAAAATGTTAAACAAATGGTTGATAATGCAAAGTTAAAAAGATCATCTTCAAATTCTCTTTAAATCGTGATTTAAATAATTCAGATTGTATGCTAAGTCAATGCACTATTTGTCCAGATGCACAAAACATACTAGAAATGCTATTCGTCCATTTCAATGGCCTCGAAAATATTTTGGTTGATTGACCGTTTTTAAAAAATCTGAAAAATTTTTGTACTACAACCCTAATATGAGGGAAGTTCAAAATGACTATTATTTTAATTTTAATATTTTTCGTTTGAGCATGTTGTCTATCTTTGTTTCATCGTGTGCATCTATTTCCTCACATTGAAGTTTGATATCTCTTGTGTGGCTCTATATGAAAGTCTGGAATTATGGCTTTTGATAGTATTTTATGGTAGTGTTATGAAAAAAAAATCAAGAAGGAGATTCGGCTATAAGCTGAGATACGGTGATTAAAAAATGTTAAGAAGTGCTATAACGAACACATTATGAGAAATGAGATTAGTCTGTTTTATTACAATATTTACACAGAAAATATCGTTTGTTGAAAACAGTTTAATAATAAATGTTTAATTTACAAAGGTACTATATATGCTCAACAAAGAGTTTAACACTATTTACGAGAGATGTTATGAGTTCGACCAGTTACTGTTGTCAGTCCATCAGGCTGTTGTTTCTCAAAATTTTATTTGAAGCCACTCAAGTCTTGTCATATCTTGTTAACTTGAATGAAATTCTGTAGGTTTAATAATTGAAACCATCTCAACTCGATCAATTTCAACCCACTGTCTGTAATTTACTTTATGTGAAATGTGTTCTGAGTAAAATTGTTGCAATAGCATTTCTAGTAGGTTTGTTCATCTGGGAAAATAGTGTATTGGCTTAGCATACATTCTGAACAGTTTAAATCATACAGAAGCATTTGATGAAGATATTTTGAATTAACATTTAACCTTGTAGCATAAATAATTAATTTAAAATTTTGGAGGTATGAACAATTGCATAGTAGGTTACAACAGTCTGGCAGTGTTGTTTTCACATATTGTCCATGTCATATATCAGCTTGTAGATAAATCTCCTTCTTGAAATTTTTTGTACATAACACTACTACACAATACTATCAAAGGTCAGAATTTCAGATTTTTATCTCGTGCCCCACCAAAGATATCAAAGCCTAAAAAGTGCGATTTTTGAAATTTTTGACGAATTTCGGAGTTTTTTTCGCAAACAGGAATCAACTCTCAGATTTAGGACTTGGTGTATGAGTACACGCACTTTTGACCTATTTGTAGAAAAAAATGTGTAAAATTGACAATTTTCCTTGCATGAAAAATTTCCTCTTTCAAACGGATAGATTTTGGAAAAAATATTCAATTTTGTGCTAAACTTTCACCTGTAAAATTTTTTTTTTCAAAATTATTCTACCACTGTACATTTAGCCTATTTTATTCTGAACAAAATGCTGCAAACTCCATTTCAATTGGGAAAATAAAAGACGAGATATTTACAATTTTGTGTAACCTAGTATCTGAGAAAATCGCTGCACACAATGAAAGAAAGACGGCCGCCATGCACAAACATAAAGTAGTAAAATTACAATATCTGTCATTTTGAACTTCCATCATGTTAGGGTTGTTGTACAAAAAATATCGGATTTTTAAAAAATGGTCGAGCGGCCAGTGCTAGACCACTTGAAATGGATTGACCCATCTTATATTGGATATCGGGTTATACGCTGAAAATTACATCATTTATATGAATTTAAAGATCATAAATGTAATATTGCTTTTCTCTAATATATTCCAAAACTACTGAAAGTTCTTCAAAAATATTGAAGAATCATATTATTTCAAAAACTGCTTTAAAGAAACAATTTTAAATGCCGATTTCTTTACATTCGGTATTATCTACATTCAGGAATTGCCTTTTTTAGAGTTTTGCATTTATTAGAATCGACAGTATTAAAAGCTAGCCCAAACATTTTTTGTATTTGAGTAGTCTTTAAAAATGTGATTTAGATTCCAATAGTAATAGAAATGGAAATAACTAAAAATCTACAGAAACTCAGAAGTTTTGAAGTATTTCAAAATATATAATAAAACATGGAAAATCGTATTCAATTTAAATAAAAGAGTCAGCATTTATTTTTTTAGATATTATCTTCATTGTCATTTTGTTCTTGTCGTTTGTTCAAAATTTAGTTTTCGTAATCTGTGAACATCCATTCAATAACAAATGACAATTGGAGAAAACCAATATTTGTAAGAATTCATTTGATGATAATTAATTTTCATTATAAAATGTGAGTTTTTCATGATATTACTTTAGAAGTAGTTACTTCAATATATATATATATATATATATATATATATATATATAACACTATTAAAAGTAGACAAAATTCGCCAATTGATTTTATCAATAAACCATACCGAAAAATGAGATAGATATATATGTTACTGGACAAACCCGATTTTAGGCCAAACTAGATTGCCCTAGGCCATACTAGTCTATCCTAACGCCCATGGGATAAACTAGTTTTTCCTAGGCCAAACTAGTCTATCCTAACGTCCATCGGATAAACTAGTTTTTCCTAGTCCAAACTAGTCTATCCGAACGCCCATCGGATAAATTAGTTTTTCCTAGGCCAAACTAGTTTATCTGAACGCGCATCGGATAGATTAGATCTTCCTAGGCCAAACTGTCATTAGGATAAACTAGTTTAGCCTGCTATTCATTGGTTTAAACTAGTTTATACTAGGCCGATCTAGATTGTCCTAGGCAGTTGAATTTGGCGTGTTTTTATTGATACCAAAGACCGCTTCGGCGCCAATCTTCTGGTTTCGCCTAGTCCAATCTAGTTTATCCTAGGACAATCTAGTTTATAATTGGCCAATTCAATTTGATGTGCTGTAATTAATGCCAACCATTGTTTGGCACGCTCACAAAGAAAAGAATTATTTTAAACTCAAATTTAATTTCTCAAAAATTAATCAAGTTTAAGCTCAAATTCAAAATATTATAAACAAATCTGCTCAGCTTATTCACATCTATTGAAATAAACGAAGTCCATTTAAAATTTATTCTTTTGTTTAATTTACTTTCTTTTGTCTTTACAATAAGTGTGTGATTCTTAAAAATTTTTTAATTCCGGTTTTTGACGCATTTACACGTTTTAATGGTCCGATATTCCAAAAAACATGTTCTTGAAACTGTGTCATAAATTTTGTAGAAGCTGTAACTGAAGAACTAATGCACGAAATTTGATGCGGCATCCTTTTTCTTAAATATTTATTATCATGTTTTATTATGTTTCTAAAAGTTTCAAATAAGGGCAATATTTAGTTAGCAGATAAAACGTTAAAAGAGCTGAGCTTTTTAAAAGAAATTCAATCGTCCCCTTACTCCACCCCCCCAATCCTATATTTATGGTGTCATGCTTTATTTAAGCTTTTTCGTATTTTCAAAAGTGGTCAGATATTTGGTTTTTAATGTGAACAATTTCGTGTGAAGTGAGGTGTGGAAAAACCAATGTCTGTTACGAATTAAAAATCTTTTCGTAAAACCAAAAGTTTTTATCCGATTGAAAATGTAATCCGTACTTCCTTTATTATTTAACCTCTGAACCCCCCAAATTTATCAGGCAAACGCCTTGTCAGAAGGAATCTACATAAACAAATCGGTAATTTTTTCCGTGAAAAACATATTTACATAATTTAAGCGGTTTACCCCCCCATTCCTGTTTTTTTATTCATTATTATAAACTACTACTACACAAATTATATTACAATTTTCATTTAATGGGATTTATGGGTGCTGCTTAACCGATGTGCAATGTCATGTCTTCTCTTTCTTTCATTCCATTTGATAACAATATAAGTTGTTAAACTTTAAATACAATTAAAAAATTCAAATGGTTGGAAAGTGCAACATAATCGATGTGCAATGTCATGTTTTTCTATCTTAACTTTTTAATATATTTGGTATCAATTTATGTTGTCACTATTTAAATACAATTAAAAATAAAATAAATGAGAGAAGTGGTCGGAAAATGCAGCATAATCGATGTACAATGTCATACATTTCCTTTCGTAACGTTTTATTCCATCTGGTAACAGTATAATTTATTAAACTTAAAGACAAACATAATTTAAATAATTGGTTAAAAAATGCAGTATAATCGATGTGCAATGTCATGTATTTTCTTTCTTAACTTTTTATTCCATTTGATAACAATATAAGTTTATTAAACTTTAAATACAAACGAAAATTAAAAAGAAAAAAAAACTAAACGCAGTAGCGTATTGCGAAGCAAATTAAAAAAAATGTGTGCTGAAAATTTTCGAAAATTACGGTAAAAAAGTGACGTAAGGCTCAAAAATTGATACGGAACAAAGTGCTAGGTTAGCGCTGGTAGAAGTAGAGAACTTCTGTATGTTCTTCTTTCTCCGTGGGGAAAGAAAAATCCAATGTCAAAGATGTCGATTGCACAAAATAACTAACACGAATTAGGGTGTCGCGAATTCAGTGGGTTTTTCTCATCTAAAACAATGCCCAGCGCGCCTAAAGAAATATTCGCTTCAAAAATAAATAAGGCATGATCTATGCGTTATTTGAAGTTCTACTAAAAATCGAGATAGGTAAAAAAATTAAACATTCTCAAATTTTTAACTAAAAATGCTTCAGCATGTTTATTCTTTTAGAATATCATTTTGTAGTAAAGAAAACTTTTTAAACTAACTAAAGCCTTTATTATTTTTAAAAGTTAGATTTTTATTGGAGAAGAAGAAGATTTCCATTTTCAAAAATGAAATGTTTACATCCTTAGCTTTTTGACAGGTAATTCATTTTCTCAACATTTCTTTCTCTTGGCATTTTCCAAATCTTTCCTTTTCTTTTCTTATTTCTCTGTAAATTTATACTGGAAGAAGTATCCTCTAATAACTTAAAAGTATACCTAATCTATCTTAAAATTTCTCATTAACTGTTATACTAACTCATCTTTCATTGATACAAAGCATCTAAAAACCGATATTATCGTATTTTAAAGGTTTTCTAATGAAAACGATATAGTTAATTGGCTATTGTACTGCTATAGAAGAAAATACTTAAAACATTATAAAATTTCATATATTTACCAAACAATTTACATTATTTCTGCATATTTATTTTACTTGACAAAAATTATAAGTGAATTAAATTAACCAAGGCTTATCTAGGAAATAAAATATATTTTAAAATGAGAATACTACAATTTTTAACCATATAAAATAAATGAGAATCTTTGTATTTTAACCATTAATGGTTGAAGTCCTCCTCCCAGGTAGACGCATATGGAATGTATTCAGTAACGAATGCATATAACGAATGTATTCGGTTTGCGGCACTTTTTTTTAATAAACACTTTCTCTTTTATATTGGGAACATGTGAAATTTAAATTAACTTAGGAAAATATTTTAAAAGTATAGTGGTGGCAATGGAATATAAAAACAAAATCATGTGTATGAAGTTAGTATTCGTTTAATCTAATATATTAAAAATTTTAGGCTTTAGCTCGAGTGTATTTTCGGAACCAACTCTTCATTCTCTTGGTTTATTTGATCTTTGGAAGAAAGAAAGATATTTCTTGCGATTGAATAATCCCGCGCGTATATGAGTGTTTTATATTATTACTTTCTTTTCTTACGAAGTAATTTGCACTAAATAATTTTAATGAAAGTTTAACATAAAAGCTAATTTTCATATTGATAAATGAATATAAAATTAATATAAAATTAATATCAATTTTGTAGGTTGAAAATCATGATTTAATTTTTACCATGGGAGCTTGAACAGAAACATCTGAGAATACAAGGAAGCATGGACAGATACTTTTCCAGTCACCGTGCAAAAGTTTAAAAGAAAAATAAATCGTTTGCAAATTGCTACCGAAAACATTAATAAATCTGTAAACGAATACATAAAAAAATCAACAAAAAGACTAGAACTGCTGAATTTTAAAATATACAGCAATAAATTTGTATTTAAAATACACTTAGCCAGAAATATAATGTGAGACAAAATGTGGCAAGATTTGTTTCATGCATGTGCTGACATCACAAATATAGAAAAGTGTTATAAAAGTCCAAAACCTTGTTCCCACAGTTATATTCCCCTGCCATATTAGTTATCCCTGCACTTTCGCAGTATCTATGCAGATTTTCATTGGTCCGTCAGCATCTATTCGGATTTTCTTTGGTTCATTTTTAAATCAGTTGATCCTTTCCAAATCGTTACTTTCTTTTGTATATAAAAAGATTAGGCTAAGAGCATGGAACAAAATTTCATTTTCCAGTGTCAATAAATTAGCGTAGAACTCGCATTGAACAATGCATTAATAATAACTAAGTATTAAAAAACGCTAGGCTCAGAATTTACTTTAGTAAGGTAAAACATTGTATTCGAAAATATTTCATTAATAATAAAAAAGGAACTAACGCTAAAGACAAAATGTCACTAAAAGTCGCATTTAAAATCGTATTAAGAATAACTGGAACTCAAAAATCGTAACAGAAAAAGTATAGTAAATTAGGCTAAAAGTTTGAAAAAAATATATTTTTACTAATATCAAATGTAGTCGCAAAAGGTTTAAAAAAAACAGTAAAAATCGCATTAAAAAATTCGGTAAAAATTCTTAAATGGCGTATGAATTTCGAATATATATATATATATATATATATATATATTTTTTCTTTTTTTGAAAAAAGAACAAAATTTACAATATTGTGTCAAAAGAATGAAACTAGAATTCTTTCACTAATATGGAAAAAATGCCTGGAAACTTTAAAAAAAATCCCGTTAATAATCACATAACAATTAAATTTTAAAAAAATCTAATAAAAAATCGAAGATTGACTTCGAGATGCTAAACTTCATATTAGAGGTATCTTTCTCCCATATTTTCTATGTACAGCGGTCTGAACAGAACATTTTCAACCCATCTCTCTTTATAATAGATATAGAATAAGATCCCAGGAATCAAACTTTCATTGCATAGCTTTAGAAAGAGTTAATGCTATTGTAATTAAATTTTCTTTTTATTTTGACCAAAACTAGATGAAATACATGAAATAGGGGGGAAATGTGTTAAGGGTAAATCAATATCTACATATATGTACATAAATTTGAATCTGAAAAAAAGAAAAATCATTTTCCGCAATTTTGGTCGCTGTACAGGTGATAAGCTATATAGTTTTATTATACACTGCCCATCACTTGAATCTATAAAAGGCTTAGAAATGATTAGAAATAAACAACAATTTTTTACGTATAAATTCATACTAATTGATAAACTGAAATAGTATATAAAAATAACATACATAAATCATTATTCAGTGTCAAGGAAAATGATATTTATTGAATTCCTTAAATTTCCTTTATTTTATGTCAGAAAAATAGTACGTGTAAGTACAAAGTTGTACCATTTTTTAGGTTTAAACTTATTATTTAACAAAGGATATGCAACAAGTCACTATAAATTTCAAATAAGTATTAAATAGAAAATGCTAAAATCGAAATTAAACTTACAGAACATCTGATGTTTTTGAAGATTACATCTTAATATTATTGCAATTCTAACTAAGAAAGAAATTTTCAGGTATAATCTTATGGATTATTGGTTCTGTCGCCCAAAATATAAAATTTTGATATTACACTTTAAAACACTCGTTCGGTACTATAACTCTATCAAAAATTTTTACTTTTTTATTCAACATCATGTCATTTTATCACCTCAAGTTATTTGTCTGGTTCTATCTAAGTCTTCAGACAATACAACAAAAATAAATTTTTGTACTTTTGAAAACTCTTTTTATTCAATTTTCTTACATTTATTATATGACCTAGATATTATTTTAAAATTTTCCTGCCAGTTTTTTTATTGAAATTTCATTGAGATGACTGAAAAGTTTTTAAAGATTTCTTCCACATGGATTAAAGAAAGAAATATCTTTTCTTCGCAGTACCACATGACGGGCAATTATTACGATTTAAAAGAAATAAAGTAAAGAATTTTCATAAATTTATTTCAGTAAAATATTTTTCTGAAGCGCCTTGTTAAATTCTTTCATTAACAACTTTTTATAAAATTAATCATTAAATACATTAATATAAAGAATATGTCTATACATTACATTACCAGTTACATTGCATTAGTGGCCAGCAAATGTGGTGGAGTACACATTTGAATATTTTAAAATATATCTTAGAGGTCATAACTTTTGTCTATGTTCGTAGGGGGTTTAGTTTAAATAATAATTTTATTTTTAAAAGATTGAGGGAAAAGTTCATACGTTTGGTCTTGTGTACTGTTAATATTAAACGTCTTTTAATAGAACATTATATGGTTTTAAGAAAATTTTGCTACTGTTTACATTTAGCAATGTTCGTATATGTCTATGCATATGTACGAATGTACCTCATTTTCAATTTTCGAAAATTCCTGAGTTGATTGATAAAAGATAAGGTAATTTTATTTGCTTATTGTTATTATTATTGAACGTTAAAATATATGTAAAATCTAATTATAAAAGGTAAAAAACACAACCGTCTCAGTTTTATATAATCGAATCTAAAGCACATTCCTAAACTTGTTGACGGCAATCAATCCAAATTTTTTGTATTATTCTCCAATATAAGTATGTATAAGATGGTAAGCGTTGTAAATCATAATAATATTGAATTTTCATCGGATTTAAATTAATATGTAAAATCTAACTTCGATCGGACTTTTGAAAGAGAGTTAAAGTTCGTGTACGAAAATTAAATTGGAAAGACGATCGTTCAAAGTTAAAGAAAGCCTTATGAAAATAATATAGTTTTTGTTAAAAGGAATCATAGTCACAAATCTTTACAAAAGAAAACATACGTTAAAGTACAGTTATTTTAACTAATCTGAAACTTAACTAATAAAAGATAATTTAGCTGTGATTTTTGTATGATTTCATTCAAAGCTTAGATATCTGAAATAAGTTTAAGTACTTTAAATACGACCTCTGAAAGCTTGGCCGAAATCATCTATTTTGGGATACAAATAAATGGTATAAGTCTTGCATTTAAAAATTTTATAACTAAGCAAATTTTACTGTTAGATATATCGAACTTTTTTTTGTCTTAGTTGTTAGTGTCACAGTAAATTTTGTTAAATATAACATATAGGGACAGAAGCGGTATAAAAATTTAAATTTCTTAATTTTTTAATAAAGGCTTTTCTTGATCCAAATCTTTTTTTTTTAATAGTTCTTTTCCTTATTTAAGCCATTTTTGTATTTGAAGCATTCGGAAACAAAGATAGTGAAAATAAAGGTCGGTTGGGGTATACGTGGACGCCCTGTTTTATATCACATTTAGTAGAAAAATATAAAACATTTTATAGGATTTCAGATTTTTCTCTAGATTTTAATTCAGATAATAACTATACAGTTTAACATATTAGAATTTTTAGCGCCATTTTGGATTTTGAATAGTTATTCTAGAATAAAAGTAATCTAATAAATTAATTAAACGAGATTTAAAATAGAAAAAGAAATTCCTTTTATTATTGCTCTTTATTTATAGGATTTCCATTTCATTGTAATTCAAATCCAATAAAGTCTTTGATACTACTTTGAAAAGAAAGTGTAAGATTGGTTTTGTGTATCAAAAATATATAAAAAAAAATCACATTAATTCGAAAGAAGCGTGGAAAAAAACTGTTATTCTGTAGTATCTGAAAATGAAAAAAAATACTGAATAGTTAATCTCAATAATAAGAATATACCTTTTTTTATTAAAGTTTATATTTTCGAAACTTTATTTAATTATATTTCTTTTTTATTTTCTTTTCGCCTCACTATAAGAATCTCAATCCAAAACAATTCATTGCGTGGAGATTTTCCTCACAGCAATCTACAATAAATAAAAACTACATGAGTTCTTTTAGAATTTTTAAACAATATATATATAATAAGTTATTAGATAAACGAAACTATTTCAAAAACAAAATTTGTGGATATCAAAAACCATACATAAGAATGAGATTGGCAATTTTAAACATTTTTTAACATCACTGAAAGTGATTATGAATTCGACTTGTCGCATAAGTATACTCTAATTGCTATGCAATTAGTATGTATTACTGAGGTTTAACATGTCATGTTTGGTAATGAAAATGAAGTGTGTAGTATTTTTAGAACATTTATAGGGGAATTGAAAATATTTTTTTCTTAAATGTGGTCTATGGCGAGAAAATAATTACATTATATTTAATTATACGACAGTGTTTCAAGCATTCAAATTAGTTTGCCTGTTGGGTACACTTCAGTATGCTTAGGGTAGCTATGATGTTGAATATAGTATATATAATTTATTTTCAGGGACAAACTAAATACTTTTGTTGTTCGATGTCTATAAGCAATAATATTGCTATAAGGTTGTTTATAATTACAGCACTCGTTTTTAAATTTAACTACATTGTTGCATATTAATTGAAGTTTAAATATTCTATAGATCATAAACAGTTCAGTCATTGCGTTTAAATTATAAAGCTTACATTGCAGTACCAAAAGTGAACGATAAATATTGACAAGACCATTTTTTCTGTAGAATTACATAATTTACGGAATGTTGTGATTTTGTTGCATTATTTATTAAACTTGTGCAAATAAGAACATATTAAAGGATAGTAAAACAGTTCTTTTTTTAGGTTGAAAAAAAGGAAACATAGATAGAGATGAATAAAAAAAAATGAATGCAGAATAAATCAATTGCTCAGCTCGAGGATTCGAATTCTGGGAATGCTCTAGAAGTAGTCGTGAACTTACAAAATGCTGAAAGTAACATTTCAGCATATTTGAAACATAAATGTATGAAAGTAAATAAAGTTGCGAGTTCAAAAAATCTATAGCCAAAGACATTTCAAAATAATTCTCAAAATTAAAATATTAAAAATCATGCAAATAATGCTTATTTTAATGTAATAAATGTAAATTTTGTTGTTTCAGATGTATTACTATTTCTTATTTAGCTAATTCACGTAGATATATTAATACAATTTGTATGTTTTGTGAAAAAAAAAAAAACCTTGTTCATTTTGCAGGTAAAATTAATGATAATGATTCTCAGAAGGAAATGAATTTATTAAATGTAGTTTATATTTTCCTGAGATTTATAATAAAGCTACAACTAACTTAAAATGCCTGTTTAAATCGAAAATAAATCGAAAGCTGAGACGGAGTTAAATACCAGTTCAGCAAATTCGGCTTCGAATATTAAGCTTTTTAGTAGGCATTTATCAACACACAAAATGTTGCCGCCAATTGTTCGGTTAACATCGGCAATTTTTTAATTTTTAACACTTTTAAAATTATGTTGAATATTTAAAGATAGTTGTTTCTTAGAAAATAAAACTAAACATGTTCAACTATATTTAACACACGAAAATAATTTCCATTATTATTAGGAAAAGTCTAGGTTTCAGAAAGGGGACAGTTTTGATAGTTTAGTCATAATATGTATATATTTCTTATGTAAATGAAATAGCAAATTATTCTGACAAGCTAAAAGAAATATTAAATGATTTTCCTAATTTCTTTACGCATAGGGCTCATAAAATAAAATGTTTCCTTTTATAACTCTATCTAAAAAAATCTGCTAAACCGTATTTTGCAAAGTTATAACTGTATCTTACATAATAAATACAACAGTAATTGAAGAACTGCACAGGTTACAACAATTAGGCATATTATACAGATTACAAGCAACAAGTGTGCAACACTTATATTGACTAATCGGATTATTCATTTATGTGAGGATAAATATCTATTTAGAAGTTGGAAATATTGATTATTTAAAGTTTATGACATATCGTCTACATTAGAAAATGATTTGTATTTTACAAAATATGCTTTCAACTAAGGATACCTTCATTTGAATGAAGAGGAAAAGTAAAAAAATAAATATTTTGTACAATTATCAATGCAAAAAGATAAATTCCATATCCTATCCTAAAGTATATTGATAATATTATGCTTCATTTACACTTCATATATAAATAAATAAATAAAATACCCAATCATATCCTTATATAAATGAAGAGTTTTTTTTTTTTTTTACAGTTATCAATAAAAAAAAATACAATGTGGGCTATATGTGTATAATTGGGCTCTAAAATCTAGTAAAAAGTGATCTACGCTTATTTATGTTTGTGGGAATTGATTTCTCAGAAATTAGGGGAAACAGATACATTCTATTGTTTATGAGCAAGCATTTAAGAATATAAACAAGTCGTAAATTGCATGTCGTATGTCTCAAATGAGGTGCATTCATACTATAGCGAAATTTTGTAAATATTCAGATCGTGATGCAGTTGCTGTCGCACACTTATGCAAAAATGCTTGAATACAAAATTAATTACGCTTATGTATATTAAATTCAGTGATATGGAAATAACACGACTCCATCTTAAATATAACGTAAGGAAAATCATAAGTTCGCCCATGAGTATGATGCACTGTGTTTTTTATTAAATTACCGGATATTTATCGCAAGTACCGGAAAACATTGTATGTAATGATGGTTATTATTACAATTAAAACTTTTCTCCATATCACTCCGATTCACCTTTTTCGTGAAAAAGAAGAAACAGCTTATTATCAGATAATATTCAGGAACTGTTATCTTCATATCATCAATTTATAAGACGAACCAGAATAATACTAGTTAAATTCCTCAAGTGCCATATTTCAAATAACAACAAAAAAAAGAATATAAAAAGATTATTTTTTGTTTCAATATTAATTGTATTTTAACGGTTTTGAATATCATGTTATGTAATATCATGTTTGAATATCATAACTGGTTAAAGAATACGTTATAGAAGGATTTTTTTTTTTTAAGTTTTATTTAAATAGTTCTTTTGGTCCATTATAATGATATTTGGAACAGGTATATAGGTAGACAGAATATTTTATATTGAGACAAAGACAAATCAAATTTGAATATTCGGCAGATCGAATATTGGGTAATTGGTCGAGTATTCGCCGAATATTATATCCATCCCTTGTACATAAAGCAACTATACAATCCATGTTATCTAATTAACACATCATTGCAAAAATACCCCTCACACTAATATTCTTAAATATTTTCATATATTAGCAGGGGTCTCAGCATCCCTAAAATTTTTGCACTTTTCTACCAGTATTTTTAATCAAAAATATTCGTGTCACACTCCTTTAAGATCTGCAATGCAATTCTACAATAAATATTTCCGTTTTGAAATTGTGGTAGGAAAGTGTGAAAATTTCAGGGACGCAGCGACCCCTTTATTAGGCAAAACATAAAAAAAAAATATTCAATTTAAATGCAATGAAAATCAGAAAGTGCTTTATCTTCTCACAAATATCAGAACACTGGTCATCGTTGTCGGACGCAAATTCTCAAAACTCACTCGACCTGTAAAGTGCCCTTATACATTGTTTCTAGGCAGTCGCATAGCATGTATTTAATCTATAGAATTTTAGAGTAAAATAATTTTTATTAAAGCAGAACTGATTTTTTTCATAAAAAAAGTAAAAAGTTTCGCGATAAAAAAAGTCAACAAAAAAAATTATGATACATTTTCAATTTTTTCAAAGATAATCCTTCCTTTGCATAGTGTTTAGTAAATTTTTTCTAAAAAATTTTCACACTTCTTTTCCATAAAAAAATACCTTTCACAAACTCGAAATTTTTATCTAGTCTTTTAAGGAATCAGAATTATTGATGACTCTGTTCGTAACAATATACATCCTGCATCGATACAAAAAGACCAAAATTCGATATGCTCGTATGTTGAGTTAAAGTGGATTTAAAAAAAAAAAAGTAACCAAGCTTTTTATCAGAGCAAAATATGTCTAGATAAAAGTTTCAAAGGCGATGTATTAAAAGGCAGACATGCATATATTAAGATTTTTAACGCGATGCAAATCTTACTTAACGCTGAATTTTTCATTTATTTATTAAACTTTTATCTCTTTCCTTAAAAATATGAAATGGTTCAAAATGTAAGTAATTGAAATTTTTTAAATCTTTCATTTCATATTTTCAAAACTACTGAAAAATACTTCTTTTTAAGTTTTAAAACTTTTCATCTGAAATATCTGACTGATGAAACATCTCACGGAAACATTCTAGTTAAATAAATTTTGTTTTAAATTCAAAATACTAAGAAAAAAATATATATGCATAGAAAAATCATGTGATGTTAATATTTTCACCGAATATTGAATACAAAAAATAAAATATCCAAATAATTTTATTTTTCATAGACATATTTTTTATCTATAAATAACTATCTGTCTGATTTCATTTACTTTGCATTTTGTTTGATGTATGCATATTATGTTATGTTTCCTTATCTTTTATTAGTTTATTCTTCCAGTATTAAATTTAAAAAAAGAAGTCGACCTTTGTCACCATTATCATATGTCATTTTACGCTGTACTTCGTTTAAATACAACAAATAAACTTTGGGGTAAAAATAAATTATTATATTAGAATAACATCTTTATTTTTATTCTATAAAATAAAGAATCGTTGTTTGTAGACACTAATCTCAATTTTTAGATAGAACGAAAGTATTTCGGAAGCTAAACTCAAACATATTTTGCTCTTTAACTTAAGTATCTTGCATATTCTGTGATTTTCCATTGTAATAGATGATACATATTGACAACAATGGATCTGTAAAAAAACAATATTTTAAATAATAAGTGTAAGAAATGGTTTCAATATTTGTTGAAAAAATTAAGTATTCTTCATAGACATAATTTTTACATAATCATAAGGATTTAAATAAAAATCCAAAACTTATTATGCGATAATTGTCAACATATGACGCTCTCGCTTAAGTGAAATTGAAAGTTTATGAAATAAATTAGTGGCAATCGAAACCATGTATGTGTGAATGCTACTGCAGTCTTGAATTTCTTAAAGTAATATTCTAAGGCTCAACAATTTATTAACCCCTGGTTGCATGAACATATACGTATACATGGTCGGATTCATAAGTAATGAGCCTTTGTTCAAAGTTGCTGTTTTTTGAGTGAATTGGTATAATTGCCTAGTATTCTTCAAAATAAGTACCTCCTCCATCAATACACTTTTGTAGCAGGAATTTCCATGACTCGAATGCGTCCAAGTAGGCTTGTTCCGGGAAGGCTCCTAGGGCTGTCTTGACATTTTCTTGGATGTCTTCAATCGAGTTGAAGCGTTTACCTTTAAGTGCTGATTTTAAGCGCTGAAAAAGAAAAAGTCAGGAGGTGAAATGTCTGGACTATAGGCAAGATTAGGGATTATTAGAACTTTCATCCGAGCCAGGTAAGCGCTTACCATAAAGGAGTTGTGGCTGGGCACGCTAGTATTGTGAATCTTCCAGACATTCTTGATATCCCTTCGCATGCGCGCGATGCTTTTTTCAGCCTTTATATGTCAATATATACGTCAACGCCTCTCAACATCGTCCCTTGCAGCAGGTGGGCGCACCCATGTACGTTAGTGTCAAAATAAAGTGAGTCTTATTACTTATGAATCCGACCATGTATTTTGTTTTAATTTAGCACTAACAATTTGAACTGTAATTATTGCATTTCAAATGTGCATGCGACCACACAGAATTGTTCAGAAAAAAAAAATTCAGAATGTATACCCGGAAGAAATTAAATTAATATAAATAGACAGTGATGACTAGAATGACCGTCTCGAGAAAAAAAGCTTTCAGAATAGAGTATAAATGCAATCACGTGGGAATATAAATAGAAATAAAACATAGACCCGGAAGAAAGCGCCCTGGGACTAAACAACCCACGGTGGTCCACCTTGGTATTTTTTGGTGCGATATGAGTAGCAATGGGCTCCAAGTCGTCATTGAGGCATCACTATCGCGTCTTCAAACAACACGGTGAAACTAGTGTCAAATTAAATGTAAAAAAAAAGATTGTTTTAAAAATATTTTAGTCGACCTGCGCATATCCTAGTGGAAACCTTCAAAAACATAAAATTTATAACAAAAAAAAAAGTCATGATGTACAATTTAACACTATCGACATAATATTTTATGTTAGATGCCATACAATGATACTTCACTTTGAACTTTTAAGATGCATTAATGATTTAGGAAAAGCTTTGTAACAGTAAGAGAACGAATAACTAATTTGGCGTAACTTTAAAGCAAAACAAAGCAAAAAAATAATAAAAAATAAAATAAAATAAAATAAAATAAAAAATAAAAATAAAAATAAAAACAGGCATCAATTCTCTATTTTGACAGTAATATCACGTCATTAAATTGCAGCTTGAAATTTTGGCATTTTATACATACCGATGAGAACAATGCGAATATTTCAGGCTGCCTCGTCATATCTTGGTAGAAGATGAGCAGAGCGGGACACCAATTTTCTAATAATGTGTATCATCACGTATTCGAATTAAGACTAAAAAACCTGATGTAGGACAAGATTATTAGGAATAGATTATGAAACAACTGCTGTTTCTCGGTATATAGTTTAACGATATGAACGACAGCGGGTGCATACTAGTCATTTCGGCATTACTATCACGTCATCGAATTGCGTGATGAACTTCGTGCGTAATTAAGGGTCTATCTAAAGTGTCAAAATGTCAAGATATAACTGGACGACGTGATAGTAATATCAAAATGGGGATCGGTGCCTCGCTCTTCTCTCTTTCTTTAAAGTTATACTTAATAAGTCATTTTCTCGCTTACGCTTAACAAGCTCTTCCTAAAACATTAGTACATCTTGAAAGTCAATGACGAAATAATGTTTTAGGAAGTATATTATATAGCAATACTAACCGAAATCATGAGTAATTTAAATTTCACAATCTTGATTTAGGCGTGTCATTGAATTCTGTCGAATTCTGTTATAAATATTTTATAAAAACGTTTTAAGTTTCAAGAAATAATATCCATAGACATCTTAATTACGAACATAGTACCTATGTAATCCTAAAATATATTTCACATACTCCGAAAACGTTGCATTTATAAGCGTTAAAAAACATCTTCTAAACCTCATTGTAAAAAAAAAAAAAGAAAAAAATCTGTTGCATCTACGGCAAAAACTGCAGACAGAAATGTTACCAGCAGTTTTTGCCGCAAATGTAACAGATTTTTTTACAGTGCTTTAATAAAAGGCTTTTGTTTGTTCCAAAAAAATGCGATTGACAGTAATTTATTACTACGACACAATATGATGGCAACTGTATTATTAAAATCAAATTATTTTGTTTTAAACTACTTTTGCGTTGATTGCACAACCCTCTGACAAAAAAAATAAGAACATCTGATGCCAATAGATAAATTGCCAGTGTACGAGGTTGAAAAGCATTGCTTTTTTGCAATATCATTCACAGACCTGTAGACGGCTGCATCGAGTTGACAACTAAAATTCCAGGATTAGACAGAACTCGATTAGTATAATAAAATAAAACATGTCTCTCAAGTCATATTCTAATAGAAACAAAAGTAAATCCAAATTTAGTGGTTGACTGCTATGCTTATCGTTGTGCATTCCTTCTCCTAACCATAAATATTTTCATAAATTTAGAGTTAAGAAAATAAAATGATAATCTTACTGACAAATCACTAAAATTGGGTCTGCAGATGGTTTTCCCTTACATACGACTTGGAAGATCAGTTGCATTTTAACATGGTAATAGAATTCTAACTAATCGAGTGCGCTATAGATGAGTAATATATTACATCATTTAGTTACGAGATGAAATCATGGCAATTTAATACAAAGTATTATGTTTACAGGTTTTGAATTCTAAATTATGTCTTTTTTGTTATTATTAATTTTAGTCTGTTGAGGGTTTTCCATCAGAATATGCACAGGCAGATAGAAATATTTCTGGAATACTTCACTTTACTTTTAATGCGGCACCAATTTCATCTCGTAAGTCGATGACATTAAAGTGGCACCAAAATGACAAGTTGACGCCCGTTACTGCTATATCACACAAAGAAATGCCGGGGTAGACCAGTCATTTCTTAGTCTACTCCTTATAACTTGTCCTACATCATGATTTCATCTCGTAACTAAATGATGTAATATATTACTCATCTATAGCGCACTCGATTAGTCAGAATTCTATTAACATGTTAAAATGCAACTGATCTTCCAAGTCGTATATAAGGGAAAACCATCTGCAGGCCCTATTTTAGTGATTTGTCAGTAAGATTATCATTGTATTTTCTTAAATCTAAATGTATGAAAATATTTATAGGTAGGAGAAGGAATGCACAACGATACGCATAGCAGTCAACCACTAAATTTCGATTTACTTTTGTTTCTATTAGAATATGACTTGAGAGACATGTTTTATTTTATTATGCTATTCGAGTTCTGTCTAATCTTGGAATTTTAGTTGTCAACTCGATGCAGCCGTCTACAGGTCTGTGAATGATATTGCAGAAAAGCAATGCTTTTCAACCTCGTACACTGGCAATTTATGTATTGGCATCAGATGTTCTTATTTTTTTGTCAGAGGGTTGTGCAATCAACGCAAAAGTAGTTTAAAACAAAATAATTTGATTTTAATAACAGAGTTGCCATCATATTGTGTCGTAGTAATAAATTACTGTCAATCGTATTTTTTTGGAACAAATAAAAGCCTTTTATTAAAGCACTGGAAAAAAATCCGTTAAATTTGCGGTAAAAACTGCTGGTAACATTTCTGTCAGCAGTTTTTGCCGTAGATGCAACATTTTTTTTTTTTTTTTTTTTTTTTTTTTTTTTTTTTTTTTTTTTTTTACAATGAGGTTTAGAAGATGTTTCTAAATGCAACATTTCCGGAGCATGTGAAATATATTTTAGGATTACATAGGTACTATGTTCGTAATTAAGATGTCTATGATAGTATTTCTAGAAACTTAAAACTTTTTTTTTTAATATTTATAATAGAATTCGACAGAATTCATTGACACGCCTAAATCAAGATTGTGAAATTTAAATTACTCATGATTTCGGTTAGTATTGCTATATAATGATTGAAGTGTGTCTATTAAGTTGCATGATTTAACTTATAAGTTTTTGATTTTTCAGTTTCTTTCAAAAAATAAATATTTTATCAGGATAAAACTTGCAACATAATACATTAAATTCTAATATTTTCGCAGAATGTTCATTTGATATCACTATTCATATTACATCAAAACTTAAATTTTATGCATCAAATATGATTAAATATTTTTTCAACCTATTTTTTTAATTCCCCTAAATCAATTTATGTTTTTCATATGTATTTTCATATGTTTTTCATATGTCATGTGGTACGCATAATTTATCTATTATTATTAATGTTATTTCATCAATTTCCTAAAAAAAAAAAATTTTTATACGCTGAGAATTTAAAACAAAAATACATTCATTAATATTTATCAATTTATTCTACGTAACACAAAGAAAAAAAAATCATACTAACTTTTCTTCTTATATGCGACGTTTCAATAAAAATTTTATAATAAATGACATGTTTTCCCTCGTGAATATAAGCGAAATATTTAAAGACTATTTGCAGCCATTTAAACTTAGTCAAAAGGCAATAATATCAAATTGTCTTTATTATATATTTTTTTCACTCTCGTTCGGCAATACATTTTGTGATTGTGAAAGTTCATTTTTAACTTTGCACAAGAGAAATACAAAAAAGTATCTTTAAATTAACGCAAAAAAATATTATTATTATTATTATTATTATTATTATTATTATTATTATTATTATTATTATTATTTTAACATCAATTTTCCTCTGCACATAAAGGCACAGCGATAAATGAGATATTTTTTTATGTGCAGTAAAGCATGTTATTTGTTTCAAATTTAAATAGAAAAAATTAATGAAAAAATGTATATAAGAGATTGTAAAAAGAAAGCCTTGTATGTGTTTATGTATATATATATATATATATATATATATATATATATATTATTATTGCCAAAAGTTTATAAAAGGAGAAATCGCTACTTACATTCAGTCAAGTCAAGTCAACGTAAATTCTTAAGGAATACATACAATGGGGTCAGTCAAAAGTACTTACTTTCAACATTTTTTGTTGTACTTATTTCACTAATTTAAGCTCTGTTTTACTACACCTCTCCGAATTCCAAGAACATTTATTCAAGTATTCTCTAGATATTTAACAAAATGTTTAAAATAGAAAATTTTAGTATACATTAGATGAGATACTGAATATCAATTTAAAATTAAAATGTGTTTATTTTTCGATTTTAACGATAACGAAATGAATGTCTGTAAAACTATTTTGCATTAAAATATTTCTTATTTTTGCATGGGAATTTACATGATCCATTGAATCAAATTTCTTTGAGGTCAAAACAGTTTTATAGATATAATTCTGTAATATTAAGAGGGAATTTTGAACTTATAATAAATATTTCTATGTTAAAAATATTAATATATAGATTGGCATGAAAACTCTTTTACAATAATATGTCAGAATGCGCACTCTGAAGGACACGCTATTTAAAAAAATAAAGTTGTAGGTAGTAATTTTTTTACATCATTTGAAAATGTCCAATAAATGGCACTATAATTATGCTGCTTGCTTAATGCGAATATTTTCATCTTTTCATTTGAATAAGTCAAGATTAATTTTTAGTTGGCTGATCAAATAAACAAACTGGTATGTGTTATAACATTGCAAGATTTATTTATAATACGCATGAAGTATTTATTAGAAAAAATTATAATATTTAAAATATATATATATTTGTAGATAGTTATGATATTAAGAACAAAAATTAGGGGTGATTAAGGCTAATGCATTTGCATTAATCTTGACAGGACTTGATTTGCAGTCTTTCAACGAAAATATTGATTACCTGAATATTTTTTATGAGAATATTTTATAAGGACATTACCAGACACCATCAACAAGGCATTTTGCTGAGAAATGTAAGTATTAAAAAAAATAGGTTTCATAAAATAAACATACTGCATTCTTTTGATGTGCTCTAATGAAGTAACACTCTAAGATTTTGTTTGTGTGTGATTTTATAAAGTCGAGGTGTACGCAGTGAAGATTCACATAAATAACAACTAAAACTTCAGGTAACTGATTGCAGCAGCACAATTAACGCCAAATATGCTTGCGAATATCTTTCGCAACTGACAAGAAGATTGCATTTTATGTTCAGTACATGATAACCACTTTGAAATGCATTGATTTATCAATATTTTTGTTAGAAGCATAACATTCTCCGAATAATAATAGGTGTTCTATAACTATTCATATTACAACTAATTTTACTTAACTTATTTGAAACTCCAAGTATTTATCTACAAGAAAATTCGAAGCGAGACAAATATTAGTTATTTAAGTTAATAAAAATTCTTCATTTAATGTTTCAAAAAGCTAGGTATAACATTACAGTTTTTTCAGATAAAATTGTAAGACAAAATCTTATAAAGACTACTTAAACCATACTTACACCCAAAGACAAAAGAGGAGGTTTTTTATTTTACTTCACATATTTTTTTTTTTTTTTTAAATTCCTCTGTGCAATATCATTTTTTATCATTTCAGGGATAAATATAAATTATTTTTACAAGAGAAGTGGTTATAATTCCCTATTTATACAGTAACAAATGCGAGCATGCATAATTGTAAGACAGTGAAACATAAAAAATGCACATGTATAAGAGAAATTTAATATAATTTATCTTCGTTAGTCTGTAGCTGTTTATAAGAAAATTAAATCCTGACTTTTATTTTTTTACGATGACCGTCTCTTCCCGACACCCAAAGCAGGTTAATTTCATATTTAAATGTAGGATTGAATATGAGTAGTTACTCGTATCTTAAAAATATCATTTACCTTAAGAAAAAGTGTGTGAAATATTTTGAAATAATTTGAAATAATTTTGATCTAGCAATAACACCTTCTCATTCAATCAAAACTGAGAATGAAATTCTAATGTTTTAAATATATACTACAATTCTTCCTCCAATATCCTTCAAACAACACTTCACATATCACTCAATTAAAATTAATCTATCAAATTTGTGAAAATAACGTTTACAAAATCTTCAAATATGAAGAACATGTTTTACAAATCTTTATGAAAAAAAATTGCAGAACTAACCATATACCATATTGTGCTTGGTATTTAGTCGACAGGAAAGTAAAATATTAACTGGTTGATTTAAGTCCTTTCAACAAGAAAATATACATTTCAAATTTTAGATATATACATATCGGAATTGTTGGTTGCAATCCTTTCTTTGAATCACTGTAATCAATTTATCAATTTATAATAGAGTTTTTACTGTGATTAGTTTTATTTCTCTGTATTAGTCGTGAAGTAAATAATTGGGAATATTTGAAAATAATTTCCAAAAGGGTTTATAAGATAAACATCTAATGATATTCTAGAACATTTTAGTTTATTTAAACAGATAAAAGTAATGGAATTAAAATATTATATTTTAATTTAATGATGCAAAAAATACAATGTTTTCAAAACATATTACAAACTACTGCATACGAACAGACTAAAATATCAAAATAAACACCGAGTTTTTCCAAACAATTCGACATCATTATAAACCTAATCTCTGAGAAACTTTAAATAATGACACAACTTAACAAAAACTGAAAAAAAAATCTTTATCGCTTTGATTTTTATTTATTTAATAACTTTAACAACATTTTATCATTTTTCCAAAATTAACGGCACTAAATTGATATATTAACATGATATATAAACTGATACAAAAACATAGCAATGCTTAAGTGAAAAATGCGAACATTGTACCCAATTTTATTAAAATCTTACACAAATTTTATGGATGAATGATATTTTACTAACACAGCGGAAAAAATATATCTTTAAAAAAATCACACAGCAAAGCAAATTTTAACAAATAGCCCAGAGAGATTAAAGTAACATATTATTTTAAACACGTCAGAAAACTTTGTGCAAGAATAAAAAAATACTAAAAACAAAAACAATAAAGAAGCTAGAGAAGTGAAAAATGTTTGAAGGTGCTTTTCTAAAAAGAATATACAAAAGAAAGAGGGGTGAAACAGACAATAGATAAGTGGTTCAATGAAAGATGTTTAAGTAAGAAAAATAAAAATTCTTTCACTTATCATATAAGACAACAAAGTGTTTCGTGAATAGTAAGAATATTAAGAATATTATTTTTAATACTTATGTTCATTTTCAAGGCATTTCTGTATCCTAATACTAAAATAAAAATAAGCAATTTAACTTCAGAAATATTTAAGTTAATTGTATTGTGATTTGAATCTACATTAATTTTATACTGGAAGCTGTAAACATGGACGAAATAGCACAAAACATTAAAAAAAGAATTTGACTATAATGCTATTGGCATTTAAATGGAAAATTTCCGTAGCCCTGATAGAATAAATACCATGCTATTATAATTGATAATCGGAAACCTGAGGTTAAAACTTTACAAATTTTCAAGGTTCGGTGTGATTCCGTCATAATTGGTTTTACTATGCATCCGTTGTTTTCAGTTTACTTAAAAAAATTATGATTTGAAATTTATTTTCCAAACATTAGCTGCACAGAATTAAATGCATAAATAATCACTCAAGTAAATTTTCTTTTCTCAAATACGTTATGATCGTATGATTCACCATACATTTGTTATTATTAAAGTTCATATTAATTTTCACAAGTATAGGTTTTTTAAGAAGAAATTGAAAATTTAAATTCTAAAAATATTCAGCTGTACTTGAAAACACATGATTTCAGTTTAATTCTTTTACTTTAAGCAAAATTAAAAGCACATTTTTCTAGGAAAAACGAAAATTTGGAAATTGAAATAATAAAAAAAATTAAGCAGATAAAATATATTTTTTTAAATAAGGGATAGATATAATCAGAACCACAAAGAGTTTTTTTAGAAGAAAAAAATGGTGCAATTACTCATAGTTATACTATTTTTAAATCAAATACTTGTTTTGAAAAAAAATCTGAATTACTCTAATTCATACATACAGGGTGTTTCCAATTTTTTTTACAATAAAAGAGAGGTGATAGTACACATCAAGACAAACAATATTAAATAGGAGACCAAGGGTCCCAGACGTTTTCCAAAGGAGATAGCCGCCATTAAAGTTTAGGGACCAAAATTTCAAATAAACATAAAAAACGGAAAAATCGGTCGATTGATTTGCGGTTTTCACTAAAATTATTCTTTAAGTCGGCATCTTCTTGAAATTAAATTAGAAAGATAAATTTCAAAAAATGTCGATAGAGGGAGCTTTAGATTTTGGAGTAACGAACAACTATTTTTTGCATCTCATTTAATGTTTTCGTAAGCTTAGACTCAAACTTAAATTTTGAACTCAAAATCTGAATAGTTGGGAGTAGTTAAGTAGACAAGCTGAACTGTGTTCAGAGGGTTTAAATTTCAAATGACTATAAAAAAGGGAAAATTGGTCGATTCGTTTGCGGTTTTCGCTAAAACTAATTTTTAAATGAGAATTTTCTTAAAAATAAATTTTAAAGATAAATTCCACAAAATGCCGATAGAGGGCGCCTTAGATTTTGGAGTAGAGTACTACTATTTTTAACTGTTATTTTTTTAATGCTTTCAAATTAATAAACTTTAATTTTAGGCTCAAATTCTGAATCGTTGGGAATATTTAAGTAGCGAAAAACTGAATTGTGTTCGAGGAGGGGAGTGTTAAATTTCAACTCCTGAAGACACTTCAATTTGCGATATTTAACTACTCCTAATTATTCAGATTTTGAGCTCAAAATTTAAGTTTAAATCTAAGTTTCCGAAAACATTTAATAAGTATTTTCAAGCATTTAATTAGAACAAAAAAATAATGGTTAGAATAAATTGTTGGTTACTCTGAAGTTTAAGGCGCCCGCTAATGGATTTTTTTTAAATTTATCTTTAAAATTTATTTTCAAGAAGATATTGACTTAAAGAATCGTTTTATTTTAAACTGCTAACGAATCGACAAATTTTTCCATTTTCTATAATTATTTTAAATTTGAACCCCCCCCCCCCCTTAAACACAGTTCAGTTTGTGCTACTTAACAACTCCCTACTATTCAGATTTTGAGCTCAAAACTTAAGTTTAAGTCTAAGCTTCCGAAAAAATTTAATGAGATGCAAAAAATAACGGCAAAAAATAGTTGTTCGTAACGACAAAGTCTAAAGCGCCCTCTATCGACATTTTTTGGAATTTATCTTTATAATTTATTTTTAAGAAAATACCGACATAAATAATAGTTTTAGTGAAACCGCAAATCAATGAACCAATTTTTCCGTTTTTTTTTATAATCATTTGAAATTTGAACACTCTGAACACAGTGCAGTTTGTGCTACTTAACTACTCGCACTTTCAGATTTTGAGCTCAAAATTTAAGTTTGAGTCTAACCTTACGAAAACACTTAATGAGATGCAAAAAATACCGGCAAAAAATAGTTGTTCGTTACTCGAAAGTCTAAAGCGGCCTCTATCAGAATTTTTTTTTTTTTTTAATTTATCTTTATAATTTAATTTCGGGGAAATGCCGACATAAAGAATAGTTTCAGTGAAAACCGCAAATCAATCGACCGATTTTTCCGTTTTTATGTTTATTTGAAATTTTAGTCCCTAAATTTTAATGACGGCTACCTCCTTTGGAAAACGTTTGGGACCCTTGGTCTCCTATTTAATATTGTTTGTCTTGATGTGTACTATCAGCCCTCTTTTATTATAAAAAGAATTTGGAAACACCCTGTATATTGTAAAATATACAGGGTGTATCTAAACTACTGGGCAAAACTTTAAGGGGTGATAGTACACATAAAGACAAATAACATTAAATGGGAAACTGAGGGTCCCACACGTCTTTCGAAGGAGATAGGCGCCATCAAAATTTAGGGTCAAAAATTTAAAATAAATATAAAAAGTGGAAAAATTGGTCGATTCGTTTGCGGTTTTCACGAAAACTATTCTTTATATCAGTATTGTCTTGAAAATAAATTATAAAGATAAATTTCAAAAAATGACGATAGAAGGCGCTTTAGACTTTGGTGTAACAAACAACTATTTTTACCGTTATTTTTTGCATCTCATTAATTTTTTTTAGAAGTTTAGACATAAACTTAAAATTTGAGCTCATAATCTGTGGTTAAGTAGCACAAACTGAGCTGTGTTCAATGGGAGTGGGTTAGTTCAAATTTCAAATGATTAAATAAACAGAATAATTGGTAAATTGATTTGCGGTTTTCACTAAAACTATTCTTTATGTCAGTATTGTCTTGAAAATAAATTATAAACATAAATTTCAAAAAATGTCGATAGAGGGCGCTTTAGATTTGGAGTAACGTACAACTACTTTTTACCGTATTTTTTGCATATTATTATTATTATTATTATTATTATTATTATTATTATTATTATTTTGAAGCTTAGACATAAACTTTAATTTTGTATTGAAAATCTGAATCATTGAGAGTGGTTAAGTAGCGCTAACTGAGCTGCGTTCAATGGGGGGGGGGGGGAAGGTTCAAATTTCAAATGATTATACAAAAACGGAAAAATTGGTCGATTCGTTTGCGGTTTTTTCTAAAAGCATTTTTTATGTCAGTATTTCCTAGAAAAAAATTTTAAAGATAAATTTCAAAAAATTCCATTAGAGAGCTCCTTAAACTTTAGAGTAACCAACAAGAATTTTTAAATGTTACTTTTTGTATCTAATTAAATCTTATCTTGCAAAAACTTAGACTTAAATTTTGAGATCAAATTCTGAATCGTTGGGAGGGGTTAAGAAGCGCAAACTGAACTGCGTGAACTGTCAGGTGTTGAAATGTTACCCTGCCCACCCTACGAACACAGTTCAATTTTTCGCTACTTAATTACTCACAACGATTCAGATTTTGAGCTCAAAATTTAAGTCCAAGCATCTAAAACATTTATTGAGATTAAAAAAATAATAATAATAACGGTTAAAAATAGTTGTCGGTTAATATAAAATTTAAGGCGCCCTCTAACCGAATTTTTAAAAATTTATCTTTAAAATTTATTTTTAAGGAAATATTGACATAAAGAATGGTTTTACAGAAAACAGCAAACGAATCGACCAATTTTTCCGTTTTTTATAATCATTTGAAATTTGAACCTCCCTACCCCCATTGAACACAGTTCAGTTTGCGCTACTTTGCCACTCTCAACGATTCGGATTTTCAGCTAAAAATTTAAGCTTATATCTAAGCTTCTAAAAAAAAATTTATGAGATGCAAAAAAATAACGAATCGACCAATTTTTCTATTTTTTATAATTATTTTAAATTTGAATCCCCCCGCTTAAACACTGTTCAGTGCACACTGTTGAAGTGTTGTGTGCACTGTTCAGTTGCACACTGTTCAGTTTGTGCTACTTGACCACTCCCTACTATTCAGATTTTTAGCTCAAAATTTAAGTTTAAGTGTAAGCTTCCGAAAAAATTTAATGAGATGCATAAAATAGTTGTTCGTTACTCGAAAGTCTAAAGCGCCTTCTATCGACATTTTTTGAAATTTATCTTTATAATTTATTTTTAAGAAAATACCAACATAAAAAATAGTTTTAATGAAAACCGCAAATCAATGAACCA
The DNA here is from genome assembly GCA_964019185.1 of Maratus speculifer. Lineage (NCBI taxonomy): Eukaryota > Metazoa > Arthropoda > Arachnida > Araneae > Salticidae > Maratus > Maratus speculifer. The sequence goes on from OZ025291.1 coordinate 253,741,137, forward strand.
ATTTTTCCGTTTTTTATAATCATTTGAAATTTGAACCCTCTGAACACAGTTCAATTTGTGCTGCTTAAACACTCCCAACTTTTCAGATTTTGAGCTCAAAATTTAAGTTTGAGTCTAAGCTTACGAAAACATTTAATGAGATGCAAAATATATCGGTAAAAAATAGTTGTACGTTACTCCAAAGTCTAAAGCACCCTCTATTGGCATTTTTCTTAATTTGTCTGTATAATTTATTTTCAAGACAATACTGACATAAAGAATAATTTTTGTGAAAACCGCAAATCAATTGACCAATTTTTCTGTTTTTTATAATCATTTGAAATGTGAACCTACCCACTCCCATTGAACCGAGTTCAGTTTGTGCTACTTAACCACAGATTTGGGGCACAAAATTTAAGTTTATGTCTAAACTTCTAAAAAAAATTAATGAGATGCAAAAAATAACGGTAAAAAATAGTAGTTCTTTACTCCAAAGTTTAAAGCGCTCTCTATCGGCATTTTTTTTAAAATTTATCTTTATAATTTATTTTCAAGACATTACTGACATAGAGAATAGATTTCGTAAATCCCGCAAATGAATCGACAAATTTTTTCCTTTTTTTATAATCATTTCAAATTTTGGACCTTAAACATTCATGGCGCCTATCTCCTTCGAAATTCGTTTGGGACCCTTAGTCTCCCATTTAATATTATCTGTCTTGATGTGTACTATCACCCCTTAAAGTTTTGCCTAGTAGTTTAGATACACCCTGTATATGTAAACAGTACTTCATAAAATTGGTGACAACCTTTCTCTTCCTATTATTTTGAGTATTTTAACATATATCTGATGTTAATTTATACAAATATGAAATATTACACCAGTAATATCATTTCAAATCACATCATTATTATATATGATGTGATAAATTAATAAGTGAATAAGTTAAGGGGCCTGGAACCTTTGAAAATGAACATTGCATGAAAGTAAGATGCTAAATTGGATTGCTATAATTCTGCCTCAGATTATCTTTTTTGTATGAAATTTTAAAAACACATTAAAAGATTTATCTGTTAATACTTAATGTTTTAAGAAACAGTCTAGAGACACATAAAGTTTTTGTTATTTATTTATAATTTAAGTTTTTTTAATTAAACGTATCAAACTTTACATATCTTGAGCATAATATTTTTACAATTGATTTATTACAGTTAAGTCAGAATCTTTTATTGAGTAGAGATGTAATCTTTGTTTAAAATTAACACATGGAGAAAATATAATAAACTGTATAGTAAAGACGCTAGATAAAATATAACAAAATGTTTTTGAGAAAAACCAAATGAAAAATTAAAAAATCTAAAATTTTGAATAAAAATTGTCGTAATTTCTAAATATCTTATTCGAAACATAATAATAGGTCATTTCGTGTATATAGAAGTTTTATACCTTCACTTAAAATTTCATAAAATCCTATAAAGCCATTTATTAGAAATCACAGTGATCGAAGTCAATGTCTTGAGAAAATTGACTTAAAAGATTCAAATGACCCTTTATTGTATAAAGATAACTCAATTAATTTTCATCATAAATTCTTTTTCAAAACAATTTTTTTTTCGATGGGTTTCTTTTATGCCTTAAGAATTAAATTTTATTATAAGGTAAAAGATAAATATATCATTTTGGTCACTTTTAAAGGTACCAGACCCTTTAAATAGCATTTACGTTATAAAATTCGATCAGCAGGTTGCTGTAAAGGTGTTCGTTCATAGGCCCAGGTGAATTACCAAAAAGAAGCACACACAAAAAAAAACTCCGAAAAGAGAGTTACATTTTAGGACGCATTTATTTTGCAAGCATTAACAGACAGTAGGTTCCCCATAAGGGGGGGGGAATTCTCAGAGCTCTAGTGAGCTACATCTTGTCTGTATGAATGCAATCAGTGGAGTGCTGATACAACGTCACAACCCTTATCGCCAAAAGGCATCAGAAGTCTTTCATACAAAGAATTTTGGCGACATTTGATAAACCACACGTTCAGTATCAGTGACTACATTTCCGGTCTGGGAACCCACGGATTATTTTCACATCTGCGAATATTTTATAGGGTTACAGAAATATTTTAAGCTTGGGAAGTAGACAAGGGCAAAGCAGGCCGTTACTTAAATTGGAGTTTTTGCTGACCACAATTATATTACCCAGATGCGCAATTGAACAGAAAGAAAGCACAGTCAGGATAAACAGAGATAAAAGTATTTCTAGTTTTAAGCATTAATTGTGAGAATGAAAACAGGGTGTGGAAGGCAGATGTTAATAAAATGTAACGGATAAAAGATTATGATGAACAAAGCCCAGAGCTTTCTTTATTTTGTTAATAAGTGCGGTATCTATAGGCAGATGTTTTTCCTGACACAACAGAAAATTTGTGAGAAAGGAAATTCTATTATTAATTTTCTACAGAGAGCTCCAAAAGATGAAAAGATTAACTTCTATTAGTGGGAGTATGAAAGTTAGAACTTAAGTATTAAATGTGGGATTAATTTAACTAATGGGCTTAATAGTGAAAAGGGAAAATAAAATAGAACAAAGAATTTATTAAAGGGAAATAATTAATTGCATTTATGAAGGGGAAAAGATATGTAGCGATAATCTCCGCTACATAACTCACCCCAGCCACCACAAAAAAAACTTTATACTTGTATTAAAGTTTTTTTTATACTATTATTGTCATAATTTTGAAGATACTGAAAGTGCCGTCTACCAAAATATATACAAAAACACATATCAAAAACATAGAAGTATATATATATAAGTACTACAAAAATGATTGAATATACTATCTTGCCTGCAAAATATATAAATAAACAATGGCCATATATATCTTTGTAATCATCATGACAGGGAGCTCCTTAATAGTTCAAAAAAAATTGCCACAAAATATTTACTTACTATCGGATCCTTTATTCAATTTCTTTGTTGTGGCGCTGGTACCAGCTGTATAATTTGTTATGTCATGAACAAAAAATTGAGAGAAGTATTTTATTTATTTATTTATTTGTGATCACCTGATAGCTTAGTATTTGATAACTTCTCTTTAAATTGATCTTTTTTGAGATCAAAATGGTATAATTGCAAGCAAAAATATATATTTATAAAACACAAAACAGAAATAGTATATATTTAAAATAAAATAAAAGAAAACTAACTAAAATAATATGTTCTAAAAATAATGTATGTTGCTAAAAAAATTGAAAATGAAAATTTGTGCATAAGGCACAGGACTACTAAAAAAAAGAGATGCCACTGGCATGCCCATAAAAAGGTTGTAGCCCTTAATCTTGTACAAAAAGTACAAGTATTATGGCTTCGGTTTAAGACGTCGGCCCTAGGGGGGGGAGGGAGTAGTGGACGAACCCATATTGCGTACAATATAAGTCCGCCCCGCTCCTCAGTAAAATCGCACTGATCTACGAAAGGAGCGCGCTTGGAAGTCACATAAAAAATTTAACCTAAAAGAATTGGTAGGCCAATTCAAGGTGAAAATGAAATGTGTCGCAAGACAGGTGTGGCGTGAAACCTTAGGGCACAATTTTGAACGGTTCACGACTTTTGGGGGATAAATTAGAAAAATAAAATAAAATATAAGATGAAATGTAATCCATCTCATAAATTGAAACAGTCAGTCCGGGTAAGATAAACAAATAGTCAGGATTAGGTGCTACTACAACTGGAATATTTCAAAAATAAGAATGATACAAGGTTTTTTTTTGTGTTTTTTTTTGTGTTTTGTTTTTTTGCATGGTACTATTCGACTGTCCAAAATAATTTGTAATTATTGTTGAACTACAATGTTGAGATAAACTGCATGTAATGAAAATTAATTATTAGTGAAGTAAGTGACCTTCTTTTCATGTACTGCCACTACATAAAAAGAGGTAAGTGTAACAAGGGAATTTACATGTAGTGTGAAAAAAAATCAAATAACCTGCAATGTAAATGTGACAAACAAAAATGAACTAAGTGTCGATTGAATCACTGTAATATGTAAAGGGAATAAATAAAACTTTGAACAATTGAGATGAAATGGTTAAGTGTGAGCATGACAAACTGTAAAAAAAAATGTCAATTGTTTTTTTTTGTGTTAGAATGAGCCTTTTAACAAAAACAAAACAAAAAAATGAACCGAAGAGAATTTAACGGTAAGTGTGTTAAATGAAAAAAAAATATTTAAGATATTTGTGTGAATGAGGGTTTTCAAATACCTAAATACAAAGTAATTTTATATTTAATGAGGGAAGGATTCATATCACATGACAAAAGTGTAAAAATGTAAACACATGACATGACTGTGTTGTGTGTTATCATGAACGAGCTTGGAGAAAATAAGTGAAATTGATGTACAATCCTCAACCCGAGAAATAAGAGAAAAATGTAAGAACCACATGACCTAGTGTATTGCACATGACTAAGTGTATATAGAAAAAAACAAAAACAATGTGATAGTGTAAGAAATCGCATAACCTTGTGCAAAAACACATGAAAAAATTGTGTGTAAAAGAAATCACATGACCGGGTATCTAATATACCTTGACCTAGAGAAAAACACATGACCTTGTGTAAAAACACATGAAAGAAAAAAAAGTGTGTAAAAGAAATCACATGACCTGGTATCTAATATACCTTGACCTGGAGAAAAACACATGACCTTGTGTAAAAACACATGAAAGAGAAAAAGAGTGTAAAAGAAATCACATGACCGGGTATCTAATATACCTTGACCTAAAGAAAACACATGACCTTGTGTAAAAACACATGAAAGAAAAAAAGTGTGTAATAGAAATCACATGACCTGGTATCTAATATACCTTGACCTAGAGAACTGCACATGACCTTGTGTAAAAACACATGAATGAAAAAAAAATGTGTGTAATAGAAATCACATGACCTGGTATCTGATATACCTTGACCGAGAGAGAAACACATGACCTTGTTGAAAGAAGAAAAAAAAATATATAACTCAAAGTTGAGGAAAGTAAAAATGTAATTGTACTGTCAAAAATCCTTTTAAAGTTAAAATTTGATTGAGAACCCCAAAAAAATATCTACACCATGAAAAATGTATTAAATGTGGAAAATGTAGCCTGTATAACAATAGAGTTGAAATATTGTTACTGTTAACTGCATTCCTGTTACTGCAAAACAAAACATTAAAGGGAGAAGAAAGTGTGTTTGATTGAGTAAATATGTTTAAAATGATTGTGTACACCAACACGAACCAACCAAAACCAAGTGAAAAACAAAATTGACGACCCGCATCAAAATTTTCACTCTTACATGCCTTCTTTCTATTACTCAACCATCTGCGCGCTTGATAGCCGAATAAAGAAAAATACAATACCTTTGTACACAAGATTAATGTGTAGACAATTTGTTAAAATTTAAAGTGTAACAGGAAATGTGAGGGAAGAAATTACTAAATGTTTTATAAAAAAAAATGAAAAACAAATCTGTCAACATGTCTAAAAATGCTTAAAAAGTATAGTGAATTCATCCTTTAGTATGTAATGTGTGACCAGGAAAATTAAAGAAAAACATTATTTCTCATTTGAAATAGACTCAGTTGTATGAAGCGAATGTCTTTGTATGTTTATATATCTCTTGACAGCTGGGCAGTTATGAGAAAAAGCTGTATGTTGAATGTCAAAATGGGTATTACTTGATTCATTGCACCTCATGCAATTAATGCAATTTGGTGTGTTTACACAATTAGGGTCTTTATGTGACATAGCACAGACAGGGCATATTATGTCATTAGGGCAGAATTTACTTAAATGAAAAAGACTCTGACATGTAAAACATCTTTTTATATCTATGTACCTTTTAAGAGTAAACTTTGTGGACTGAATAATGATATGTTTATGTGCAAGCAAAAATTCAGCTAGGTGGGGTGGCATTAGAAAAATCCAGTTAAATAAATTACAATGCTTTATTTTTATTTTGTTTTGAAATTTAATGGGAGGAGAAGAATTACCAGTTAGATTTGAAATAGCCAAAATAATGTCAGGTATGCTAAAATTTTCAGGCAAACGCATGATTACAACAGGGATAAAATTGGTACTATCTTTCTTAGGGGTACTGAAAATACTGGGATGAAAATTGTTACTGTCACATAACTCATTAACCTGTTGATTACAAGAGAAAGAGGGATTTGTATTGGAACCTTCATGTATTGTAGTGTGTGGAGATTTGATAATGAGGTTGTTATCTGTCTGTGTGGACATATTCTGAACAGATTTTAAACAAGCAGTACTAACCGAAGGAGTGATACCTTTTTGAGTATTTGATATGTGAGGTTTAGTTTTACTTTCTAGTTCCTGAGATAAGTCACGTACACGTTCCAAAAGTTTGTTATTTACCAAAAATAAATTTTCTTTTTCGTGTTTTACCTTAGTATATTCATCTTTGAGTACTTGAAAGGTCTCTTTCAAAATGTTTAGATCCCATTGGATTGTGAATTTGAGTTCTTTAAAATTAGAGATAAGTGCATCAGTGTTGTTTTGATTTTGTATTTGATTTTGAAATGCTGTGGCTTCAGCGATAATTGTGTCTGAAAACTTTGTTAAATTTTCCTCATAAAATTCAAGTAAAGGGGATATTGAAACTTGTGATTGTCCAAAAGCAGACCCAAATTTATTATCTCTCTCTGACATTGTTTGGGAAGTAGCTGAAGCTTGTTTTAGCTCAATATCAGCCATAGATGTTTACCAAAAGGAAAATGCACTAATATAAATCAAAAGAAAGATTTATAAATAAACTAGGTGCACCAAAACAAATCAGACTGTTAACCGACAGTATTAAAATTAATAATTTGGGAGAAATAACCTAAACTGCAAGTCCAAACCAACAATTAAATTTTGCATTAGTCAGAGAGCAAACGCTGCCAAATTACGAAATAATCTAGACACATTTAATGAGGGGGGGGGGGTATACAATCTGTGAGCACAGAAAGAAAACAACAAAATGCAGACACTAAATACCTCCTTTTTTTAAAAAAAAAATTGCAAACACAAAATTTCTTTTTTTTTCAAAAAAAAAACTTGTACTGCCTTCAAAATGAACTACTTAACCATTCAAAAATACCAATGCCAAAATTCCTTTTTTTTTTTTTTTTTACATGACAACCGAAAGTAAAAAAAAATCAAAAAAAGCTTGTTTAACAAGGTACTGGCATAGTTAATGGCAAAAAAATTTTTTGTAAAAACGAGAATGCGAATCTCAAACTGCAATTAACTAAGGACAAGTAATGTCAGGGAAAAAATTAATGCGCGAACACATAAAATAATAAAAATCTGTGATATTTAAGTATGCAACACATAAATACTAAAACAACATGCATTGAAAATAATAATACTTTTAAAAAGTGAGCATGAAAAGAGAAGAATGCTTTCAAAAGTGCAAATTAAATACTAAAATTTAAAATGTATATTGTTTACGTTAATACACATAAAATTTCAAAAATGCACTATATTTAAATTAAAAAAAAAATCTTCTCTGTTCAAGCTGATAAAAAGAACACAAACTATTTTCATTATGAATTATCTGTAAGCACAAAGAAAATGTATTTCTATGTTATGTTGAGTAATTATTATTATTTTTTTTTAAATAGAAACTTCTAGTACTGAAACATGTTTCTGTCACTTTTTTTTTTGTTTAGTTCACGTCACTTTTTTTTGCTAGAATTGCTATGCATTTACAACATATGTAAGACTGGGTGCGACGACCCATTTTACTAGCAAACCTTAGCATTAGTAGACTGCCGTTGTAGATCTAACTATGCAAATCAGTAATTTTGACGCAGTGGCTGAACCTTCAGAGAACGAGAGCAGCACAAACACACACTAAATGTACTGAAAGTACTTTATCACTGTAATTTTGTTGTTGACAACGATTTAAGATAAAACAAAAGTGCATACAGGTTCGACGACCCGTAACGCATAAATTTGATATCTACATTTTTTTGGTAAACACCAGCCACACAAATTTCACATACTTTTAGCTTCATCAGAGATGCGCTTATTACACGCGTTGCATATTTCACACAAAAAGTAGATTTACACATGTAAACAGCAAAATAGGGTTCCACATCGATGAGCACTTCACAAAACATTTCTGTAATTCTGTAGATTAGCATCATAGATGTACTGTATACGAACGGTAACATACCTCTAGTTACACACAGAACGGAACCGCTGAAGAGTGATGAAACATTTTTTGCAGAGAAATATAGTATTACGAACAGCTGGCGTTGCGAGCGAAAACACTTGACCCAGTCAATTTCTGACGCATCGAAAACGAAAGTGGCACTTTTCTTAAAAAGGGCGAAAACAGCAGGTGCGACGCGTTTTTTTGAAGACCCAGGGAGAGAAAAACGGAGATATGCAATCTTTCTTGAGTGCAGGAGAAAACATAATTGAATACTGCAGGTTTCGGGGAGGGAAATACGTCACACAGTGAAGTACAGACAGCCTTGGAATTTCGGGGAATGCTGCCCCTTTTTTTGCGTAGTCTTGACCCGTTGACGTACGTCGGTGCTTTCGTCCGTCGGTGCTTTCGTCCGTCGGTGCATACGTGTTTTCGTCGAAGATTTTTAAGTATGATTTTTTTAAAGTCTCTGTGTGTGTGCGTTTTTTTTTTTTTTTTTTTTTGACCGGAAAAAAAAAGGCTAGATGCACCAGATATTATGTAAAGGTGTTCGTTCATAGGCCCAGGTGAATTACCAAAAAGAAGCACACACAAAAAAAACTCCGAAAAGAGAGTTACATTTTAGGACGCATTTATTTTGCAAGCATTAACAGACAGTAGGTTCCCCATAAGGGGGGGGGGGAATTCTCAGAGCTCTAGTGAGCTACATCTTGTCTGTATGATGGCAATCAGTGGAGTGCTGATACAACGTCACAGCCCTTATCGCCAAAAGGCATCAGAAGTCTTTCATACAAAGAATTTTGGCGACATTTGATAAACCACACGTTCAGTATCAGTGACTACATTTGCGGTCTGGGAACCCACGGAATATTTTCACATCTGCGAATATTTTATAGGGTTACAGAAATATTTTAAGCTTGGGAAGTAGACAAGGGCAAAGCAGGCCGTTACTTAAATTGGAGTTTTTGCTGACCACAATTATATTACCCAGATGCGCAATTGAACAGAAAGAAAGCACAGTCAGGATAAACAGAGATAAAAGTATTTCTAGTTTTAAGCATTAATTGTGAGAATGAAAACAGGGTGTGGAAGGCAGATGTTAATAAAATGTAACGGATAAAAGATTATGATGAACAAAGCCCAGAGCTTTCTTTATTTTGTTAATAAGTGCGGTATCTATGGGCAGATGTTTTTCCAGACACAACAGAAAATTTGTGAGAAAGGACGTTCTATTATTAATTTTCTACAGAGAGCTCCAAAAGATGAAAAGATTAACTTCTATTAGTGGGAGTATGAAAGTTAGAACTTAAGTATTAAATGTGGGATTAATTTAACTAATAGGCTTAATAGTGAAAAGGGAAAATAAAATAGAACAAAGAATTTATTAAAGGGAAATAATTATTGCATTTATGAAGGGGAAAAGATATGTAGCGATAATCTCCGCTACAGTTGCCACCAATTTTTTGGAGTATACTTACATAAAAGGACATTTAGGCTTATTAAACTTGAAAATGTTCTGTAAAAATTTTACTAAGCCTAAACGTCCTCTTTTTGATTCAAATAATCCTCTAAAGTATTCCACTACACAATGCTATACGGGGAAACATTGTTTGAGGCGTGTTTTAATTATATTACACTATTTTACATTTTATGAATATGTTATACGTTTCTGAGGTGTATTAAAAATTACTTCGTGTATATTTACAGGAACACAAAGACTTCGACCACTATATTGTATCCGAAATACTGTCTACTATAACAGCAAGATCTGAATATTTTAAAAACTTCGTTATCGAACGAATGAACCTCATTTGCTACGCTTCACGTGCAATTTCCAACTTGTTTTGATTACTTTTAAAAAAGAATTGAAAGGAGGATGATTGCATGACAAATTTTATTGTAAAAATAAATTCCAACTCCCCTTTCTATTCAAGAACACGGACCACAGAAATCGTAGATAAAGCAAACAATTTAACTTCCTTTACAGATAAGTTTTATATGAGAGAAAGGCGTCTTATTTGCGTTTGTTGGAAACAGGGAAAATACGTAGCTGATTATGAAGGAAGGAATAGCTGAGAGCGAATCGAAAAACCTAGAGGACTAAGTTTGCAACGTATTTCAATGTGTTTTCAAATGTTGAGTATAGTGGGTTCCCGAAAAAGGCTCTGATTGTGCCGAGAAAGTATGTGCCTCTGGGATCCATCAATAAACTTAATGAGATTGTTTAGAGTGAAAAGGAAATAGCTTATTTTAATAAATTGAAGTAGCGCGTGGAGATTGTTTGACATACACTTACTGTCCGATTAGTCTTCTATATCCGAGGCCTTAAATGTATATAATGTTTAGTTTTTTCTGCAAATGATTTTTTATATATTTTTTTCTATAATGTTAATTTAAAAAGTTTAGCATATTGTGTATAATTATTTTCACATCTTGTCTGATAACACACATTTATATTAGTGGTAGCAGCCTATTAAAATATAATATCATTTTCGTAGTTTGTACGAGCGATAACCTTACAACCGAGAAAAGGCAACATCGTAAGGAAGAATGCGAAAAATACGACAAATATGTATTCAATAATTAAAGTTATCTACTAATATAGATGATGGGTAATTGTGTAAATCTTATGCAGATAATCGCAAAATTAGACTTATTTTCAGTGAAGTGATAGAAATATTTTCCGCTATAATGGGCTACTTAAATTTTAAAAGCATCTTCATGGGATCGATCGTCATATACCCATATCACCATACACACACAATTACTTTATTTCGGCATGGGTGTCACATATTTCATAAAAAGGGCAATCATTCTTACAACAAGCACTTGTGATGGATAATTTTACAATGATGCATTCGCAGGAAAATTTAACAAATAATTTTGACTGTGAAGAATTGTATAAATAATATAACAAATACGAAAAAACAATAACTGTTTTAGTACAAGTGAAGAAATTCAATATATTGTTTACTTGAACATTGTGACAACTTGTACTAATTAAATTACTTTTATAAATTACCCAATAAATGCAAAATATATGTATTTATATTCATTTATAAAGAATGCAGTTCGTTGAATTCATAATTGTATTTTTATACTTTTATATAGTCTTCAGTTTCTCTTGGCAAAAAAAAAAAAAAAAGGACAGAGGTCACAATTATGACTGCGGAATTGCGGAGATCTGAACTCTGGGCTATGGAATGAAACAATCAATTCAAGTAGCTAATCTCGTTTCGCGTTATGGATATAGATTTGAATTTAGATTTGGAAGTTTTAAAAGTTTATGAAGGTTCCAGGAGTATTCAGTACACATTCATTATGGTATCAAGTTAATTTTTTAGGTGGATCATTTTGTCCTGGCAGCTCATAAACAAAAAAAGATAGGCTATTATGACAAAATCCCTCGAAGTATCTAAACATGAATTTAGAATCCCTGGAATCTTTTAAGATTACAAGAGTACAGAGAATCACACAAATAAGAATCAGGATTTGTGCAGTCTTTAAAAAAAATTTCAAAGTTGGATGATGAGACCAAAGTGCTTAAAATACATGAAATGTCCAAACGCTTTTGATTGTAATCATAAAGTTTATCGCAGGAAATAGATCTCAATAAATAATTAGTTTGCAACTATTGTACGTTTGGGTAATGTATAAAATACTTTGTTTGTGAAGGGTCAATGAATGATAAAATTTATCATGAGCAATGAAAGTAACAATATTTTATTACTTATATTAAGAAGCATTACAAATATGATGAAATGCGTGTTTGGTTAATTATGGCCACTTCACATTTTGTATATAACTTAATTAGTTGTCTTATAACTGAAAAAATAGAAAACGTAGAAAATCTATAATCTTCTTTTGATTAGACTCTGAGAAAAAAATTACTCTAGACAAACGCAGCAACATTTTTGCTTATATTAAAACGAATAAGTCTTAAAACAACAGCTGATTATAGAATAGGATGGTGGATCATGATTTTAAAATTTATAGTTGAATAGCTTATAAAATAAACGGTCAAGTGCGAGTAGTACTTACGCTCAGAGGTTTCCGTGCAATAAACATAAGAATAATTAACCCCTTGATTACAAGCCACTCGTACATATGCCACTTAAAATTCTCAGAATTCTCTACAATTCCCACCGGTTATTCAGTTTTGCAAAGTTTACCTGATTTATTTGGACCATTTTTGCTATACAATTACAAAAAAGTTTTTGTTTTTGAAAAACTGGTAGTAAAAGACTGTATCATTTACTGTAGACTGAGTTAACTGTATCATTAAAAGAAAATCATCGCTGAATGAATAATAAGACTTTGTAAAAAAAACTATACAACGTAAGGTTGGTTATATTTGTTATATATTAGAAAAGTACAAATGGGTATAACATAAATATTGAAAAAGATATGAAGATTAAATAATAATAAATAATGCTATTCTGTAGAATTCTCTTTTTTTGTCTTATCCTTGTGTAATTATAAAGATCTTGACTCCGTACTGAGAATAAAAGGTAGTGCATATTTAAACTTCACCTTGCATTTCATAAAACTATATTCAGAGTACTAATAATCTTTACTATTTACTGTTCAGCTAGCACAAAACGCTTGTTCAAAGTTTAAATTGGTATTCTATTAAAGGAGCTGTGTGTAGAAAGGAGCTCGGAAATTTGCAACGTGGTTTTCCAGATAGGTTTTAAATTATCATTTAAAGACACAAGAGTCGAAATGAGAGACCCACTCAATGCAAACTTATTGTGAACCTTATAGTATTTATGGAAGGCTCGTACTCAAAAAAGAATTAAAAAATAATAGATTTTTTAGTACCAGAATTTTCGTAAAGTTGTGGCTGCTATATCCGAAGTAAGGAAAGTTTTGCCTTAAATAACGTAAATAATTGTTTAAAAAAACCTTGATAATAAAATGGTTATTTTTTTTTTATTCCTTGTGCATACGAATCCTTATATAAGTAATAAATTCTAATTAAATCAGCCTGTTTGTAACAATATTAAGTTTATTGCTGTTATACTGCTATTAGGTATTACATGACGCAAATATACTATTTAATTTTGTTATCCAAGCTTTAAAACCGATGGTATGCAGAGTAGATCGTCCCCGTCATTATTTACATTCAAACCATCCGTGTCTTAAATGAATAATAACGCGACTAATTGCACACATTTTTTTAAATCATTATCAACAATGCCTTTATAATTTTGCTACGACAGATACCTGCGATGCTCCTAAACAATTTTTTTTTTAATGTCCACAAATCGAAATTTGTGTGTAACAGAAAAATGTACTTTTCTCAAAAACAATGTAATCTAGAATAATTGCTATAGTTTTCCTGCAAGACTCAAAGTAACATCTACTACCTTTAATTATTTCATAAATTTAATTTCAGCACATTCAGAATTATATGGAGAGAGGACATATTTTTGCACTATATTTTCAACCATCTCTCTAAAAATATAAAACCTAAAATTTAAAGAAATGTAATTCTGAGTTCAGCTTTGCAAAAGTTTCACACGATATACAACAAAAAGACTTTTTTCAACTAACTTAGTAGGGAAGACGGGGCTAGTAGTGACATTTTCGACATTTTTTATATTAGACGTAAGATTTGAACTGAAGAGAAACATTTAGTGTATCATATCATTAGAGTAAGTCTAGCGTAACATATTTATAAAACTACTATAATATTATTAACGTTTTTCATAATACAAAATGAATTCTGCGTAACTTCGAAATTTGTCACTACTAGCCCCCGGTAGGGGACAAGTTGTGACATGCTTGGGGCACATTGTAACACATAAATGGCACATACAAGTACATTGTAACATATACAAATACAAATTATGTAAGAAAGACGATTAAATAGGATATGTTAAATCAAGAATGAGAAATGTATTCCTTTATAACTTTCTTAACACAATAAAAAACTTTCATGTTTTAATAATATTCTAAATCAAATGAAAGTAAAATAATTAAATTATTAACTCTTGTAAACTCTAAATTCTTTATAAAGATACTTTTAGAGACACTTGGCAATAAAAAAAAATCTGTCTTAATCAGCAAAGATATAAAAAGTAAGCCAACATTAATCTTTGGCCATATTGATTTTTGACTCGGGAGCCTACTATAATGTGTAGCTTATATCCCATATTTTTAATCACTGATTGTCATCTGTTATTTCAGCGTCTAATTTGCAGTTAATACAAATATAATAAGGTTCATTTTTGGTACATTTGACATGCGCCCATACTAACATGTCATGCATTGCACCCAGTCTTTTCCGGATCTAGAAAGTTTATATTGCTCAAAGCAAAATAGACATAAATAATTTTCGTCATCTTCAGAGCTATCCAATACTTGTTTCTCCCTTTTTTCTATAACCTAAGTGTAATTTTTTAAGCACTGCTTGGTCTTTCCATACAGTTTCTTTTTTGTTTTTTCTTCTTCAATTTGTTTTTCTACGTTCATTTGCTTTTTGTTCTGCTCGAATTTTCTCTTTTTATAGGTGTGCTTGTTAGAATAGTAGATTTCAAACATTTACGATTAGATCGCTTGCCTTTTTGAGGTCCTGCTTTAAGAAGTGATCTTATTTCTGTAAGACTTACCACTGACACATTGCTATAATCAGTTGTCATAGAATCATCTAATTCAATGCTATTTCTTACTTCTGAAGATGGTCCTGCAATCTCTCTATCATTGATAAAAGTTATTGCTGAAGTGCTTGTTTTATTAACAGTTTCATATTTACATTTTTTTTCATTGCCATTCTGATCTTTAACGCTCTCATTTGTGATAGATAGCTCTTTCAGTACATCCCTTGTAATTTCGCATCATTTTTCCTGAAATATAAAAAAGTTATGCTGGGGTAAGTAATGACACTGTCGCAACGTGCCTCTTAGACTTCGTCACAACTAGCCCCGCGCTACGCCATTTTGAACTTTATTCATTAGCTTCCGCAATGTAGGCATTATTAACAAATGAAATACATAGAATAACAGCTCAAAATATAAGCATTTAAAAAAATGCTAGGGAAGTTTACATACCTTAGTATTGCTAGTGGCAATGGCGATTCAAATGTAGGTCACAAAATTTACTTTTACGATAGAAAACAAGATAAATATTTTTATCTCGAAAACAACAAGACACTATGCTTTAAAAAGTACGCAGCACATTGAGACAATCAACTAGAGGTCTGCACGGGCCGAAATTTCCAGGTCCGAGACCGGCCCGAAAGTCAGAATTTTGGCCCGGGCCGGGCCCGGCCCGGCCCGAACCAAAGACTTATTGACCCGACCCGGCCCGAAAGTTAAAATTTTGGCCCGAGCCCGGCCAAACCCGAACGAAAAAATATTGACCCGAGAGTTAAAATTTCGGACCGAACCCAGCCCGGCTCTGGTGAATTTCTACAGAACAT
Organism: Maratus speculifer; assembly: GCA_964019185.1. Taxonomy (NCBI): domain Eukaryota; kingdom Metazoa; phylum Arthropoda; class Arachnida; order Araneae; family Salticidae; genus Maratus; species Maratus speculifer. The sequence continues at coordinate 253,756,742 of OZ025291.1, forward strand.
TGATCTTTACTCTAACGTAAGAGTTCAGACCAAAAAAACTTATCTTAGTCCTTTTTTTTTCTTTTTTGTTTATAATGTCTATTTATTCAGAAGTGCCATTCACTCTAAATGTGGAAAGAGTGAAAAACTCACTGTTAGGGAGTGTGAGAGCCATTTTCACTCCTTTTGGAGTGACTTTTGTAAAAATACACTCCTAAAGTAGTGGAAATTTCCACTCTATACAAAGGAGTGAATATTCTCACTCTGTAATCGAGAGTGAGAGAGTCACTCCACTGATGAGAGTGACTGGTCTCACTCCGCTAATGAGAGTGAAAGCCCAGCATTATAAACTTTAAAAAAAATTCCGTTAAAATTTGAACCAATATATGAAGTAAAATATAATAAAAAACACCAAAATATGTCAATTTTTAATTTTCAAATACTCCATTTCATAATATAACCTGGAAAATTACGATTATTTTGTAATAAAACGCACTCTTTTTAAGAGTCAGCAATTACTCTTCGAAAGAGTGAATACTCATTCCGTAGGCAAGAGTGACTCATCAGCCAATGAGAAATGCCTTTTCATTTCCTTTACTGAAAAGAAAAATGTTTTCGCCATTTTGGAATGAATCTTTTGTTTCCTCAGTCACATATGTGGACTTCCGTTAATTTCATTTTTATTAGTAATATTCAAACGTATTATAAATTTTGATCTCTGAATGATATGCTTCGATATGTATGATATGAGATAATCCATAAACCAGATTAAACCTTTTCTGGAATCACAATGGGAAAAAAATAATTCAGTAAAAAAAAGTATTACTTCATTAATGTTCAATAACAATGGGGTTACAGTACACGGGTATTATTTACCAAACAAGGGATTATTATTTATAAAACAAAGGATATTATTTATCAAGGTAAGCTATGTTTAATTTTAATTTTTTGTTCCCAAAAGTTTCATGTTTATGCAGAAGATCATTTGCTTCTATGATGTCATTTGTTTATTCATTTCTGATGTTATTTCCATGTCAGCTGTTGTATATCTCAACCTCCTCAGGAGGAAAAATTCTGACACAAAAACATTTCTTTTCATTCGTCATACGATATAAACATCAATTAGCTGTTACATGATTTTATTATTCCGATACTGTTTTAAAGCATTCACTTTTTTTTTCTTTTTGAAGTTAAATGCGTAATTCCAATAGGAATTTCTTATATAGCACGATTTTTGAGAAATTGTTGAATATAAGAATGTATTTTATTCCATTATAAAATGTCCATCTGTTATAAACTTTTTTTTGTTGTTGTTCGTGACGCATGTAATTCTAGACATTTACAAATAAAACATGATATTTAAGCATTGAAACAAAGTGATTTTTATTCCTTATATGATAGAACTGCTTTAGTAATTTTAAAAGTTCATAGTATGCCTTACATAAAATGAAATATTTTTAAAGAGATAAATAACTGTTTTTTATATTAAATTATGTATTTATATGTTTATATTTATTCATAAAATGCAATAGGGTAGATATGCCAGTAATAAACACCCCCTGAATGTTTTCGTTTTATAAAAAATAACCAATAAAAATGTAGCTTTTATTATTTTTTTCGTAACTCCCCCCCCCTTAGATATTTTATAATTTTGCACTATTGTTCATGTTCTTAAATAAATCAATCATGAAGCGGAAAATAATGTTTTAATTTTAAAGTTTATTTATAAATAGTTATTTTCCAATAATGTAGGCATTGCTAAAAATGCAATTTTCTGGAATGTTTATAGTGCATAAGGTAAATTGACTTAAAGGAAAACTTAAATAATCAAGTATTATTTTTAAATTACACTTATCAAAATGTAATGACACCAAAACTTTTATAAAAAGTTATATTAATGTGACTAATAAATATTCAATATTTTATACATTTTTTATTATTATTATTTTAAATTGAACCTATGTTTTCACTATTTTATAATCTGACAATCAAACCACTCATGAAGCCGAGAATATTATTTAAGGGCACAGTCAAAGAGGGGCTTATAGGGCTTAATCGTTCACCATTTAAATAAAAACATTTAAGTTACAGATGTCATTAAAAACATATTTTCTGTCTTAAATATTTGTTTACACTTACTTTTTAAATTTTGGTTGCAGATATTTTTTAGAACAACACTTTTATTTTTGGTACCGGTTTTGAAAGCGAAGGTAACTTTATAAAAAGTATCTGCGACCAAAATCGAAAAAGTAAAAAAAAAAATACGATGTAGAGACGAACTTCAGCTATCCAATGCAAAAAATAAATAAATAAATAAATAAATAAATAAATAAAAATTAATGAAATGTCGAAATGCAAACGAGATATTAGAAAAGTCCCTCCCCACAGGATTTTACTAGTTACTTCGTGAGTGTCTTCGCCAGCAGGGACAAAAGCCTTAAGGGTGTTCATTACTGGCACATCTACTCTTTATATGGGAATAAAAAATTGAAATTAAATATGACTTTCCATGTTGTTTTATAAATACAGGTTGTATTAATATGTGATTCTCAGCAAAAAAAAAATTAATTACACGTAAAAAAAAAAAAAAAAAAAAAAAAAAAAAAAAAAAAAAAAAAAAAAAAAAAAACTTGCATTACGAAATTATTAAAATAATAAGTAAAAATTAATGGGCATCTGAAAAAAAAAATACTGACTGTTTACGATTTTAAAACTGTTTAATATCTTGCGCTTATGGGCATTTTAAAACTATCATATATTTATGAAGCTACCAATGAAAGCAAGTACAAGGGGAAAGATTGGAATAAAATAGTTTATTTCTGTTAATAATCTGATTTAATTCATAGTAACTTTAAATATGTTTTTCCTTAAAAAGTTCAATTAATGTTACATACTACGAATTAAATAAAGTATTTTATTCCAATCTTTACCATGCTTGTATTTATTTTCATTGTATGCTCAGAAAGATAAGATTCTTTTAAAATAAACCACTAAAAAACGCACTCCTTTAGCAAGAGTGACTAGTCACTCCTCCGTAGGAGTGACTACTCAGTTCTACCAGGAGTAAAAAAACGCACTCCTCTAGCAAAAGTGAATAGTCACTCCCCAGAAAGTGTGATTATTGACCCCTATTTAGAGTGAATATTCACTTCCCAGGAGTGAGTATACGCTCTTTCAGAGAGTCAACGATTCCACTTTTGCTCAGAGTGAATAGTCACTCTAAAGAGGTTGGCCATATTTTTAATTGTGATAGAGTGAGTATTCACTCCTTTTTATTTACAGTGTATGCTGTGATATTTACGCTTTTAACCTCATGAGGGGCAAAGCACTTCTATTCTTAAATTGCTGAAATAACTGATTGACACCAGAATTTAAAAATGAACTTTTTTCAAAATAGATAAAAACTTTTCTGTACGTACTTGATAAAATAAAAATTTTCTTTTCAAACTTCTGGTGTCAATGTGGCGTTTCGTAATTAAAATTAAGTGGTATATATTTTATACCACAGCCCTTCAAGGGGTTAATGAACTTTGTTTGTTGTATGTAAATGTTTCAGTTATCATTAGTATTATTAATACAAAAAAAAATCTAAAAAATGGTATATGGTAAAAGTAAAATCTTCTAAGACATTGGGGGAAAAAATAAATTTCCTTCTTAGCACATGTAAATGTTTAACATATATTTTTTCGCGTATTATTGTATTCATTTTGCATGAATGAACAGTTTAAAAGAAATTTGAAGTTTTCAGCTTAAACAGAAATTCCGTCATAATCATTTATTTATTTTTTATTTTTATTTTTATTTATTTATTTTTTTTTTTGTGTGTGTGTGTGTTTAATTCTATTTTAAGACGCCTAGTGATCTACGATTCTTTAAAAAGAATAAATTCTAATGTCCAATTGTAGAATAATGACGACATAAAAGTATATGTCTATTTTGCAAAAATTTTTGGATCAAGCCAAACTTTACTGATTTATGAACAGACTTTTCCACATCGAGAAAAGGATTTTCATACGGTAAGATTCAACAGGAACTGATTATTAAGGTCCGTGAAAAATAGGAAGAACGAAATTAGTCTCGGCTTCGTACGGAAAAAATAAGTTAGACTCGGCCCGGCCCGATACTCCAGGAAAAAAATTAAGGCCCGAGCCCGGCCTGGTACGAAAAGATTAGTGACTAGGCCTGTCCGGCCCGGCCCGAGTCTTCAGAAGCAAGGCCCTAGCCCGGCCCGAATGCCGTTAATAAAAATCGGCCCGAACCCGGCCCGCGTGTAGGGCGGGGGCCGTCCCGTGCAGACCTCTACAATCAACCTCTTCATTCACATGAAGTGACAGGTTCTACAACCTATTGGTTCAGTCAGGAAGTTCGATGGCACAACTAACCCCGGTCTCCACTACGACCTTCTAAACTTTTCTTATATATATATTTGTGATTTTTTTATAATCTATAAGTGTGTGAGTAAATAGTCTTTATTATTTCCCCCAAGAGGAACTTTCCACGTTGGATAGTTTAAGGGTATAATGGCTGTGACCGACATACACGGGAATGATCTTATAAGGGTTCTGTTTTCCATTTTTAAGTACGGAACCCCAAAAGACAAGAAATGGCTTATTTTTATACATAGATTTGCAACAATCATTTGTTAACATACATCGTATTTTATACTGTAAAATAAAGTTGTTTCTATTTGAAAAGCAATTAATTTAGTAATTTTACTTACTGTTTAAAATCTACGGTGTGCACCTGGATATATTTTGTAATTCTTTCGAAATGGTAAATTTTCTGCTCTTGTATAAAATATGAGAAATACGTAAGTCAGTCTTAAATGTATGGATTGTTTGTGAACATTTCTCTGGTGCATTACATTATATACTAGTTTAAAAAGTAAAAATATTATATTTTGATATTTAGAAAAAAAATAAATATTGTTAATGACAATACGAAAACTTGTTTAAAAATTTCTAAACTAAAAGATAAGAATTGAAAAATTTAATGGGAAACGCTACAGTTATCTGAATATATTTACCTCTTTTTTTTTACAATTTTAATGTTACAGAAAACATTTTTTTCTGTCTGCAGATGCACTTGCCATTATGAAACAACTCTCTACTTAATGTCATTTTGATATTGATAAAAATTTTGATTGTATAAGTTCAAGCATGATCTTAGAAGCAGTAGTGTCTTTATGATTTTTTTATTTAATTAACTGATTACCATACCAGTGTATTCCTTTTATCATAATATTTGTGTCAGTGATTTGTTGTATGTCATTACCGCCATTACTATTGCTAATTAGCTTTATCAATTGCGGGAAAATCTGAGTATATCTACGGGAGTTAGACCGTGGACAGACGCAAAGACAAACCGAATGCATAAGCAACTTTGTTGGTAAGTGCTAAAAGTGAGGCATCCCAATTTATCTTTGCTGAAATAAGAATAAGAAAAAACTTACAGATTTACTAGAAGACCAGAAGCTGTCAATTCATATTGTCTGTCCCTAAAATACACTTATTGTTAAAAAATCATGACCAAGAACAGATATTTATGGTTGTCACGTTTAAGAAACATAGTAATAAAAATTTTATACGGTTCAATATATTCATTAATATTTCTTAGTTCAAATTGTCATCCTTTTATTACATGTTGTAATTCGATCTAAAAACCAGCAATGAACTGCCAAATTTTTTAATTTCCATTAAATGAAAATTTTAGATAAAAATGGCGTTTTTTGTGCAAACATTAAAAAAATCTGTTCTTTCGTCATGTAATATTTTAAATATTTGTACTAAAATTCAGAAATTGATTGAAGCGAACCTTTTTATTATTTTTTTTAACTATTAAAATTTCAAGCTTGAATATAATTGCACTCATTTATGTTTAATAAGAAAATACTCAAACTTGAATGCTTTATTAAACTTCGTTTCTAAAAGAAATAAAACTCCTTCTTAAGTTATTTTCTTCTTATCAATGTTTTGATTCATAATAAGAGATACATTTGCATATAAATTATAAAAAAAAATACTTCTAAAAACAATGTATTTTTCTTATAAAAAAGTAAAAAAAAATTCAATTCATAGCTAAATCGAAATGCTCTATTAAAAAATAGAGTTTCTCATCATTTAAGTATAAAAGAACGAAAATATAAGTTATAATTAAGCATATTTTAAAAACAAAAATGAAATAAATTATCCTACATTCTTTGAAAAAAATATTTTTATCGAAAAGCGTTATCATATTTCCAAAAACATGTTTCAATTTTTTTAAATTAACATTTGGACCCAATAAATATAAAATTACCATAGTTATTTATTGTTCTGCATTAAGTGCTTGTGAGTCACTCTAAAAAAATACATAAAGTAATTTAACTTTGAGGAAAAAAAATCTTAAAAAAACTTACAGATTCACGATAATACTTGAATCTGTCAATTCTTATAGTCTGTACCTAAGGCATGCTTAATGTTAAAAACACCATTAAGGAGTGATTGGAATTTATGACACACTTGTTTAAGAGACATGGTAATGACAATTTCACAAACTGCTATATGTGATAATATGACAATTTGCTGTAATAATATATAGATTTTCGTCGAATAACATCTTTTCTGTAAAAAGAAGTCGATTTACTTGAAATAATAAACAGATTTAGCAGCCGTAGTTGGAAGCCATGGAATTGTGTTCCTTGGGAGTTTCTCCAATAAAAATAATAAGAAAATCAGTTTTTAGTTCCATATTTTATTAGATCAAGGCATAAATTATTCGACTTGTCACCCTTTCACACATCTATCACTACAACATTCGCTCTCCAAGTTACGTCATTTCTGTGTTCTAATTATCGGGGAACATGAGACGGGCGATCTAGCAGTTCAATAGGCAGATGCATTCTGAATGCTCCGACAACCTAGAATGAACTCCAACACTCACACGGAAAAACTAGCCCCTCCTCAGACTGCGTCTGTAAATTAAAAATCCAATTAGGATTAACTTCGAGGCTACGCGTCAAAAACCATCACCGCTGGTTGGTATAAGAAACTCCCGTAGGAACTATATTATGTCTCGCAAATAGACTAATTTACTAAAATCTCAGCGCATTAACACAGAGCAGACGATCAATAAAAATAAAATTAAAAATCTCGATAATATTCTAAAAAGGAAAAACATTACGAAATCGTTTTCCGCACTTTTTGAGAAACAAGCAATCTATATATTAAAGCGATAGCCAAAAAGAGTTAGCATACTTTAAACTGGTCTCTGCGCATACTGGTCTTGCGCAGATATCTGAGTGTCTCCTCCGATTGGTTAATCGGAGGAGACTCTACTTACTGTCTCTAGACGCATAACTAGAAATACAAATAATCTCTCACGCTGTACGCGTATACGTCTTATGGTTTTACGTTACTACCTGTCCTGTAATAGTAAGTTACTTATCATATTTATCCTTATTGATTTATTTTCTGTGTCCATTTTTGTGTAGTTATGAATCTAGCGTCTTACAATCTTCGCGAAATTGAACCGAACGACAATTGCTTATTTAGAGCACTGTCTGTGTTCCTGTACGATACAGAAGATCATCACCCTTCCGTTCGCCATGCCATTGTAAAACACGTTGTTAACAATCGGGATGTTTACCATCTGTTTATTGTTGGTTATCTTTCTTACGCCAAAAATTTACTGTTTTTTTCGATTCGATATCGAAATTTGCTGTTTCCCCCCCCCGATCTATTTACAAAAGTTCCAGGTGGTTTTTTTTTGGGGGGGGGGAGGAAGGTGGGTATTTTGATGAAATTTGCTATTAAATAATGATTAAGCCTAGGACTGGCTATAAAAAAATAATCGAAATGGACACAGCAACATAAAATAAATAATGATTTTGTTTTTCTCGAGTTCTTTTGGTGAATTTTGTCGTTTTGTTGTGATCTTTTAATGTAATTTGCCGTTTTATTGAATTTATCTTTTTTCGTGATCTTTTTGCAAAATTTGTGGGGTTTTTTGCAAAATTTACCTTTTGTGATTATTTGACGAAATGTCTTTTTTTCCATCCTATGATGAAATTTGTTGGATATTCACAATCATTTGACAAAAATCGTTGTTTTCTAACAATATTTTGAATTTTTTCACAATATGTTTACAAATTTGCCATATTTTAGTGATTTTTTGCCAAAATTTGCCTATTTTCAAAAATTTTTCATAAAAATTGTCAATTTTCGATTCGATTTGACAAGATTTTGATTTTTTTGCAATAATTTGACAAAATTTGTTTCATTTGGAATACCTAGACAAAATTTGTGTTTTTCTTTTTTTTCTTTTTTTTTCTTTTTTTCTTTTTTTTTTTTTTTGCATTCTTTCAACAAATTTTACAATTTTTTTCTTAAAAAAAAAAAATACTGTTTTTTCTGATATAGAAACTTGCTGTTTTTCCCCCATCTATTAACAAAAGTTCCAGGTGATTTTTTTTTGGGGGGGAGGGAGTATTTTCATGAAATTTGCTATTAAATAGTGATTAAGCCTAGGACTGGCTATGAAAAATAATCGAAATGGACACAGCAACATATAATAAATAATGATTTCTCTAGGTATTTCGGTGAATTTTGTTGTTTTTCTCGAGTTCTTTTGGTGAATTTTGTCGTTTTGTTGTGATCTTTTGATGTAATTTGCCGTTTTATTGAATTTATCTTTTTTCGTGATCTTTTTGCAAAATTTGTGGGGTTTTTTGCGAAATTTACCTTTTGTGATTATTTGACGGAATGTCTGCTTTTCTATCCTTTGATGGAATTTGTTGGTTATTCACAATCATTTGACAAAAATCGTTGTTTTCTAACAATATTTTGAATTTTTTCACAATATGTTTACAAATTTGCCATATTTTAGTGATTTTTTGTCAAAAATTGCCTATTTACAAAAAATTTTCATAAAAATTGCCAATTTTCGACACGATTTGACAAGATTTTGATTTTTTTGCAATAATTTGACAAAATTTGTTTCATTTGGAATACCTAGACAAAATTTGTGTTTTTTTTTTTTTTTTTTTTTTGCATTCTTTCAACAAATTTTACAATTTTTTTTTAACTTACTGTTTTTTTGTGATATTGAAACTTGCTGTTTTTTCCTCCATCTATTTACAAAAGTTCCAGGTTATTTTTTTGGGGGGTGGGAGGGAGTATTTTGATGAAATTTGCTATTAAATAGTGATTAAGCCTAGGACTGGCTATGAAAAATAATCGAAATGGACACAGCAACATAAAATAAATAATGATAAAAAACTTACTATTACAGGACAGGTAACAACAGCAACGTACTTTCTAATCTGTACAGCGTGAGAATTTGAATGAATTTAATCGTCGTCTTACAACCTTCGCGAAATTGTAAGACGAAATTAACATCTCTATGATACCTGGACTAAATTTGTCGTTTTGTTGTGATCTTTCGATGAAATTTGCCGTTTTATCGAATTTATCCTTTTCGTGACTTTTTTTGTGAAATTTTACTTTTTTTTTTTTTTTTTTTTTTTTTTTTTTTTTTTTTTTTTTTTTTGTTATTTTCAGAAATTTGACATTCTATTTGACATATTTTCTATTTTTTGCAAAATTTACTTTTTTTGTGATCTTTTGATGAAATATGCCTCTTTTTTTCATCTTTTGACAAAATGTGTTGTTTTCTTACAATCTGTTTAGCAATATTTGCATTTTTTTAAGTATCTAGAAAATTTAAAGTATTTTCACGATCTTTTGACGAAATTCACGTCTTTTATGATACCAGAAAAAAATTATTTGTTTTCTCAGGGATTTTCAGTGAAATTTGTCGTTTTTTTCTCACTATCTTTCGATGTAATTTGTCGTTTTATCGAATTTATCCTTTTTTCGTGATTTTTTGTGAAATTTGTTGTTTTTTTTCGTTATTTTCAAAAATTTGTCATGTTTTTGCTTTTTTTTTTTTTTTTTTTTTTTGCAAAAATTACCGGTTTTGCGATCTTTTGTTGAAATATGCCTCTTTTTTCATCTTTTGACAAAATGTGTTGTTTTCTCACAATTTGTTTACCAATATTTACATTTTTTGAAGTACCTAGGCAAGAAATTCATGTCTTTTATGATACCAGGAAAAAATTATTTGTTTTCTCAGGAATTTTCAGTGAAAATTGCCGTTTTTTCTTGCTATCTTTTGATGTAATTTGCCGTTTTATCGAATTTATCCTTTTTCGTGACTTTTTGTGAATTTTTTTTTTTTTTTTTTTTTTTTTTGTTATTTTTAGGAATTTGACTTTTTTATTCACTTCTATTTTTTGCAAAATTTACCTTTTTCGTGATCTTTTGATGAAATGTGCCTCTTTTTTTCATCTTTTGACAAAATGTGTTGTTTTCTCACAATCTGTTTACCAATATTTGCATTTTTTGAAGTACCTAGACAAATTTAAAGTATTTACAAAATCTATTGAATAATTCATGGCTTTTATGATACTAGGAAAAAATTATTTGTTTTCTCAGGGATTTTCAGTGAAAATTGCCGTTTAATCATGCTATCTTTCGATGTAATTTGCCGTTTTATCGAATTTACCCTTTTCGTAAGTTTTTTGTAAAATTTTTCGTTTTTTTTTTTTTTTTCAGAAATTTCACTTTTTCATTCACTTCTATTTTTTGCAAAATTTACCTTTTTGTGATCTTTTGATGAAATGTGCCTCTTTTTTTCATCTTTAGACAAAATGTGTTTTTTTTTTCACAATCTGTTTACCAATATTTGCATTTTTTGCAGTACCTAGACAAATTTAAAGTATTTTCACGATCTATTTACGAAATTCATTATTTTTATGATACCAGGAAAAAATGATTTGTTTTCTCAGGGATTTTCAGTGAAATTTGTCGTTTCTTTCTCGCTATCTTTCGATGTAATTTGCCGTTTTATCGAATTTATCCTTTTTTCATGATTTTTTTGTGAAATTTGTTGGGTTTTTTTCGTTATTTTCAAAAATTTGTCATACTTTCGCCCCCTTTTTTTTTTTTTTTTTTGCAAAAATTACCTGTTTTGCGATCTTTTGTTTAAATGTGCCTCTTTTTTTCATCTTTTGACAAAATGTGTTATTTTCTCACAATCTGTTTACCAATATTTACATTTTTTGAAGTACCTAGACAAATTTTATGTATTTTCCCGATCTGTTGATGAAATTCATGTTTTTTATGATACCAGGAAAAAATTATTTGTTTTCTCGTGGATTTTCTCTGAAATTTGTCATTTTTTCTCGCAATCATTCGATGTAATTTGCTGTTTTATCGAATTTTTCCTTTTTTCGTGATTTTTTTTTTTTTTTTTTTTTTTTTTTTTTTTTTTTTTTTTTTTTTTTTTGCAAAATTGTCTTTTTTTGTTATTTTTTGAGAAATTTGTCATTTTTTTCGATATTTTAGCTAAGTTTACCTTTTTTGCGATTGCCTAGACACATTTTATGTGCTTTTTGAGATCTTTTGACGAAATTTGCTTCTTTTATGATACCTGGACAAAATTCTTCATCTTGAGGTCTTTCGGTAAAGTTGATCGTTTTTCTCGATTTCTTTCGATGTAATCTGCCGGTTTTTTTTTAAGTTCTTTTTGCAAAATTGATTGTTTTTTGCAAAAATTATCTTTTTGTGATTATTTGATGAAATTTGCTTTTTTTTCAAGCCTTTGACGAAGTTTGTTGCTTACTCACAATCATTTGTTAAAATTTGTTGTTTTCTCACAATATTTTGAATTTTTTTCTCAATATGTTTACAAATTTGCCATGTTTTAGGGATTTTTTTTGTCAAAATTTGCCTTTAAAAAAAAATCATAAAAATTGCCATTTTTTAGACATTTTGGCAAAATTTCGATTTTTTGCAATACTTTCGCGAAATTTGTTTTTTTTTTTGGGGGGGAGGGGGATATTTAGACAATTTTTTCTTGCAGTTTTTTGACAAATTTTTTAGAGATCTTTTGATGAAATTTGCTGTTTTTTGCCAATCTCTTGACGAAATTTGCTGTTTTTTTTTCCACATCTATTTACAAAATTTCCGAGTGATTTTTTTTTTTTGGCAGAGGGGGGAGGGATTTTGACGATATTTGCTATTTTTGTGATTGTTTGCGAAAATTTGCGTTTTTTATGGTACCTAGACAAATTTTTGTACATAGCAAATGATTTCTAGCATTAAAAAAAAAAAACTTTAACAGCTGAAAAATAATCTTCAAACATTTTCAAGAGTCTATGAAGTGTGTTGCAGCGTTGCACCGATTCTTCGCCGAGGATCATGTCATATTGGGTTTACATTGGCAAATGGAAAAGCATATTGAAATTTTGAATAAATATTATATTAACCTTTTTAAAAAAATTTTATAGCAGCAATACTTTTTTTCTTTGGTTCTTTCATATTGTTGCCGTCACGTTTTGATGGGTTTCACCTAGCCAGAATAAATATTATCATTAATTTTTTTAATATGTGAAATTTACATGTATTTTTGATTTATAAAAAGGTAATAGAAAAGTTAGTTGAAATCGCAAATGTTTATTTGTTGAATGGGGTGGGTAATGTAACAACAAATTAACCACTGAAAGAATCATTGTTATAGTTGTTACGAAATGGCAAACTATAAATTAGTCTTATTTTGCTCCGAAGTAAGTGAAGTATGTATATTTTGTATGAAATGAGTAATGACAGTAATTTATGATTTATCCATGTCATGTATAATTTATTGGTGTTGTATTTGCAAATGGAAAATTATCAAATGAGAGAGATTCTAATTCTATGACAGCATGTTTGAATGTAACTCTGCCGATTGCGGGTCATTTGCCTGGATGTAAAATGCAGGTTTTTCTTTTATTTATCGAAATTTTTGCTGAAGATAAATCGTAAAAAATCTTTTAATAGCTGGAAAATACCCTTTTTCTGTCTTTGGAACCGTCAAGTTTTGACGGGTTCCATCTAGTAGGTTATTAATAAGTTAAATAAAAAAAAGAAAAAGGACTTTAGCTGTTAAAATATTAATACATTACGAAACTGAGATTAAAAATATGTTCCACAAATTTAGAATTAAAAGCTCAGAGAGAACAAAATGGCACAATTTTTTTAATATTTTATTGCATATATATTCTATAATATTCGTTTTTTAATATTGTCATTCTCTTTTTACATGATGTAATTTGATCTACAGAACATAAATTAAAATGCCAAAATTTATAACTACCGGAAAATGTCAATTTCAGACAAGAATATCATATACTGTGTAACACATTAAAAGAAAAGTTTCTTTTTTTTATAAAAAGATTAGTTTTTATATTAAAATTGAAAAGTTCCTTAAAGCTATATTATTTCTTTCAAAAAACAATCTCTTTCAATCTTGAAAATAACTATTCAACTTTTCAGGTATGTTTAATTTGAGAATATTCAAAATTAAACGTTTTATTAAACTTTACTTTCTAAAAGTAATAAAATTCTATCTTAAGTTATTTCTCTTTTACTAGTGTTTTGATTTACAATAAAAAAATTCATTTGCATATAAATTGTGTTGAAATATTTCTAAAAACAATATATTTTGTCTTCTTTTTATAAAAAGTAATAGAAAAATGTTATTCCTAGATAGTTTATACTGCTATATTTAAAAAAAAAGTTTTTCACCATTTAAGTATAAAAGAGCGTAAATATAATTTATAACTATGCATGCGTGAAGAAATGAAAGAAAGCAATGAAAAAAAATACCTTACGCACTATGTAAAAAGTAAATATGCATAAAATATTTTTATCGAAAAACTTATTCAATTATTTTTATTCAAAAATATATTTGAAAGTTCATAAATGAATATTTAGACACTAGATAAAATGTCCATAGTTCTTACTTCTCTGCCTTACGTACATACATAATCCTTCTGCAAGGTCTGTTTATAGCAGGACATTGTCCATAAAGCAAATTAGTGGAATAAGTAATTCTACGCTAGGAGAAATACTTACTCGAACTTAATTAAAGAAGACAGAGATTCATTGATTTAGTTTTCTAAAAGGCGCGTCAGCACGTAATATTCGCCTTGCATATTAGCACATATACAAGATTGTACTTAGATATGAGAGTTATATTTCTCGACACCTTTTCGCTTTGATTATGTTAGGATATGTAACTATCCCTGCTGAATTACTACAAAGGCTTACAAATATGCATTCATTTTTTGGCAATTTCAATAAGTTAAATGGTTATAATTTATGTTAAAGTATGTTTCAAAAAGAATCCGAATGTGAATATATTAGTAAAAAATAAATTTTGGAGTAAAATTTTAAATCCTCGGAATTTAAAAAACTTCTGCAATTTAGTTAAGAAATATTTACATTCGTCTAATGATGAATCTTATTTATTGATTAAAATCTAGACAAAAATAATTAATATATTGTCTTATATATAACTATTTTTTTATACTTTTATTTCTATTTTAATAAATAATATAAATTAAAAAATAAAATAAATAAATAAAAGCATAAATAAAAAGTATTTTATAGTGATTAAAAGATATGATAAATGTTTGATACACTTATATTAACTAATTTATTTTTCAAAAAAGTGAAATATACGGCGTCTTAACCTGATTGGCGCATTATCTGTAAATGTATTATTTAGAAATAGTGAGGGTTTTAACATTAGTGATTTTCAAAGATCTCGGATCGGGTGTTGGATTTCATTCAACTGCAATTTTCAAACTTTAGTCAGGTGGCGATTTAAATGGAAACCTTTCAAACATTGAATTACTGTTAAATAGTACTTTTTCGTTAGTCTGGTTCAAATGAGATTGAATGTGGACTTCTGTGAATCTTCAAGTTCTAATTATGCTGCATTTTGACACGAAGATTATTTTGTTGTCTGGTGAGGGGTTTAGGTGTTCGGGTTAGGATGCAATAGAAATTAAGCAAATTGTCACTTTTCAACTAGCTTAATACTATTTAGGCACTTTCTATGAGTCGGTAAAATATCAAAATGTTAGGTAAAAAGAAAAGGATTTTCCAATCAATCCAGATTTTTGCAAACAGCCTAAGCATATTACAGAGAGTCGAATTTCTTAATTAGCCTACAATTTTCAATCAAAAAATTATTGTGATACAAATAGGAAACAAATGTTAATATCATTTTTTGATATTGTACTCTGATTTTCAACGTACTTAATCTTTCGCTGCGCAAATTACCTAATTCCTTTGAGAAAAAAAAATTAACGTGAACAGTGAATAACGCATGCACAGCGTTGATCAGTTTTTGGTCATAAAAGAATCGACGGCTTCTTAATGCCTTTTGACTTTTTCATTCAAGAAGTAGTCCAATGTGGCTGTCTAACAAAGCCATGTCATGTTCACGCTTAAAGTTGTCATTATTTGTGGCTATACACGGTCGCGCTCGCCCGGAAACTTCCTCTTGAGCAACATCTGTGCGACCTTTTTTGAAAACTTTCTTTCATTCTTATGCATTTCGTTGCAGAAAGGGACTGTTCCTGTATTGTGCCGAAAGTTTTCGATGGGTTAGGTCCCGGTATATACCACTGCATATAAATCATCCTTGATTAAAACTGTGCCTAATGTTATTTTCTTTTTGTAAAATTAAATGACTTCTAATAAAGTGGATGGTTTATTTCACACAGATGTTTTTTTCTAAACACATTGGAGAACATTATAAAATCCCCTTTTTTAACTCTAAGTATTTCCATTTGATAAAAAAGATACATCAAATTAAAGTATCAGATTAATACGAGAGTTGTATATATGTTTGCAGTTCGTGTGTATGTGATAGAGAGAAAGAGATAATTGAAATAATCAATAAATTACAAATTTTTTCTAATATAATTATTTTTTACGAGTTAATACCTTAGACAAATTTGTATACTGAGACTAATATATTATGTATTTTTTTATAATCTAATTAAATGTTTGTTGTAATTTGCACGTTTCTCATCCTTGAAAATAAATTGCGATTATTGTTATTTTCTTTTTGCTAAATTAACTAAATTCTTGTGGAGTAGATGGATCATTTTCCAAGGACGTTTTTTCTGAATATACTGGAGAACATTTAAAAATATTTTTGAAACTCTAGTGATTCAAACTGATAAAATCTATACATCTAGTTAAAGTAGTAGATTAATACGGAATTGTATGTACACTGTAAAAAATATGACTATTTTGCTGCATCGTCACTCCACCGCTTTTATACAAAACGACTACTTTAGGCTATCAAGGAGCATTCTCATTGGCCAAAAGAGTGATATTTTATAAAAGCGGGGGAGTGACGATGCAGTAAAATAGTCATATTGTTTTACATTGTATGTTTGTAGTTGTGTGTCTGATAGAAATAAAGAGTAAATGAAAAATTTAATAAAATACGCCTTCTTTCTAATATAATTATTTTTACAAGCTAATACTATTGACAAATTTGTATGCTAAGACTATATACCTTATTTTTTATAAACTAATTATATTTTTGTTGTAATTCTCATGTTAACCGTTCTTGAATAAAACTGGACTTATCGTTAGTTTCTTTTTCTGAAATTACCTGTTCTTCTAATGGAATATATGGTTATTCAGCACGAGAGTCTTTCTCAAAACACTTATGTTTGCAGCATGAAAATCTTACAATCTAATGTTAAATAAATGCTAGCAGTCTTTCAAACATTCACTTTTTTATTAGAATATTTTAAATGATTATTTTTTCTTCAATAAAATATCTGAAGTCCATGTCTTACTAAACATCATTTCATTTTATTTTTTCGATTTTGGTTGCAATTTTTTATTTCTGGAGACACATTCATTATCAGAAACAGTCCCAAAAATGAAAGTGTCCTCAGAAGAAAAAAAAAACCTGCAACAAAAGAAAATATAAAACCCATTTCAAATTCCATTTATTTGAATCTCATAGCTCTTGTTTCCGAAAAATGTATTTATGCCATAATTTATTCCCCACATGCTAATAAAAAACATATTAAATTATTTTTAGTCATAATATTTAATTTAATATCGTATCAAACATATTTTTTTATATAAATAATACACTTTTTCAACTACAAATTCAAAAGCAAAGTATAAAAATAAATTTGAAGCCATTTATCAAAATGGCAGATAACCAGAAGTACCAATTATTCCTATAAAATTCATGTCACTTTTGCTTAAAGCAAACAAGCAGTGATTGTCATTTTTACCCCAGGCTAGAGAAAAGAAAAGCGTAAGGGGCTTTTTTAAGGCTAAATAAACAAAGAGAAATTTATAAAGTTAAAAGATGACAGTTAAAAAAAAATAACGTTTTCAGTGGTAATTACGCTGTTCTTTATTATTTTAAATTAAAGTAAGTAAATTATTCCGTATAAGCGATAAATGAAAAGTTATTATATGGAATAATCAGAATAGAGAGATTTTATGCGTTTTAATACAGTTGAATTAAAAGGCGATTTCAAATAATTCGAAAATAGTAAGTTAATTTTGCACAACTCCTTAACTGAACAAAATATATAAAGTTAAACTACATGTCTATTCTTAATGGTGCCTAATGGTTAATTACCTAAACCCTTTAGTCATAGATATATAATTCTAATTGCTATATTGTTTTAAATGAGATAAAGGAATATTTATAATTTATGTCAATAAAAACAATTTTTTTATTATAAATTTAAAATTTTATATGTTTCTCGGTCATATAAGTCCTTTATAGAACTTTTTTCATGTTACGCTGACAAGTAGCTAAAAAAATTCTCCGTTCATGTAATACGAAAAAAAACGTGTTTTGAAATTTTTAAAATCCCTGACTTTTACCATTTTCCGGATCTGAACCCTAATGAGTTCTCTGATGATTTGAGGAATCACTAAAAAATGTTTAAAGAAATTCGAAGAACTTATTTTTTGTGTATCTGCGCCTAAATAAATCGTACAATTATAACGATTAACTTTTATTAAATTTCAGATTGGCTAAACTAATTGCATTTTAACAAACATTTTATTTTTTATAGTATTTGAGACAGTTTCTTTTCATATTTACTTTAACAAAAAATGGGTTTTCTCATAAGTTTTTATTTAATTTCAACATTTATATGCAAGTTTTTCCAGTTTGAAATTTGTATTCGAACAATTTGTATTCTTATTTTTCAATATCCGATCGAGATTAAATTTTACATGCTGATGTAAATCAGATGCAATCTAATATTGCTATGATTTTCGGTAGTTACCTTTATACTTATTTTACACTATAAAAAACTGAGATAGATAACTGCCAATAACATGAAGAAAAAGCTTTTGATTAGATAACACAAAACTGCAAGAGATTCTGTTTTCTTTTATATATATATATATATATATATATATATATATATATATTAGCACTGGATCCGAAAATTACTCTAATTTTTAGCCATCGTGTCAGCATTTTTCCTAAATCATAAATTGTAAATATTATAGATCGGATATTATAAAATAGAGGAAATGGTTGTGTTTCTTAACTTTAAATAATCTATTTTATGCACTTTTTATCACTGAATCCGAAAATGGTCTTCATGTTCAATCATCGCATTATATATATATTTATGTATATTGGGGTAAGGCGGAATATAAAATGTAAAATTTGTGCAGACTTTGATTACGCCCCGAGTCTATGTGGCGTAATATTATAAAAAGATTAAATACTATATAGAGGTTAGTATGTAAATATACGATTTTTCTACATTAATTACTTTTATTGAGAAAACTGGAAAACACAAACTTAAAATAATACCAAATCTCGACACCATGTTTAATAGGTAGTATAAAAAGAAAAATATAAGCGACTTTGAGCGATTCAATTCCTTCTTTTGTTCATTTGGTGACGACTTTTCTGTGATGTTCCACGGACTTCAACAGGTATTGTGTTCTTGTTATACCCTGACCGATACG
This sequence comes from Maratus speculifer, assembly GCA_964019185.1. NCBI lineage: Eukaryota > Metazoa > Arthropoda > Arachnida > Araneae > Salticidae > Maratus > Maratus speculifer. The sequence goes on from OZ025291.1 coordinate 253,775,584, forward strand.
TTATTTTTTTATCTGACCAATTTCTCTTTCTACAGTATCACTGATCACTCTAAAAGCGTTCTCATAGCTTCTTTGAACGTCACTGATATATTCAATCATATTGTAGATCCCAAAGAATTCAAAGAATGTTTTTGTTTTATTCTTAATGAAATGGTTCAAGCTATTTCCTACAAAAAATTAGGTTTTTACCCTCTAATGGATTCAATCCTTTTTTTTTATTTATATTTTCTAACTTTTTAGTCATATATATATTATTTATATGACCGACAGTGCATTCGACCAAAAAAGCCAATTCTACATTTTGTTTTTCTCATGAATACGAAAGGTATCTCTTAGCACTGTTTTTGACATCTGTATCTGGTCAAGTGCTCCAAAGCACTATTATAAACAAAAATTCTTTGGAGTTCTTGGACTTACAATTGGGCAAAAAGTGAACAGATGTGAGGCTGACAAAATGTCCAACTCGTCCTATTTCTTTCAATTCTCGTTAAGGAATGTTTAACTATTTGGTGAAGTGGACATTTTGTAAGCGAATATATTGCCTTTACTATCCACCTTACTTTATGCCGATTCCGAAACTGAAGTCTTTTTCAGACCAACCTCCTAGTTAAAGGAATGAGAGTTGTAACAAATCTTTGTAGGCTTCTCTTGGATGATTTCCGTCATTTCGGTCATTTTGGATGTAGTCAACCTTTTTCAAGCATTGTTCTTCTAGAAAGATTTAAATGATATTTTTTTCATTCAGCATTTTCGTATATGACTTCTCATCAAGTGAAGGTCACAGACTTTATAGGCTTCCGTAATGGAAATTGCACTTTTTGACGATTGAAAACATTAATTCTCAAATCTTATGGGAAATACATCTCATTGCTCGGGGAGGTTGAGAGCGAAGTCCCTCCCGGGCCACTCCTACAGCTCATAATCAAAATATTAGAATAATTGAGAAAAAGTAATAAGAAAAAATTATTTGTCATTTATTTATTTTTTATACTAAGTAAATGCAATTAAATTTCTTATAAATTTAATCTGGAATGTTTAGATAAGATTTTAACATTTATAAAATATAAAATACAGCACAATAAATTAGGTATACAGCTTCCTTAAACACACCAGAATATTAGAACAAAATTTAGATTGGTTCAAAATATTAGAATATTTTATTTTACGCAACAATATTACCTTATGAATATGAAGTAAATGGTAGTTAATATTTTGTAGCATCCCCTTTAGCTTTCATAACAGCGTACAATCGATCTTGCATACTATATACAAGGTGTTTACAAACATTTCTATCAATATTAGCCCAAATAGACTTTATTCGTGCCACTAACTCAGTTTTACTTGAAGGAGGATTTTCTTGAAGTTTTTTCTTCATTATACACCATAAGTTTTCGATGGGATTAAGATCTGGTGAGTTTGGTGGCCAAGGAAGTACCTTAATGTTGCGTTGGCGGAACCAATTCTTAGTTGACACCGAGGTATGCGGGGACGCTAAATCTTGTTGAAAGATGAAATCATCTTCAAATAAATCTTCTGATGATGGAATCATGTAATATTCTAAAATTTCTTGATATATCAGAGAGTTAACCTTTTCGTAGACGATGCATAACTTTCCAGGTCCTTCTGCACTCATACAACCCCAAACCATGACACTAGCAGCAAAGTTTACGGAACGTTTAAGGCATTCTTTATCAAATGCTTCTTGCTTCATTCTCCAAACTCGAATACCTTGATTACCATATGAAACACAAAACATACTTTCATCACTAAATAATATATTTTTCCAATCTTCATTCTCCATAAACGTCTTGATTTACACCAATTCAATCTTATACGCTTTTGTCTTGCAGTCATGAGAGGTTTTGTTCTCGGTACACGAGATTCAAATTTAAATTTATGGAGACGTCTTAATGTTGTCGATGTAGAAACTTCAACTCCTTCTTCTTTCCATTTTCGGTGCAAGAATCGCACACTTCTAAAACGGTTTTTCTTAATTATACGCTTCCGTTTCCTGTCATCTCTAGCAGATGTTTTTGGTTTTCGCCCACCATTTCGGCGATTGTTTTGAAATTTTCCAATTTTTGAATATTGTGTTTGTATTTTACTAACGCTCGATTGCGAACAATGTAAATAATTCGCTATAAAACATTGATTTTTACTGTGCCGATACAAATCAACCATACGAAGTTTAGTAGATTCAGGAATATCACTCACACGGCCCATTTTAAGACGAAAAAGAAACAAACTGCAAAAAAGAATACTGATTTTAAATAAAATAGTCTGAATTTAATCAATGATGCCACCAGTTAAGAATTGGTAATAATTAAAGGAGAATTAATGTGAAATATTCAAATATTTTGAACCACTTGAATAAATATTCTAATATTTTGACTTTTCAAAATAATTTTTTTTGCAATTAATCTTTTCAAAAATGATATTAAATTTAAGATAACAAGTAAGTTTAATCAACAATAAGTTCTTAATAAAAATATCGTTTGCATATTTTCATTAAAAGACATTAAATTACCAAACGATATTTTCAATTTCTAAAAAAAAAGGTAATTATTCTAATATTTTGAATATGAGCTGTAGAATTATAGACTACTTTTCTGTACACTTTGTGTAGTTTAGTACTGGTAGAATTAGAAGCATCCAAATATGTGTGTTTTATTTCCTTATAATGGAAATTAAAATCTAAATTACGCACTCCTTTGAAGGGAACCGAATTCCAAAAACCTCAAGAATAGCAACTTTTCTTACAACAAAATTCCTCTCTTGGTTCCCTTTTCAAAGTTGTTACCTCAAAAAAGGAAAGTAATACATGTGAAGCCCTTTAGTATAAAACATTCTAATATTTCACTAGTTTGCGATAACATTGATCAAAGTGTGCAACCCCTAAATATTATCCAATCTCTTTGAAATTTTGCATATATATCTTTTATAACATTCAAACACGGGGCTAATCAAAGTCACATGAAAATCACATATTTGGAAAAATGAAACACCCTAATAAATATATATATTAGGATGTTTCATATTTTCCAAAGGTTTGTATTTCAAATGGTTTTATTACGCCCCAAGTCTAAGTGTTGTAAAAGATATGTGTGTAAAAGTTTAAAAAGACGGACAATATTCAGTGGTTTCACTGTTTGCTCACTTTTATCTCAAATTAGGGGAATTTTGGATTGTTTTTCAGTCATGGGATTCTCAGATATCTCTTTCATCTTTTGAGGTAATAAAACTTTAAAATGGGAACAAAAAGAGGAATTTTGTTGGCTGAAAAAGTGTTAGTGGTGAGTTTTTGAAACCCGTTCCCTTCAACGGAAGGATTACTTTTAGTTTTTATTCGCCGTTACAAGAAAATGAAAGTATAACAATTTTAAATGATGCTAATTCTCACAGTATTAAGCTATAGGAAGTAAAGAAATATTGTGTTAAAGTGAGGGGATGACCAACGTGAATGTCCCTTCCCCGAGGTGTGTTCCTCGGAAGGTTTCGGATTTTAAATGGTAAGAAAGTGTTATCGCCTCTCTCTTTTAGAAAATGAATAAATTCTCTAGTCTTCACTTGATGAGAGGTCATTTATGACAATGATGGATGAAGAAAATATCGTTTAAGACTTTCTAGAAATACAATGAGGTAAAATGGTTAATCTTCACCAAAATGTCCTAAGTGATGGAAATCATCCAAAACAAGACTACAAAAGAGTTATTACATCTCTTGACTATACTGGGATTGACTACCTAGGATGTTGGTCTAAAAACAACTTCCGTCTAAGAATCCAAGGTGCTCTGCATCAAACAAGGTGGGTTACAAAGGCAATATATGCACTTACAAATTATCCTTATCACCATAGAGTTCAACATTACTCAACGAGAATTGAAAGGGATGAAACGGGTACCACGTTTTGCCAGCTTGATATACATTCACTTTTCGAAATCATTTATTTCACTTTTGGCAATCATTTATTTCACTTTAGGCAGTCATTTGTAAGTTCAAAGTCTCCGAAAAATGATTTGAATATACCAGAGCTTCTAAGTACGTAACCAGAAGCAGCCGTCATAAAAAGTGCTCTTATATTTGCAAAAAAAACCTTTGGCATCCGTGATAAACAAACATAGAATAGGTCTTTTTGTACGAATGCATCATGTTGTATGAAAGCTTTATTGCGAATGTGTTATCGTACAAATAATAAGAAAAATATGACTAAAAATTTAGAAATCAAACTTGGGAAGAAAAATTAATTCAAACGATTAAAGTGTATAAGCCTAGTTTTTATAGGAAACGATCTAAGTTATGTCGGTACTATTAAAAGAAAGATATTCCTTGAATTGTTTGAGATCCACGACATGACAGAAAACGTCAGTGATACTCTAAGAAACCATGCGAAAGCTCCTTAATTGTTTGATGATACCGCAGAACAGGTAATTGCTCTAATAAAATAAATTTTACAAATCGGTCTGAGAAGAACAGAAAAAAAAAATTCTCGTTTAGGATAGTCGAGCTTGACAGAAAAAATTTCCCCAATTGAACAAAAGATGGGATTGCATCGTTTGAAGTTTATTAATGAAACTCATGTTTTGCTTTTTATACTACCTATTTAACTTAATGTCTTGTTTTAGTATTATTTTAAGTTTGTGTTTTCTAGTTTTCTTAATAAAAGTAATAAACATAAAAAATCACATATTTTGCCTACTTTTTGAAAAGTGATCAAAGTGTGCAACCTCTAAATAGTATCCAATCCTATTGAAAGTCAGCATATATATTTCTATAACACTCAGACTCAATGCGTAATCAGAGTCACAGAAAAATCACATAAACAACCAACATTTAATTTCATCGTTTAACCCAAAATTATTTTGTTTACTTTAGTTATATAAGCTATATATATAAATATATGCATGCACACACACACAAACATATATACATATATATATATACATATATATGTATACATATATATTTTCAAACTTAAAGTATCAATTTATGTCACGATTATTTTTGTGTTTAATGAAATTTTTTATTTACTTCTATACAAATATGAGTTATTTGTACATTTGTTCCACGTTTATATATATGTGCTGTTTTGGGGGGATAGTTTTTATTCAGTTGTAAAATATAAGTGCCGTTATTTTATTGTCTTGAAGTATATTAATCTTTTTTATCTCAGTTTTTCAAAACGAAACAATACTTAAATATGTATTTTAAAGAGATATTTTTTTTTAAAGTATCTAAAATTTTAAGTTAAGAAGAAAACAATTTTTTTTTACGCTAATAACACTTTTATTTTCAAAACTTAAACAAATTATTCAAGAAAAAGCGTTCTTACCAAAATTTGCAAATCATGCGCTTTGAGCTTTTTGAATAGCAAACTGGTTTACTGCATATTATTTCATAAACCTTTTTTTTGCATTTTGCGGAGTTATTACATTTTACAAAAACGCCTTTCTTAAAATTAAAATTTTTAACTAATATTTTTAAAATTTTAATTTCTCCATGACTGTTTTCCCAAGGGACTTTTATCGATGGAAAAATGTCTGAAAATCTCTGGAGTGGTATGGAAATTAATTTCGTGGACCATATCTATAAAAAAGAGCATAAATAGCATTTAAAAAATTTTATACTATGCCCATTTTGCAAAATAGATAAGCTAAAAATAATGATGAATTTGTAATTTGATAAACTAGACATTCTTTAGTGAAAATGTTAAATGCTTGATAAACTATATTAAAAATTTAGAAACTTGCGACTTTATAATGATGCTGAAAATGACTTTCGTATTATGTCGCATATATAATGTTCCAAAATATCACATTATATAAAATTTTACACTACCGAATAGAAATAAATGTACTTTCGTTACTTTACAGGCATGTAAAGCTATTCAAAATTGCACTTCAAAAATATTATTTTTTTTATAAATAGACTTTTAATTTTTACAAACATATAAAACTTTTATCAGAATTGGCATTGATTTTTTTAATATGTATTCTATAAAAAAATGTAAATGTAATGTTGCTGAAATCTGTATGTTTACTAACATTTTATTGGTATACTGTGCAAGAAAAGATGTAAATCTACAAAAGTAACTTTTGTAAAGGGGCAGGAATCTGTAAATTTAGATACAAATCTACTAAAATTACTGCTATCTAACAAAAATTTCATCTGTAACCTGGGTTGCGATAACATAAAAGATTCTAGGAATTCCAATTTCCTAAAAAAAATTTAGTAACCTTAGAGATTTTTTGACTTTCAGTACAAATATGTATCATTCATTTTTCCTGTTGCCGTTTCATGAAAGGTTCTAGGAATCCCAGGTTCCTAGAAAACTTTTAATAACATTTTTCATTCTGTATGAATGGTGAAATTAATGTATAAAAGGAGACTACTTAATCTTCAAACTAGCTTTAATTCTGCAAATTGTTTTGCTTTTGAAATGCCAATATATTGAATAAACTTTCATTTACATACCTTTAATCATGAACTGTTTTACTGATTAAAAATCAATTTATAAAAAAGCCATTTAATGCACATAAAATATGCACATTTTAAAAATAAATTTAAATGAGTTGATATATTTATAGAGACAAATTAGTCCGATGACGGGTCAAAAATGTGTGTCAAACAATGAGTACAGTTAAATGTAAAAACTTGCATCTCTTGAATGCTTCATGTTTAACTTGATAGAAGACCGACTGGCTATTAACGATTTGATAAACGATGATCCAGTAGTTGGAAGTTAAAATTCTATTGTTATTTTTCCCTTGAATTAATAATTAGAATTCTTATAAAAGAACAAATAAATGTACTTAATTAATATTGAAAAATTAATATAAGAAACTCAGCCTATAATAGTAGAGTTTTAGTAAATCGAAAAATTATCTTTCATAAAAATAATTTCCAAGATATCACAAGAGAATCAATTTAAATAATTGCTAATAGTAATATATCCTATAGTAACAATGATCTATCATACAATATTCATGAAGTATCGAAAAATCTTCTTCATAATTTATAAAAGTTAGTTTTTTTAGGGGGGGGGGTTAATGCATATATATTCCATCACATTTGCCTAAAACATTTAAATTACAACATTTCCTTCTGCACAATTCTCGAATAAGCTCAAACAAAAATAACAACATATAAATTTCACTGATGTAATAGTGGAAAACCATTTGGGTTTATTTAATGGTATTTTAAGATATTTAAAAAGTATTGAAATAAATTTTTATTATTGTACACATCTGAAAGTAATTTTTACGTTTATGTGTCCTTTGATAAGAATTTTAAAATGAGAGTTATTAGAACTTATGTTCTTTTTCAAGTGTTTTTCCTATGCTGTATGATTTCTGCTGGCTCTCTGTAGGATCTATGTCAGTGTGTCTTCCACTTTATCTGATTCTGTCTGTTTCCTTTCTGCTTTGTACCTCAATGTTCTCTGGTAGCTTTCTATACACTGCCAAATATTTGTCGGCTGCTGTTTACAGCATATCTAATGTATGTTGTATGCTATAAGCTGTCTAATGACAATCTTCCGGCTGCTTGGCTGCAGTTTGATTGTTTCATGTCTACCAGTTTGTTATCTATTAAAACTCTGTTGGTTGCCTTTCTGTTATCTGCTGTCTATCTGTTTGCTATTTGCAGGCTATCAGTTTTACATATACTATCTGTTTTATATGCATCTACATTGTGTCAACTGTACATCTGCTTCCCATCTCTTTGACCACTATCATTGCTATCTGCCTTTTTTCTTTCTGCCTGTTTATTATCCATCTGCTACATGCCGTCTTTCTATAACATCATACTAAAAATATATCTATATCAGTGTTTAAAAAAATTGCGCATTCAATTTATATTTGTTTCATAAGTTCGTATTATTTTGAGCAGACTTCAAAAAAACTATAAGCGCTGACACATCACACTTAAAAAAAATAAATAAATATATGATATACGTGACCATAATAACAGATTAAAGTTACAAAACAATTAGCATTCCAAAAATCTCGAATTTAATAAATATTCGTTTCATTTATTCGTATTTTTGAGAGGCCAGCATTGAAAAATAGCTATAAATGCTATATACACATTCATAGAGACAAAACTTGCTGGGTTTTTTTTTTCTGTTTTTTCGTCAATTTTCTACAAATGCCAAAATTAACATTTATTACTTCATGTGGCTCTGTATAAATATCAATAACTGCTATATACATCTTTTTCTAAGAAAAACATTCTGCAGATGACTATTACAACATACTAAAATTATATTATTATCAGTGTTTACAAATTTCAAAAGTAACATATATTAGCTTCTTATATTCGTAATATTTTCTGCGATCCTGTGTAAATAATTAGATATTCTTTACGGATTCTTTGTAGGAAAAACCATTCTGTAAATGACCGAAATAATATATGAAAATAACATCACCTTTAAAGTTTCACAAATACTGCATTTAAGGTCTATTCATTTTCTACATTTATATTTTTCATGAGGTCTTGCAAATTATTAATTTAAACTTCTCTTTCCTAATCTCTAAATAACGTGTGGGGTTAAATTCTGGTAGAAAAACACCACATAAATCAGTTCTAATTTTATTACATTAAATTCTTTCTAAAATATTATTAGTACTTTTAAAAAGTCTTCTTCCAATGTATACATACGATAAAAGAGAGGTAAGATTAAAAAATGATGTTAATGCAGCTTAACTTTTAATTAAAATCATATTTAACGCAATATTACGAAATATGAAATGGTCAAAATTTTGTATTATAGAGAATATGAAGCATAAACAAAAAGACCAGAAGGAATAATGAATAAATTTTCTTTAAATATGTGATAAAAGATAACTGGATGTCAAAATGTAAAATAATAAATAGGGAAATCATTAAAAAGTAATCAGCCAAGACCGAAGAAAATCGTTCGGGGTGACTTTTCGGAAATGAAATGAAAAAGAGGTGAAAGTAAATATGTAATTCACTGTTTGAAAGTAAATAAATAACAAAAACAGAAAAGCAGAGCAGTTTTCATGTTTAACACAGTAAATAGTGAAAATGTGAAAAGGAACGTCTATTATTTGTAGACATTTGCAATTCACAGTCATAAGTCATCTAGTATGTGAAAATAAATAGATCAGTGTTCAGGTATTTCAAGGTATTTACATAATAATAAAAAGAAAAAAGGCAGTTTTCATGTTTTTCGATAACACGGTACATACTGAAAATTGTGAAAGAAATTGTTTCTCGTACACGTAAGCATTTGCAAGTAAAAAGCATTTCCCAAGTTTAAGATGATAGAGAAGCTTCAATAGTTTAAATTTTATTTTCTATTATCATAGGTATAAAAATTTATACCTATTTAGTTTGAAATTTAGAGAAAATTTTACACATGCGCTGTTTAATATATAAGCAATAGTCTTTTTGTTATTACAACAGTGCAACAGAATTTAAGCGACAGCCATGATATATATTTTATTAAAAGACATATGGTAAGTTACGAGAAAATTTAGAAGAAATACTTAAATATAAAGCATCGTTTAATACTTCTAAAACAATTATCTGTTTATTTGTTTCAAAAGTTATTTTCCCTGCAATCTGTCGAAAAAATATCATGTTGTTAAAACTGTATATAATGAGTCAGTTAAGTCACTGAAAAAAATCTTTAAGACAAAATATCCAGAATTCAGCTTACATGGTTTTACAATGATTGTATAATACATTCGTATTTATATTTTAAGAAATTTTAAATCAGTTTAACTTTGGTACTTGTTATACTTCCTATTACAATTCATCCATTGCAAAGAGATCCTTTTAGACATGCTATTTATAGAAAAGACTTATTTTAAGATTCTTATTTACTTCCAAATTTCCTGTCTACATTTCAGCTTAAAGACCTCGGATTATCTTGTGTTCTTTTCTTGTAGAAATGACTTTTAGGAACATTATTTTTGATTATACGAAAATTTTCAAATAGTCGTTTTTACGTTTATATTCAAGAAATATTTTATTTATTTATTTTATTCAGATGACATTTTTTTATTGTTATTTAGATTTCAATCTGTTTCTTCAGAAGTTAATTATCGATTTAAAAAACCGAAATGTAACGCTTATTGAATTTTACAGTAATAAAAGAGAAAACATACAAGCAAACTGAAATATTGAAAAAATATATATTTAAAAACTTTTTATATTTAAAAGCTTTAATGACTGAGTGAAGTAGAAACAGTTTGTTTTTCTACAGGTAAAACGTTAAAACCATAGTAAAAAGGCACAAGCATTTCTTAATGTAAAAAAGTCCTTCCCGCAATGCCAGGAGGAAGAGGTAGCTTTCATATACTTATTTATATATTATTTATTTTAAATTAAGTTATATCATTCAAACATATGAAGCTCAAGTTAGTGAAACCCAATTTTATAAGATTGAATGCTAGTTTTTCTAAATACTGACTATTAATAGGATTTTTTAGAAATTAGTCATATTTTATTCAATCTGGTTTTATTTTCAGCGATTTAGAGAGTCGCCAAATTGCACGATATGATGAAGTGTATGCCATTTTAAATCAACATGATGGATAAAACAAACCAATGAGCTTGGTCGAAATCTTAATTCATGTGGACATGCACTCTCATATCGAAATCAATTAATATATACGAGTGCTGTCGAGGGCAAATTGATTTTTAAAAAATGTCATCCACATTAGAATTTCAAACTGCTATATCTCAGGCGTTTTTGAGATAAAGACAAAGCAAAAAATACTCCGGAATTCATTATTAAGATAAATACATTTAAAAAATCTTTTTTCAATTTCTAATTTTTTATTCGTACATCGTTATACATTTAAAAGATTTTTGACAAACTTCAATAGCCGCCATTTTGAAACAAGATGGCGGATGAAGTCGGCTTGTGAACTCTGTCAAGACATTGATATGTATTATGTACACACGGAGTTATATTCAAATCAGTTTATAAATATGCGTATTATCGCGTGACAAATTTCAGACCGTTTCAAAATGTCAACCACACTGGAAATTGGAAGTGCTATAACTCAGCCTTTTTTCAAGATATAGATGAAACAAAATGTGCCCTGGAATTTTTGAATCAAGGTCAAATACACAAAAGAAAAATCTTTTTCAATTTCTCACCTTTTTGTTCCTAATTTTAAATTTAAAATTTTTAAAAAATTTAAATGGCCGCCATTTCGAAATAAGATGGCGGATGATGCTGGCTAACGAACACGGTCGAGACATTTGTATTTACTATTTACATACCAAGTTTCATTCAAATCGGTTCGTAAATACGTTAGATACAGCATGACAAATATCAGATCGTTTCAAAATGTCAGCTATATGAAAAATTCAAAGTGCTATAACTCAATGATTTTTTAAGATATAGACAAAATAGAAAGTGTTCTGGAATTGTTGTTTTATGTTCTAACACTTAAAAGAAAAATATATTTCAACTTTTAATTTCTTCGCATTTAATTTTATATTTTAATTTTTTTTAATTTTTAAATGGCCGCCATTTTGAAACAAGGTGGCGGATGATGCTGGCTAACGAACTCGGTCGAGACATTTGTATGTACTATGTACATACCAAGATTCATTAAAATCCGTTCATAAATACGTTAGTTACAGCATGACAAACATCAGATTGTTTCAAAATGTCAGCCATAAGAAAAATTGAAAGCGCTATAACTTAATCATTTTTTAAATACAAACAAAATAAAAAGTGTTCTGAAATTGTTGTTTTAAGTTCTAATACATAAAAGAAAAGTTTTTTCCAACTTTTAATTTCTTCGCATTTAATTTTAAATTTAAAAAAATTTAAAATTTTTTTAAATGGCCGCCATTTTGAAACAAGATGGCGGATGATGCTGTCTAACGAACTGGGTCGAGACATTTGTATGTACTATGTACATACCAAGTTTCATTCAAATCGGTTCATAAATACGATAGTTATCGCATGACAAAATCAGATATATATATGGTTATATATATATATATGTATACATATATATATGTCAACATTTGAAAGAAGGGTGGTTTTGGGGTCTGAGGGTCATGATTAGTGAAAATATACCAAAATTTTCTGGAAGTGTTTTCCTCCGGACGGCTGCAATAGGTAGTTTTTTACTTTTTGCAATGGAAGCTACCTAAAAGTACAACAAAACTACCAACGGTAATATTCAATAACCTCTTTGGAATTATTTACGATTTAAATCAATATTTATTGTAAAAACAACTATTGATACCAATTAATTTTTAGAATGTATTTATAAAAACAAAAATTCTTTTCCTGACATTGATATTCCGAAACGATTCCGAGAAGTTTATCTTGTATATTATTCAGATTTCTCTGATCGAAATGTAGGTTTTAATATGTGTAGGTTTTACAGTTAAACAAGACAAGTCAAAATCATAAACAATATATTTTAAATTACTTTTAACTCTTTTTTGTAAAAATTCAAACTCAACTAAAAATGCTTAATGGAGTACAAGTAGCAAAATTAATATTGTAATTTATGGAAATGGGTTAAGGAAATTTAGTCAAAACTATTCGAAAATATTAAATATTTACAAAAATTGTTTTTTTTATAAATGTTTATTTATATCTGGAAAATATACTGATTTATGTGGTTTCAAAAATAAAGATTTTTTTAAATGTGCGTAAATAGGAAGAGGATATACTTATTAGGCACAGTTACTTTTAAATATTTTTTGTTTATGGTAGCTATAATGACTCAAACAGCTTTCTAGTATTTAAATGTGGAATTCCTATATTTATTTCGATATCTTGTATAAATGTATAGCTGTATATGTTACCAACTAGAAGTGAAGCTCTGTCATTAAAATTGTTCCATATACAGACTTTTAAACAGAGAAATAACAGATTTTCTTTAATAAAATGAAATGTTTTGAAACATAATTTTGCCAAATAAAAAAATATTTCATTAGATCATTTCGAGAGAAATATATGCATACCATTATAGAGAATGTATCGAAATAATTTGTAAAAAAAAAAACGAGTGAGAAGTATCTTGTGTAAACGTAAACATTTACTTAATTACTAATCATTGTTTTTTTCTCTTTTTTTGGTGTCAAAAAAATTAAATAATAATAATTATGCATTAAAAATCCACTCCAAGCCAATTATTTTTTTCAACTTTGCTTCAGCGAAGATAAAAGATGGTATCTAAGAAAAAAAATATAAAAATAACGAATAGCATATTTGATGCCTGTATGCTGACTTTCAGAACCGTAGCTACTATATTAACATATTAACTGTTAAAATGTTTTTAAAAAAGACTACTTTAGAGCTTATCGGATAAAATTTGTGACTGTGGATGAGACGTGAGTACATCACTATGATCCTGAGCTCAATAGACATTATTCACCCATCATTCACTGCCACAATTTTTTTTTTACAATCTTTTCGGCACACCCTCCAAAAGTACATTACTATAACAGCTATGGTTGTGAAATTGATTTTCATTTAAGAAATTAGGCATCTTCTATATACCTTATCAAATTATAAATATTTTATATACACTAAGTACAATAACTATTGAACTACACTAGTTCTCAAATATATGTCATGATTATGTTCACCAGCGGCCAAGAAATTCTGCCCTCAAAATTGGAAACGGAAGGTGCTGTGTTCGAATCCAACAACGCCCGTCTGCCGTACGTTTAGAATTTTCCGTGTTTTTTTTTTTTTTTTTTTTTTTTTTTTTTCAATGCATAAATACGAATTAGGTTTATTTTGAAAGTACCTAATTTTTTTGTAAAAGTTAAAGAAAAGCATAGAGCAGTAGAGAAAGTAGCATTCAACAATTTCCGTTAATGAACAGCAATGTGCACTAGTTATTTTTTTAAACCTGTTCATGATTTATGCAATTTATACACGACAAGCAATACGCAAAAATTAGATAAGTATAAAAATACAATCTAGAAATGAATACGCACTTTCAACAGCTATCGGCCATAGACTGTAATCGACTTATTTTTGTGACCCTAAAAATGAGTAGTAAATCCTAAGCTTCCACACTACACCTTGTTCTGCATCTCGTTATTTCATAATAATTTTAATATGCTTGAAATTGGGAACATCATTAAAAAATACACTCAAAATGATTTTCTCCCTAATCCATAACCGAATTCATAAACATTTAAAAACTTTATTGGAATGATATAAGAATGGCTGAAGTATTTATGTAATTATTGTTGTTGTTATTTATATTTATGATAATGTAAGCTGAACATAAGAAAAGAAAACGAGCTATGTACCCCCCTCCCTCCCTGTACATACGCCGTAAACTCCAAGAAATAATTTGTGAGCTACCTATGGCTGAAAAAAAACCCGCAAAAACTGCATTATTACAGATTATAACTGAATTTAAAAAATGATTACAACTTATTCCAACAATTGCAGCACACCAATCCTGACCCATTTGAGGAATATCTATTTATAATTATATGAATTTAATTTTTATAATGTATGTCTCATTTGGTATATTTGCCAATTAGAAATTCTTGTTAAAATTAATGCAGTGGTCTCACAACTAGACTAGTAGATGTTTTACATCTTTCTCCTTAAACGACTTTCTTTAATCTTTAAAAATAAGAGTATTATCTTCCTCAGTCCTGAGGTAAATACTACGTGGAATTGAAAAAATTAGTTTTAAATTATTATGAATCACATTTGAAGATATACAAGTCTATATATTGATTATTGTGACATGCACGTATTTATTAAAAAGATGTTGAAGCAATTTTAATATTTCCGAAAAGAATTAAATAAATTTAAAGGGTTAACAGGCGATATCAGGACTGCGAAAATAAAATAAACTACTATTTCTATTACGTGTGTAAACTGATGATAAACATCTGTACGAAAATAATATATCATGCATGTATCGTATGTATAGCATATTTTATATATTCCTAAAATTATTAAATATTTTCTTCTTTCTTATAAAATTATTAAGTCCTTTTACTAAAAATATTCATTTAAACTTATGTACATAATACGCGTTCATTCATTTTCTCATGCTCCTATGAGCATAACCATTTTTTCCATGAAATTAAACTTGTAATATTTTTTCATACTTTTAATCGACGCGGATCATTATTTTTTTAATCCTTTATTTCTGTAAATCTAAACACCGTTTTAAAAGAAATGTTTCATAATGAAGGCAAAACACATTATACATGCCTAAACAACATATTAAACCCTCATTTCACTTAATCGCAGCTAAAAAATAAGTTCCTTAAAATAAATTTACATCATTATTGTTGTTAACAACTCATCATTCAGAAAACTGTTTTCTTTCTTTTATTTCGTAAAACTATTATAATCGTTTAAAAATTTTCACAATAACATTAATTTCACTTAAGAATAAATTAAGTGTTGTCGCTTAAAATGATAAGAATTTTTACAAGAAGAGTTTTAAGCTTCTAAACTCTTTGAATTAAGCCTTTAATAAGTAAAAAGTAAAATATAATT
Organism: Maratus speculifer; assembly: GCA_964019185.1. Classification (NCBI taxonomy): domain Eukaryota; kingdom Metazoa; phylum Arthropoda; class Arachnida; order Araneae; family Salticidae; genus Maratus; species Maratus speculifer. The sequence continues at coordinate 253,791,083 of OZ025291.1, forward strand.
TCAGAAAGACATTTTCTTAAGAAAAAAAATAATATATTTACTTTAAAACTATGAAGTGGAAGATATCCAATTAATGATATAATTTAATCAACTTGTCATTTATTTCCTTATAAAATACTTATCTTACATTGAAATGAAATTATAGTGACCGAAAAATAAATTTTTACAAAATTATATCGAAAAGCTACCACACACACACACACACATATATATATATATATATGTATATATGTACGATTATTAATATTGCCAGAATATTCTAAAGTAATTTAATTAGAGATTGTTCATATTATAATTTTACTTAATTGTGTCACCACAGAAACTTAAAGCAATTGTCTAAAAGAAGTCTTTAACATAGAAACTTCTCAAATTTCGTTGAGTTTTAATAAAACTCTAAACATTAATGTTCCCCAAAAATGTCTAATATGATGTAAATGTAGCTTTTACTTCACCTAGATTTTTTTGAAATTTCTGCGGAATCACAATATTCAGTAACATTTAAAATCAGCACACAGTTCCCGAATGAATGGAATCTGTAAATCAAACAATAATTACTAGATTAATGTGTAAAGTAAATTTTATCAATTGGAAAGTACCTCGGACAAATCTTTTGACAGAAGTAGTTAATGAGTACAATAACACACCCCATTTCAAAAGCAAATTTTACCCTGTTTATTTTCTTTTTGGTCAATTATCCTTCATTCCTCTCTCAACAAGATTTTTTAACCTTCAATGCAGCCAGATCCGTCAAAAATGCTATAAAATGCACTGATGAATTTTGTTAGAGAAGTTAAAAAATATTTGAGCGAAATTATGTACAACCACAATTTTAAATAAGATCTTATAATTTATGAAGAATTCCAATAGCCAAATACTAGAAAACTCTCACAAATTTTTAGTGGACTCAATTAAATTCTTAATAAATAAAAAGATGTTAATTTTGAAACTGATAGGCAAATTCAAAATAGAATTACTGAAATTGCTCATGTATTAAAATAACGACCATATTATCTACAAGATCAATTAAAATAGTCCTATGAAAAATCACAGCAAACTAATGTTAAGCCAAAAGTCTGGTCTTAATTCATAAAGGTTTCTAAATTAACTAATAGTTTTGCTTTCGTATTACAATGTTTTCTTGGAAGACATCACCAGAATAATTACTGATGAAATTTTTATCTGAGTGTCCCTTCTTATGCAGGCGTAAATTATTTAATTTTAGTTAATAATTTATTATATTAAAATGATTTGGATTAGAAGTATATACTAAAGCTCATTTACTAATAAATAATATTAACTATATTAGATTTAAACGGAATTTGAAATTAAATTTTGGATACAATTTAATTGCTATAATCCAATATAATATTTTAATAATTGAATCTGTATCTACCATTCTTAAAAATGCTACAAGTTACAGTTTCAATAAAAACTTCTGTATTTATTATTTGTTTGAAAGCAAGATAATTGCATAACAATATGAATGGATCTAAATTACCAAAGTTTTAAGTCTTAACTCTCTGACGTGGTATTAATGTCAAAATAGTGAATTGGTGCCCTCTTTATCTCGTGGTGAAGTAATATATATTACAAGTTAATCTGAAATTTTTGGTTTATAAGGTTTCAAATTAATATTGTGATGTCTTTTTTCTTTAAAAAATTAAATCTGTCGAGGGTTTCTACCAGGATATGCTGAGGCAGAACAAAATAGCATTAAAATACATTTTTATTATCTTTAATTTGGTACCAATTTCCTCTAGTAATTCGATGACCTGAGAGTTACGCAAAATCATGAGTTGCCGTAAAAGCAAATGTTCATATCATACCAATAAATGCCAAAGCAGACCAGCCATTCCTCAATCTACTCTTAATAATCTAGTCCTACATCAATATTTTAAGCCGTAACTCGATGACATGAAGATACCACCAAAATTGGGACATCGCGCCCATTTCAGCTCGACCAAGATATGACGAGGCAGACTGAAATAATCGTATAGCAGTAATCGGTTTCCCGAAATTGCCAAAGGTTCAAGCCTTAACTCGATGACGTGATGTACCTGTCAAAATTTGCATCGCGCCTTTTTCATGGTGCTTTGAACCAAGTTATAGCGCATCATTCTTTTTCATGCTTACAGTTAATAATGTTTTCCTAAATCATTAATTTATCTAAAAAGTGAATGGTGAAATAATATAATTGCAACACAATGCAAAACAATATATTATAGGGTTGATAATGTTCATTATGATGTCTTTTTTATATAAACTTTAGTCTGCTAAAGATGTCTACCAGGATATGCGCATACAGACAAAAATTTTCGTTAAATTCTTTATTTTACCTTAAATTTAGAATAAATTTCATCTCGTAACTCGAAAACGTAAATCCGACACCAAAATAACGAAGTGTCTCCCTCTTCGGGGTCATATCGTACCAAGAAACGTCGAGGCAGACATGTCATTCCTTAATCTACTCCTAATAATATCGCCCTATAACAGGATTTCAAACTGTAGCTCGATGACGTGATGATACCATAAAAATTGGAATTGGTGACTCGCTCAGCTCATCCCGTACCAAGATGTGATGAAGTAGACAAAAAAATTCCTATTGTAATAATCGGAATCTTTGTGCCAAAAGTTCAAGCTGTATCTCGATGATAAGTATCATGTATGTGTAAAAATATTGAATTGGTGCCCTTTTCATTTTGTTTTATATCAAGTTATGTCACATCAGTCATTTTCTCACTTACAGTAATAAACCATTATTCTATACCATTCCTATACCATTAGTAATTAATCAGAAAAGTGAATGGCGAAATAATGTAATTACAATGTAATGTGAAATATTATATTAAAGGGTTTTAATTGAATATTATGACGTCATTTTTGACATAAGGTTTAGTCTCACAAGGGTTTCTACTAGGATATGCGCAGGCAGATGAAAATATTCTTAAAATACCTTATTTTAATTTTAATTTAGCACCAGTTTCATCTTGTATTTCGACGACTTAATTCAGACGCCAAATGGTCAGATGGCGCCCGTTGCTGTTCATATCGTACCAAGAAATGCTAAAGCTTTCCAATCTTTTTTTAATCTATTCCTAATGACCTTGTCCTACACCAGGTTTTCAAACCTTAATTCGCTGATGTGATGATACCATCAAAATTGGGAATTGGTACCTTAATCCGCTAGTCTCGTACCAAAATTAGACGAACCATAGTGAAATATTCGTATTGTACTATGTATAGTCGGCAACTCTAAAGTGCCAAAATTTTAAGCCGTAACTCGATGACGTGACAGTGTGGTCAAAATAAGGAAATGACAACTTTTGCTCACTTTTCTCTAGTCTCACGTTTTGCTAAGTTACGCCAAATTGGTCATTTTTAATTTACTGTTAATAATCTTTTTAAAAAAAATAAGTAAATAAATAAATAAATAATAATTCATTCTGAACGTCGAATGTGAAATTATATGTATTGCAATGTAATGTAAAATATTATGCTCATATAATTAAATGTAAATATATGGTTTACATAACGTAAAAAAATATATTTACACCAAAATGACGAGTTAGCGCCCACTGTTGCTCATATCGTTTGAAAAAATGCTGAAGTCTTCATCTAAACCCAATAATCTTGTTCTACATCTTAATTTTATCCCCTATCACGTAGTCATTTGTGTCGCGGCCATGCGATACCATTTACCATACAACTTACCATAAGATTTACCATACAATTTACCATACACTAAAATATGTTATACGTTAAAATCTATAAAAACACATTTTTTAATGATTTTTTAAAAAGTTCATTCTCTTACCCCCCACCTTTTCGAGAGGAATTTTAGAAAATCCTTTTTTAGCGACATTCTATATCGTAAGAACTATTGTTATCACATTTTTATTTATTTAAGGTACTATGGTTGGACTGTGCATTTATTAATCCTATATCTGGACTTTCTTTTAAATATAGAGATATCGAATATTATTGATAAAAATTACTATATCATAGGCGTAAAAGCAGATCATAATACGTGCTACAAAACTACATTTTACCAAAATATGAGCTTTTTAATCTCTGAATTCAAAATCAATTTTATACAAAAAGAATTAAACCTTTAATTCACTTGTTTAATTCAAACGTTTTAGAAATTACATATTTTTGAGAATATGAATTTATACCAAAAATTTGCATGATTAAATTCTGCTATTTTTAAATACGGAATGACTGGTATTAAAGAAAGCAAATAGTGCTACTTTATTTTTTTTGGTATGAAACTTTCATATCCAAATTTTAAATCAACGACATTCGAATCAATGCTATTTGCATGTATGTAAATATGAAACATTGAAGAAAAAAATATACAGGTTTATCAAAGGTACACACATATTAAGACTGACATGAAATTATTTATATAATAATACAACATGGAGTGAAAAATTAGACGTGACAAGGATTTGAACCTGTGTCCGCAGCGTATCGTGTTGTTGCTAATCGTTGTTGTTGCGTATCGTGTTGTTGGTGTATCGTGTGTATCTAAGATAACCTGGCCGACACCCTAGCCTGGCAACTTCTCACTGATAAACTATGTTGGGGAACGTCCTTGGTCGACAACTGCAGGGCACCCGATGACGGGAAATACGATGAATAATTTTAATAATTCATCTGTCCGAAATATATGTTAAAGAACACATACAATCACACCGTATTTTAATTCATTATTAAAAGTACATATGTTTTAAGACAGAAGTGAATACAATCAGTACAATAACTCAAAATGGAGTGAAAAATTAGCTGGTAACAGGATTTGAACCTGGATCTACAGCGTGCATATTTGCTAGGGCAGATTAGGTAATAAATTAACAGCACGATATGCTGCGGACTTTAGTTCGAATTATTGCCCCCGATACTTTTTGTCTCCATGTTGGGTTATTGTATAAACTAATTCCCATCGGTCTTAATATGTATGTACCTTTAATAAACCTGTATGGTTCATTCATTATTTAAATTATACAAATTGATATTTAATTTCTTCAGACCTGAGCATAAAATAACTCTACAAATTTACATTTACTGCTTATGTAAATCGAAATCACACCATGGACTACAGAAAAAATCAGTACTTTAGGGGACTGGTAATTTAGGTTTACAAATATGGATACAAATGTACTAATTCCCTTAAAACATCAGTTTAATTATCAGTAATGTAAATTTACGCGATAACAAAATTAAGGTCTTTAAACAAGTAAATGATCAGCAAATCCTCATTTTTTTATTATAAAACATTTAAGTTTTATAATCATAAATATTTCTTACTTCATTGGACATAATGTCTTGAAAGTATTTTCGAAACTCGGATAAAAATAATATTTATTTTACGAGGTAATATTCATCAGTATTGGTTTTGTTTTAGTAAAGTAAAAATGCCAAAAATTCGAACTCTTTAGTTTTTATGAAGAAAAAAATGGAGGTACACATTTGTGTACCTCACGTCTGAAGAAGATATATATATATACTATCAGTTACCCGTGACTTCGTTCACATAACATTTAAAGAAGAAATAATTGATCAATCAAGCAAAAAATTTCGATGATGAAAAGCATGTGTAATTAACTTTTTATCGCGAATTTATGGTAAAAAAACTTTTGATAATCCCTATTTGCTAATTTGTTTGCTGGTCAAAATTTTCCTTTCAGCGATTAATACTAATAGATAGAAACATTCTTGAATTCTTTTGTTCAGCCCTGTAGTTTTCCAAGTGCCTTTAATACACGAAAGTATCTTTCTAAAATTTACTTTAAACAAAAATATTTCTTATTACTACCTAAATTACATTTTCAGGTATTATCATCCGAAGACAACCATGTATCCAGTTCTTTGCGGGACCGTGTTTATCATTTTATATATATACTACAAACATTTCTTAGTTTACTAAATGCAGTTCAAAAAAAACATGCATATTTTATTTAAAAACCACCTTTAAGTAAATTACGCTCATATTCAGTAACCTTTCCGTGTAACCTTTCTTTTGTGTAACCCTGTATATCTAAATTTAACTATTTATACTATTACCATTTATACTCTCCATTTAATATGCATACATTTAGCGAAACTTAAAAGCGTATATCATAATTCAAAATGCATTTCATCCATGCAACAGGCATCATCCATGATATACAGTACTTCGGATAGAATATATAATATTTAAAATCTTTTGTGTGTCCCTGTAAATGCTTTGCACTTCGTATTATGCATGAAATAACTTACATTAAGCCTCAGCAACATATATCAATTTGATTATACATGAAATCGTTTACCATAATTAAAATATATCGGAAACTGTTTCTCCCTTTATTCCTATGCAATGGAATTCTTCTGTCTGACCCTGTAAATGAATAGTAAGTGCCCTTTTCACTACATACTTTACAAAATGCATATTTTAGTGCACTTTGTAAATACATATAAATTTAAATATGTTCTACAAGCTGTAACATCGTTAAATTTAATTAAAACGATTTTTCCTCATAATGCCGTAATATAAGGAAATTTTTTGACTATCCCTGTAAATAAACTAATCATGGTAGAAACTTTATTTTCAATAGGTATTCGTGCTAGGTAAACGTTAAGAACGTCCAAAAATTTCATGGAAATCGGAGTATATTTACGAAAGTTAGAAAGCGGCCAGACAGACAGACAAACCCAAAGCATAATAACTTTTCAACTTTGTTCGAAAGTGTTAAAAAATCGAGCCAAAAATATATTAATCAGTGATTTTATTTTCCACCTTTTCCCCACAAAAAATTTCTTCCATTGATAATTATGAGTTTTGAATAAAAATATTCATTTGAATGTAACTTATAACTTATTAATTAGAATAAGTAAAAAATATTTCTGATTCATTTTAAATATGACGTCATTATTTATCTCGCTCCATTAGCTACTGATATTCATACCCCTTGTATTTTTAACGACTGCTATAAAGTACCTGTTTTATTTCAACTGTGACGTCACATTTTCATGAGTGAACCATTTTATTAAAAATATAATTATTTTTCATTCTTTTTACTTTTAATTTATGTCACCATATTTTACACAAAAATTCCCATTAACTAAACAAATATCCTTGTTAAATGTATTATAAAAATACAATTTTTATTTTTATTTCAAACATGACGTCATATTTATTTTCTTTTAAATTATTTTATTATAGTTTTTCGCGTGGAAGTTTTCTATTAAAAATTCATTGCCGCTGAAAAATTATTATTCCAATTTTTTATTTTCTTGGCAACAGGAAAGGAAAATGGTTAAATTTTATCTGAAAAATGCCTATTGATTTTGTATGAAAAATAATTAAATTTTGAATTATTAAGGAAAATATTTGAATAAAATAAATGATAAAAAAGAATATTGCCCAGTTAAACTGATGGCATTGAGCTCACAGGCTACGCATACTAATTGTACATTACAGCCTTGTATTTTCGTTAATTCCGTTCGAAAAAAAAAAATAAAAAGGGGAAACAGCTCTCCCCTTTCTCCTTTTTTATACTTAATCATTGAACCTCCCACACTATCAAGTACATGCTTTATCATATTAAAAAACCTATATCCAAAATTCAGAGCAAATCGGATAATTCTTAATAAAAACCCATTTTTTATTTATGTAATTTAAGAGGAGTTAGTCTCCTCTTTTATACTTAACCATTAAACTTCCAAAACTATTCAGAGATTTGAAAGAAATCTGACAATTCTGATTGAAAAATCCATTTATACAAGTTAAGGGGAGGGGCATTAGAACCCCCGTTCCCCCTTTTTATACTTATTCCATGAACACCTAATAACAGCCACGGTATCGCCTCATCAGAATGATCCTATATCTAAATTTTGAACGAAAACTGTTAATTCTGCATGAAAATCCCGTTTATATCAATTAAGGGGAGGGGCATGAGCCCCCCCGTTCCCCCTGTTTATACTTATACAATGAACACCTAATAACAGTCACGGAATCGCCTCATCAAAATGATCCTATATCTAAATTTTGAACGAAAACTGTTAATTCTGCATGAAAATCCCGTTTATATCAATTAAAGGGGGGGGGGGCATGAGCCCCCGTTCCCCCTGTTTATACTTATTCAATGAATACCTAATAACAGCCACGGACTCGCCTCATCAGAATGATCCTATATCTAAATTTTGAACGAAAACTGTTAATTCTGCATAAAATTCCCGTTTATATCAATTAAGGGGCGGGGCATGAGCCCCCCCGTTCCCCCTGTTTATACTTATTCTATGAACACCTAATAACAGCCACGGTATCGCCTCATCAGGATGATCCTATATCTAAATTTTGAACGAAAACTGTTAATTCTGCATGAAAATCCCGTTTATATCAATTAAGGGGGGGGCATGAGCCCCCCGTTCCCCCTGTTTATATTTATTCAATGAACACCTAATGACAGTCCCGGAATCGCCTCATCAGAATGATCGTATATCTAAATTATGAACGAAAACTCTTAATTCTGCATGAAAATCTCGTTTATATCAATTAAGGGGAGGGGCATGAGCCCCCCGTTCCCCCTCTTATACATATCGAATGAATTCCAAAAACTAATCAGGGAAGCGCCTTATCAGGATATACCTATATACAAAATTTCAAGTGGATCCGATATTTTTATCATGAGTTATCGCGTTACGCACGAACCAACATACGAACGTACGAACGTACATACAGAACGGACGAGCACATAAGCTCTCAGGCTATGATAGCCTGTGAGCTAAAAATTACCCTATTATTTAATCCGGACTTCTGACTTTACGTCTGCAAAATTTCAAAGCAATCGGTTCAGTAGTTACGGCGTGAAAGCGGAACAAACAAACTCACTTTCCGATTTATAATATTAGTAAGGATTATATATATATATATATATATATATATCCTCTTCAGACCTGAATTATAAATTAATTGACTTGCGTAAATTAATATTATTGTTTTACAATTTTTGACTACTGAAAAGAAAAATGGCCATGAGGAAAAATTCGATTGACTCTTTATAACAATAATAAAATTTGTAATTAAAAATAATATATAAGAAATAAATGAATAGAAAAAAATCATGTTCATAATCCACCTGCATACAAATATAAAAGCGCATAAAATAATCTGTTTGATGACTTCTGACAAACATTTTCACATACTTTCAGATTTATAATATCCTTAGGAAGTGTATATTCAGGATTTTTTAATATAATGCAGGTATCAGTCAAACATGTTAATGCATAACAGTTTCATTTAATATGTTGACACTTACAGGAAAAGTAAACTTTTTTCCTAATAAATATTTTAAAAAAATTTCGGGTCTTAAAGGTATACTGGATCTTCGAGTCATTCAGTGATTTAACGTATTTTCCCCAAATGACCAAGTGTGACCTGTCACTCGCAATTTGAAAGGTTTTCTTAAATATGTAAAAAAAATACATGAGCAATTATTCAGAAACTGTAGATGTGTAAACAAAATAGCGCTGTTCATACATTTCCGTGAATCCTCATTAGCGATTGTCAGCAAATTGAAATAGGACGAATATCTTTTACATAATCATGTTAATGCAGCAAAATATTTCAAACTGTAGATTGTGATTAAAAGAATTATTTTAAGAAAACGTATTAATTTTTCATGTGGATATCATGTATACAAGTGCAGAATATACCGCTTTTGTAAAACAGTCCCAAGTTTTACAAAGAATTTTTACTTATACAATTACTTATACAGTTCTTAACATGAAAACATTTTCTTTTGAAAAAAAATGAAAAACAACTTTATACACAGTACCCTATAATCAGAATTAAAAATAATAAAAAAAATTATGAAAAATTAACTGCTTTACTAAACAATGTTTCACGAATAATGCAATCAAAATATAATGAGCATAATGTGTTAGATAAATGGATATAGAACCTTTTGTGAAAGCCTCAAAAACATATCTTAAAAATTATCATAAATTATCCTCGACAAAATAAGCTCAAAAACGTTGTTCTCAAAATGAAGCAAAAACATGAGGGGTTCTATACATATATCCATTTGTTACTTTCAATGCGCAATATTTCACGTACTATTGTATTTCGATACAAAAACTCAACCTTTTTCTTTCTTTCGGGAACAACGGATTTTGTTCTTATTTTAACGACGATAATTTTCAGAATTTTCAAACTAAGTCTTTGAGACTTTCTCGAAAGTTACTCTATACATTTAGCTAACACATTACGTACATCATATTTTTGATTGTTTTCGCTCATGTGCACTGAAATATTATTTAGTTAACCTGTTTTTTTTCATAAAATTTTTATTATTTTTCAATTCAGATTCAGGATATTGTGTGCAATGTTATTTGTTATATTTTCTGAAAATGACATTTTATTATACAAAGAATTCTGCCAATTATAAGCAAAAAAAATTTGGAAAAATTTGGGACAGTTTTTATGAAAAATTCTTTAGAGTTTGTTACAATAAGTGACTTAATTATATTCTGCAGATTAAACGCTTCTGCTACATTAGTTTAACAGCGTTATCCAAAAGATATTCGTCGTTTTTAGGTGCGTTCGTAATTATGTAAATAAGTAGCACCTATTGTTGTCGCTCAGTCCGTCCGTCTGTCTGTCCGTCCGTCCGCATATAACAACGCAAAAACTACCCAACGGAATCGTTTAAAATTTAAAATGCCTAATTATTACATAATTTTGTCGAGTCATTTCAAATTTTATGAAAATTGGATGGATAGATCAATTACAGGGACAATCAAAAGGATTCCGTTACATTACGGTCAATGGGGAAAAAAGTTTCAAATGCATTTTAATCGTTTGAAATTTAAAACGTATATTTATTACATAATTTTGTCGAGTCATTTCAAATGTTATGAAAATAGGATGCATTGATCAATTACAGGGACAATCAAAAGTATTCCGTTACATTACGGTCAATGGGGAAAAATATTCAAATGCATTTTAATCGTTTGAAATTTAAAACGTATATTTATTACATAGTTTTGTCGAGTCATTTCAAATGTTATGAAAATCGGATGCATTGATCAATTAGAGGGACAATCAAAAGTATTCCGTTACATTACGGTCAATGGGGAAAAAGTTTCAAATGCATTTTAATGGTGTTACACTCATTTGAATATAACAGAATTGACATGAATCTATGAAATATGTACTAAAAATACATTTTGTACAATCTGTGATGCAAAGAATATTTATTATTAAATTACAGGGCCACACAAATGTATTCCACTAAATAATGTTATACGGGGAAACATTGTTTGGGGGTGTTTTAATTATATTAAACTACTTCACATTTTATGAATAAGATATACGTTAATGAAGTATAATAAAAATTACTCCCTGCATATTTACAGGAACACAAAGATTTCGACCACTATACTGTATCCAAAGTACGCTCTACTATATCAACAAGATCTGAATATTTTAAAACTTCGTTATCAACGAACACACCTCATTTGCCACGCTTTACCTGCAATTTCCAACTTGTTTAATTTCTTGACGGTCCCTATGGGGTTTTGAGGAAAATATATGGCTATGTTTCCTGGTTTGTGTTTACCTAGAATTTCAGAATAATTTCTCGTGTATTTTTCTAGTTATTTACCAAAACATCTAAAATGACAAGCGATCGGTCACCTTTGTCATTTAGTGTACATGAATAAAGATCTTAGATATAATATTGCTTTTGTCAAATATGTTTCAAAACTACGTATAGTTCTTAGAAAATATTGAAGAATTCGTTCTTTGAAAAGAGCCTTAAAGAAACAATTTTAAAAGCCGAATTTTTCAAATTCCGTGTTATTTGCATTCAGGAATTGCCATTTTTATTTTCTTAAAAACGATTGTACTAAAAGCTATCTCAAAAATTATTTCTATTTGAATAGCCTTTAAAAATGTTATTTAAACGCTCAGGGACTAGAAATGGAAGTAACTAAAAATTTTTAAAAATGGAAAAGGCATGCAGGATTTAAACAAGAGAAAAATATATTGTTATTTATAGAAATGCGCATTTAATTTGAATAAAAATACGACCATTTATTTATTACATATATTATCTTCACTGTCAGTGTTTCACGTCATTTGTTCAAAATATCTATTTTATTAATATGTACATATTAATTAAATAAATAATAAGAAGTGGAAGAAAATCAAGGTTTGTGAGAATTCATTTTATATAAGTCACTTTTCATCAGAAATCGAGAGTCTACACTGCATTACCCTCCGAGTAGCTTTAATAATTTCCTTTGAAATACGAATATCAAATTATTTTTAATATGGATTTTTACTATTTTGTAATTTTTTTATAACTTCTACTATGGATAACTCTTTAAGTTCATAATTAAAATATCTCTCTTGTTGTGGCGAAGTTTTCTTGCTGATTTATTTTTAAATGTATGAAATTTTCCATCGCTTTTTTTGGTAACAAAACAAAAGGCAGCTTGCGACAGTATGGAGTTTCAGTGCGGATATTAATTTATGTAACTGCTGAACATGCTTTGTTGACAATATTCTCATTAACACATTGAAAGTCTCGAGCTGGTCTATTTTAAATTTGAAACTATTTCTTTTCCTAAATAAATTTTTTAGAGGTTTGGCGATTTTGGAATAGTTTAGGATAAACATTCTAAAGTATCCAGTTAAACCTAAAAATGTTTGCAATTATTTTGTTGTAGTTGGTTCAAGGAAATACTTTTGACATCTGTTAGTTATTAATTACATCCCCAAATATAGTAATATACAAATAGTAATGCAGTGTACTAGTCCTCAAAATATAGTAGTACGTGCAATACTTTGTATGCTGTATTGATACTAATCAATGGATATATAGATACAGCCCCTCCTCTTTTTGCTTCGTTTTGGGAACAACCGAATTTGAACTTATTTTATCTACGATAACTTTCAAAATTTTGACGCTGTGTTTTTGTGACTTTCACAAAAGTTATTCAATACATTTAGCAAATACACCCTTTGCATTATATTTTGGTTACGTTAACGAAGTGCAGTGATAAAATATTCAATAAACCTGTTCATTTTTTTCGTAGAAATTTTATTATTTTTTAGATCTGATTAAAGAGTACTATGTACAATGTTTTTTCATATTGTCTGAACAGAACATGTTTTTATATTAAGCATTTTGTAAATTATAAGCAGAAAAATGGCAAAGTTCGGGACTGTTTTCTTGAAAACTTCAATTTCTCTACGAGTATATATGTTATTGTAATAAAAATGAACACACTTTATAACAATGAGCCACTTTATCACAAACTACAGTTTGAACGCTTTTGCTGCGTTGATTTTGACAAGGTTATCCAAAAGATAATCATAATTTTCAATTTGTTGACGGTTACCTATAAGGTTTTGAAATTCCGAGAAAAACACTTCGCGGAAATAGATGACAAGTACTATACTGTTAAGAATTTGAATGTTTCATGATAATCCTTCATGATTTTTTCTAGATATTTAACATGAAGTCTAATTTTGCAAGTAAGTGGACACTTTTGGCCATATAGTGTACATACTAGCGGCCTTCGCCCGCTACGCTGGTCGGTTTATCTAAAGAAATCTTGAAGAAGTAGTTAGATAAGGTTCAGACATACATTAAAAAAAAAAAAGCAAGTCGATCATTCAAAAAACGTTGGGAAATATCAAATATTTACTGTAATTTTTTAAGAAAAACAAAGTTTCGAAAAAAAAAATTAAATCGAAAAAAAAATTACACTGACATATTAATGCAAGGAAATTTTCCCAGAGAGAAAATTCGCCTTGAATACAATATTTCAAATTCTTTTAATTGCTTATAGGCGTTAATGCCAACATAGTGAAAAAAAATTCCATGCTGGGAATCGAACCCGGGCCATCAGTATGGCGCACTGACGTTCTACCGACTAAACCACATGGAACGACAGCCAGCTTGAAACTTTCTCATACTTAAGTAGACTGGCGAAAACATAACGATAGCGCGTTTTAAAATCGCACAGTGACATCTATTGGATTTTATATGTACTAAAAAACGTTATGTACTAAAAAACGTGAGCAGCGCACCTAATAGTTTCTTTTGTTTCTTTTTGTTACTTTTTTGTCTGTTGTCCGATTTTGATGAAACAAAGCCTATACACTGCCCGGGAGTGTGCATTCTTCATTAGTGAAAACCGCATAAAAATCCATTCAGTAGTTACGAAGATAACCTCGAACAGACAGACAGACAGACAGACAGACAGACAGACAAAAAATGCAAAAAAATTTTTTTTGTGTTTCATTGGTTTTCTTTTATCGCCCTGACTCCATTTTTGTCAATTATCTTCAATGTACAGACACACCGGGTCCTACTGTTTTATTATATGTATAGATAAATGATGAATGTTTGGCTTATGAACAGAAAAGATTTAAAAAACGGCAAATTTATTGTTGAAAGCGCATACGAATTGTAGAAAAAATCTAAACCGAGGCCAACAAATATTCTTTCTTGGTTCAAAAATTTATTGAAGAACATAGCTGTTTCATTTTTTTCTTATATTCATTAATTAAACAAAAATGCATCGTTATTGAAACTAACTCGGAAAAGCAAGATATCACTATTTTGATATCAGCATGTCTCAAAATTAAATAAAAATTAAAATAATTCGACTAACTTGTCTAAAACTTTAAAAAATATTTATAATATGCACTCTTTTAAATTTTACTACTTTGAAATGTAATTAATTTAATTTCGATTCATTTGTTCTTCATAAGTATATACATGTATTTTTTACTCAACGCTAAGGACAATGCTGACATTATTCTGTGATATGAATATTTTTTTCTAATTTCTAGAAAATAGTATTTTTATTTGGCTTTTGAGATACTGTTTTATTCTCAATAAAATGTGCATTTTTCACTTACATTAGAGAAATAATTTGAAAATTCGAAAATATGGAAAACTTTTCGAAAAATAAGAATATTAACGGAAAGTTTAAAATATATTTTTGTAAATGTACATTTTCCCCCATATAGAGTAGTTAAATTACCCTAAAAGTTGTCTATTGTTTTTTTTTGTTTTTTTTAACTTGTAAAAACAAGCCGATAAAAAATTTAAGCTACACTGTAAAAAAAATCTGTAAAGGTACTAAACATTTTCTAGGAAACTGGGATTCCAAGAACTTTCCATGTAATGATAACAGGAAAACTTCATGTAATCGATTCTGAAACTTGAATATCTGCTGTTACCGTTAGAGGAAAAGTTCTTGGAATCCCAGTTTCCTAGAAAATGTTTAGTACCTTTACAGATTTTTTTACAGTGTATTTTTGCAATAACAATTTCAAAATTGACAATTCAAATGTAATTGTTTTAAAATTATTATTATCAACTAAACTGAAAATCGTCAGAAAAAATACATATATAACGGTCTTTGATCCGATTTAATCCTTTCGGGTCTGATTTTTTTTTTCATTTTTTAGAAAAAAAATTACTTTCACATTAATAACACTAGCACTAGCTCACATTAACACCAGCTATCCAAATAGATTAATTAGTGTCTATCGAATATTTCATTGTGTGAAAGATTACGAATGTTGTTGTTTTGCGTATTATTCTATTAATATTCGTTTGGCAATAGAGTAAAGAAGATTTTTTAGATCATGTTTATAATATATTGTATTAAAATAAGATTAAATTTATATTACAAATTTCTAATACTTTTTTTACCTTTATTACATATGACTATTTCATGAAAATTACTTTTATTTTAAATTTCAAAAGTGAAATATATGTTTAAAATAAATGAGTCGCAAACGGTGCAAAGAGAATTAAGAAATAGTAATAATAATTACTAAATGCCTAAACATAAATGAAGTTACATAGTAAATGCATAGACATAAACTAACATTGCTACATATAAGTAGAAAAAAACATATTTCTTAAAACAAAATTATACCCTATTAAAAGACATGCACTATTAATAGTACACTAGACCCGAAAAGGTTAGAACTCCTTCATCCCCGAGCAAATGGACAAAATTGTAATGTTGTTTTCTCTATAAATTTTTGCAGGCTAATAAAAAAGATGTTTTTTTGCAAAAAGATATACAGTTTTTCATTAGGTATAAGCATATAAACCTTGAAAGTATCAATCACAACTTAATTTTTAAAAGCTGTATTATATGTGTCGAGTTATATAAATTTAAATAATGCTTCTATTGCCGACAAACCTGCAGCTTTTTGAATGGATAAATCAGTTCGCGGTGGGGTTGCGGTATGTCATTTCATTGGAATATGTTACTGTATATATTTTAGCAATCAATTTGTTTTCAATTTTATTTCTATTTTTATCACTATTTTTATTATTAATTTTTCATTATTAAAAACTGAGGTGCACGAAATAGTAACCCTTTATCTACGGAATTAATTTTCAAGAATGTTCACCACAATAAATATCTTCTTTAATATCTGGTGATTGATTGTAACTTGTAAATAATAATAAAATGAAAGTCAATTTTTTTTTCATTAAAACTGATTAAAAATCGTTAGTTTAAATTCATATGAGAAATATTTACAAAAATAAGCAGTTTTTTTAACCAAAAATACTTTTTATGGAAGTATCACAATTCTTATAAAAGCAATTTATTTATTTAAGTGTATTATGATCCACTTTTTTTACGAAAAGTATACCCAGGTAAATCATTAAGAAAATTATCACTTTTTGAAAATATTTAATTTCGATCGTTTCTTTATGCTTTCTAAATTTGATTGAGCAAACTATTTAGTGTGGAAAAAAATAAACTTTTATTAATTGGCAGAATAATTAAATTTTTGACGATAATTTCTTCGGTGGCATTTAAATATCACCTGTGAATAAATGTTTAAACGCGTTAAAAAAATAAACTTAGCATTGAAATAGTGCTATCAGCCATTTAAAATAGCTTTTTGTAGTAGAGAAAACACTTTTAGTCCAACTAAAACATTTATTGTTTTTTAAAAGTTATATTTTTCTCGGAACAGAAGAAGTTTCCTGTTTACAAAAGTAATACTTTTATACCTTTAGCTTCTTGACGGGTGATCCATTTTCTCATTGATACTTTTTCATTCTTCTTTCTTTCAGTCCTTTTTTGCACAGCAAATTCATAATAAAAGTAACGTTCTCTAAAAGATTAAAAATGTATCTAATTTTCTTTAAAATTTCTTGTTGACTCTTTTTACTAACTCATCTTTCACTGACATAAAGTCTAAAAACTTATATAATCCTATTTAAAAAAAATTCAAACGAAAATTATGTAATTAAATGATTATTATAATCTTCTAAAAGAGAAGACTTTAAATATATTAAATTTCATATATTTTCCAGATTATACATATGCATTTATATTATTTATAGATATTTATTTTATTTAAAAGTGAATTAAACTAACTGTGTCTTTAGTGGGAATAAAAAAAAGTGAAAAATTGTATACTTTTTTTTTACTTGCGTTCATAATTATTTAAATACGTAGTACCTATTGTTGTCGCTCAGTCCGTCCGTCTGTCCGTCTGTCTGTCCGTCTATCTGTCCGTCTGTCTGTCTGTCTGAATGCATATAACAACGCAAAACCTACCAAACCGAATCGTTTGAAATTTTTAATACATAATTATTAAATTTTTGTTGTGTCATTTAAAATTTTATGAAAATCGGATGCTTAGATCAATTACAGGGACAATCAAAAGTATGCCGTTACATTACGGTAAATGGGGGAAAAGTTTGAAATGCATTTTAATGGTGTTACACTCATTCGAACATAATAGAATCTACATGAATCTATGAATTATATACTAAAATATGCATTTTGTGCAATCTGTGATGCAAAGAATATTTATTATTAAATTACAGGGCCACACAAAAGTATTCCACTGCATAATCCTATACGTGGAAATATTGTTTGGGGCATGTTTTAGTTATATTAAACTACTTCACATTTTATGAATAAGATATACGATGCTGAGGGGTTTTAAAAATTATATCCTGCATATTTAGAGGAACACAATGATTTCGACCACTATCCTGTATTCGAAGTACGCTCTACTATATCAGCAAGATCTCAATATTTCTAAAACTTCGTTATCGTACGAACGCACCTCATTTGCTACACTTCACGTGCAATTTCCAACTTGTTAATGTTTAAAAGAATTGATAATCTCTACATTTTAACTATTGATGATCAAAGCATTTTTCCCATGATCAGGCATTGCTTATAAGAATTTATTCGATTTACACCATTTTTTAAATTTATTTTACATTTTACACTTTATTTGTACATTGGCAATATATTCACCGGAATTTTACAGAAAAAAATATTTCTTAAATGTAGTAGTGTCAAAAAATATAAAAAATATATCATATATATAAAGATACTGTCTTTTAACGGATAAGACATTAATATTTTGAGGTTTATGCCTGAGTGATTCTCGAGTGCCATTATTGCTGAAACGTACTAAGTCCGATAGATTCACAGAGGGAATTTTAATTCTCTGAGCTATAAAATTACAGACTGCATACATTCTTAGTCTTTTCAGATATTATCTACAAATTTTTGCTTCTTTTAAAAATATATATAAATGATAAAACTAAACAGAAGTAAGTATATGGAAATATCTACACTACGGCCATTAAAATTACAACACCATAAAAGGAAAAAAAATCAAAAAAGTTGTTTTTGTACGTTATTAGTATGGCATGAAGACAGAATGTTTAATTTTGTAAGCAGATTGAGGTGTTTGCAGAAGTGCAAAATTAGTAGAAACAACTGCTTCCTTTCCCAGCAGCTAGAACAGTCCTTATCCACTTAGGCTTTAAGTCGAATTGGACTTGGATGACAGAAACGGGCAACTCATTCCATGCTGCTTCAAATCTATGCCAAACTTCATCAACCACATTAGTTTGAGAGGTGTGGCAGACCAATCTTTCAGCAATCCATGACCAAATGTTTTTAATGAAAGACAGATATGGAGACCGTGCAAGCAGAGACAGCAATCAAATACCCTGTGTATCGAGAAAGGTCACAACACAATGTGCAGCGTGTTTTTTTTGCGTTATCTTCTTGGAAGATGCCGTTTGGCCAGCCTCAAAAACGGGTTACAACCACTGGACGTAAGTTGTTTAAAATGTACCGATATGCGTTCAAATCATTGTCTATCAACTACAGATATGGGTGTCGTGTATTCAATACTTGTCCAATTCGTCCTGCTAAGCGCAAGGCCCCTCTACCGATGTCTAATGCAAGCAAGTGACAAGCGTTATACTCAGAGCCTTCAAGCATGTATACGACCATCAGATTTCTGCACTCAAAACCACGACTCATCTGATAGGATAACGTTGCCTTGTCAGACAGCGGAGTGGCATTGTAGGAGTGTTATTTTCAGAGTCGCCTTCTCTCTCATTGCATCTTGTTGAATTGTAAGCCGCGGTAATGGCCGCCGTTCTCTTAGTCCACGCTGCCTCAAACGCCGTCACGCCATACCAGCGGATACTGGGCACACTGCAAACATGCCCATTTTATTAGTAAATGTCCGTAATGTGATTGTTTCATTTTGCAGCACAGACTTCACAGTAAGTCTGTCATTTCGGGTGTTCATCATGTGAGAGTATTAAGATCCTGTATAGCGTTTAGTATTAACTTCAGCAGCCCATTGATTCCATATTCGCATGACAGCCTTGGAAAATGTCTTTTAGAATTTTATAGAAAAAGTGTTATAGAGACCTATAAAATTATTTCCCGTTTTTATATAAGCTTGTTTAAAAGCTATATAAATATCTGTAGAAGTTTAATACAATTGTCTGTAGAGAGAAGTGTTTAATAGAAGTTTAATAAAAATTTCTGATCTACAGACATTTTTTTTAACTTCTACAGATATTTTTTATAGTTTTGAAACTAGCTTAAGAAAAACGGCCATAATTCTATAGGGTTTTATAAAACTTTTCTACAGAACTTTAAAAACTATTTTCGTAAGGGAATATTTGGATTTTGACCAGTTTGACCAACGATTACACGGAACGATAATATGCACTCTCGATAGGTAATGATCCTGCTTCTATTGAATTTCGATACTTGCTGTTGAGCATTTCGTATTATTATTGGAGGCTTAGTAAAATATTCTCACCAAATGCCGACCCAACAAAGTACTTTCCGATTGAGAAATCCACTACGCAACTTGTCTTTTAAGTACTGCTTTTTATGTCGCTTCTCCTACCTGCGACACCTGAGTGCGCTGAACTACTAATTAATAGCATATTCCAACCTCTTTTTTATTTCATTTGATTTTTACGTCCATCATATCGTTCCTTTCTCGTGTTGCAATTTTAGTGAGCAGCAGTGCTAAACCAGAGCTTAACTAGGACTTATCGTGAACATTGTTGTGTTGATCATTGTATAAATTGTTGCTTTGTAATCTAACACTCAAAAACAATATTATTTAAATACAAATGAAGCTTATTTAATTATATAAATGAAGCTTATATCTTGATTACAATAGTTTAAAGCATGATTTAGTCTTATTCAAATTTTACCTAAATAATGAATTGTATAAAAGATAGCACGTAAATCGATAGTCTGTACAAAAATACACAAGTATGCATCTGTCTACTGGTGTAAGTCAAATTTTGATCTATTATGCGTTTTAATATTTTTCAAGATAAGTGTGCAATGTGCTTATCAATTCCGTTTGTCTGTCTGTCTGGCCATTGATCTATCTTCCCAAATTCTAACTCCATTACATTATGATCTATGGGTAAATATCGTAATTATATAAAACGTTTGTAAATATGTTTGCCGTCTGGTCCGTCCGTCTGTTTATACGCTCATAATTGTGCCAAAAATACTCAACTGTTTTGTTTTAAATAAAATACACATAATAGCTACAGAATTTCGTAGAATCATTTACATATTTTTTAAAATCAAAACTTAAAAAGGTATTGATAAAAGTTTTCTTAATTTTACAAAATCATTTCTTGCGCAATTAATTCAGGGATATCCAATGATTTATTTCTTTCATTATTCAGATTATTATGTCGCATTAAATATAATTCTAAGCAAATATCTGCATAAGTATTTCTTTATTTATCAGATTACTTTTATAAATTAAAGTGTAATGCAGCTTTAATGCCAGGACATTTGACATTTTTGTGACCATTTGACTGAAAATCGATAGCGTATTGTTACCCAGAGACGACCGCGGTACATTTTAGTCGCTAAAGGTAACAAAAGGATAAAAGAAATAGCCATTCCGAAGATTGTTTTTAATCACATAAGTAAAAACGCATGCGAAATGTGTATATCAAGTATATAAAATTATTTACATACTGAAAATGTACAAAATTCTGCAATTTTCGTTATAGACGTTTACTTCGTAATTTATATTTGCCTTTTTGCAATACATTATACTGTAGAAAAGCAAATAGCAGTTATTATGTTAATTAGTTTTATTCTTATGAAAATGCATGTTTCAATAGGGCAGAAATATGATTGCATTCCGTTTCCATACAAACCTCTGCCAGTGTAAGCAATAAATATATAGAATATATAGCATACATATATAGAAAACATTTCTGTATTGATGTATAAAATAAATGTGTTTTTAATTTGACTAGGAAAAACCTAATGAATAAAATTTATTATTAAACGAGGGATCAATTTAATAAAAGCCTGTTTTATTAGCAGTATATTTTGAAAGTGGCGGTGAGGATGTTCCTTCCAACTTTATTTAAATTACAGACGCTTCATCTAATGCACATAAAATATTGTAACATTTATCCATATCCACTTTAAGTAGCTACAATTTGTTTCGAAAATCCTAAAATATTTCACAGATCTAGAAACAGTTGACAACATTTATTTTATTATGGCAATAAATGTTGTTGATCAGGGATTTGGGATAAATATCTTTGTCATCTTGTTTTGTGAAGGAAAAACATGAAATAAAAAAAGATTTTCTTAAAATAATACGATCAGTCTTTTAATAAGAAAATAAAATAATCTTATAAGAAAACTCTTAGCGCTAGTTTACATTCAAATTAAACGAATTATTTTTTTTAAAAAATCAACTTTGTTTTCTTTAATTGGGTTTTTAAAAGTCTTATTACTTTTCTTTTCACAGAGAATTTATCCAGTTAAGATGGAAGTTGTATGAAATCAATGAAAAAATAATCCACATAATCTTTTTTCTTCATAGGTCCCTTGATAATATATAAAGAAGAGTATATGATGTATAATATACAGTGCTTAAATGAATCGATTTTACCGATTAAATTAACGTAATTAACATATTCTCATTTAATAATTTCATCTATCTGTACAAGAAGAAAATAATGGGCTAGTAATAATTTTTGAATTCTAGATTTTGACAGGTTTACACTTTTTTTGGTTGGGGAGGGGGGGATCAAAGAAATATGAAAAACATGTTTTTACAAAATGTTTGTCACGAGTATGTGAATCTGCCTATGTGTATGTACGTATGTGACACAAATTTTGTGGGCACTCTACTCAATGACTAATTTAACGGAATTTAAGAAAATTTTCGATTCAGTTAGATTTTGGTATTTATGGTGTAAATCATCCAATTTAAGGCTCTGGTATGATATCTATTTAATGATTTCCGCAATAGCTATCAGGTAATCAAGAAAGTTCGTGCGGTTTTCATTAGGCATTAGAAACACCCTCAAAGCTCTTAAATAGAGGGTGATTATAAAATAAATATCTCTAATTGAAGATGTTTCTAGCTTAAAAAAATAATTCGAATGAAACAGTAGTGGTGTGTTTACTATTCGAATAAAAGGAAGACGAATGGAATAATAAAAAAATGTCAATAAAAAATGGAATAAACTGCAATAATCGCTGAAAGATGGGGGTTTTTGTGCGAAATGCAATGTATAATACATGAACAAAGGGTTAGTGTGTAAAACTGGATGGCATACCTAATTTATGAAAAAATTCACAGTGTGTGTGGTTACACTTTCCCATGGTGGTCCTGATCAATTTCAGAACCCATTTGGTCATTGTATTGGAGGACATAATCCAGGCATTGCACGACGTGCTAAATGCGAAATACAGCGCATCAGGAGTGATGTTTCACAAATGCTGTGAAATGCGACTTTTTAAAATATTTAGGATTGTACCACCTCCACTTTACCAAATGGATTTGAATTAATACCGAAGCTGAAAAACACATACCGTCAGATCCAACAACTAAGGAGACCATGCCATACGAAAATCCCAGCCTTAATTAGCGTTGTAAAGGTTAGAAAAAACCCGGTTTAAACCCGGGAATAAACCGGGTTTTTAGGAATAAACCTGGAAAAAACCCGGGATTTTTTGGAAAAACTCGGTTTTTTGGGAATAAACCTGGGAATAAACCTGGTCTATTGGAAATAAACCCGGGAATAAACCGACTTTTTGCAACTCTAGCCTTAATACTGTGCCATTTGTGAAAGGTTCTCATAAGAACAGTTATACAATGTTATTGGAAGAAATGATCGCTTCTTGATTTTAGAACACTATTTGCACCGGCAAGTTCCCGTAGTGCCATGTGTTTACACCTAAAGTTTGTTCTTTTATTACGCATTAAATTATTATTACGCAAAATCAAAGGCCCTATCTATCAGCGGTTATTGCACCTTATTGCATTTTTTATTAACTTAATCGTTACAACAAGAATACTAAAAGTGAAGAAATTATAGATGTAAGATAAAAGTCCGTATTAAGAAAAATAAAATGTGCTATGTTTAAAGTAAAACATTGTCTTTATAGCGCATCATAATTTCGTACATCTTTTTATGTAAAAGAATAGAACATTTTAAGATGACCATTTTTAGAACATTGCTTTTATAATTTGTAATGGGTATTTAAGTAATTTTTAGTTTTATATTTAAGTAAATTTATTAGCGAAATAACAAAATTGGATATTTTCTATAAAAGAAACTAGATCCTTTCTGTAATACATTAAAAATAATTTTACATATACTGCATTATTTGTTTCTCCTAAAATATTCCATCATTACTCATCTTTCCTAAGAGACTTTTAAACTTTATGCTTCGAAAATATCTTGAATAGAATAGTTTTAAAGGCTATAAAAGAAAAATTTACAAACTTATTTCTAAAAACTTATATTTTATCTGCATACTGAAATTGTCATTTTCAGACTTTCCATTTGAAAGCCTCGACAAATGGATATTTCTTAAAAAGAATTTTCTTCGATATTTTATAAAAAAGTTAGTTTTACTGTACAGGAAATACTACTGTAAATAGTAAAAGATTATCCTTATAACTTGACGATCATTAACTATAAACAGGAATCAGACGTATGGAGTACAGTAAAAATTTAATTATCATTTAGAAATAATTGAAATAAAATATAATTTTTTTAATTATTTTTAAATATTCAGTATATAATTCCGTATGTCAATATCCAGAGTTATGTATTTCTCACAACATTTTTGTTAAAATTTAGATGGCCGTCATTGAGGGTACTCTGCAGATTGGCTTACAAGCTTTTGTCCCACCTCATTTCGGGTGTGAAACCGACCCAGCATTTTTTTATTTTTAGTTCAGGGAATAAAAAAAAGGAACTAGAACTGAGTTTGGTCGGATGTTACAAATTTTCAACCTCATATCTATTAAATTGCTCAAATGCAATTCGAGATGAAGGAGAGTGGAGTGTGTGCAATCTAAGATCTCAGAATGCTGAAACCTTGGCACATCCAATTCTTCGTGAATAGTTTTACACGCATTGCCGTAGTTGAGATGAAACGCATTCCTGTAGAATTGCATAGTTATCCTACTGTCTCATAGAATAAAGTTTTTGAATTCCTGATTGTGGTCTTCCACATTTTTCATCGTCTGTGGGGAGGGACATGTGACCTCTTTGAAATTTCCTTTTCTATAGTGCCATATGATGGCCATCATTTTCGTAAGCAGCCGACATTTCTATGTGAATTCGTGGGGGATTGTAATTTTTCAGATGCAGAAACTGCGAGCCTCTATCTCATCCATATAGCATGTTATTTCTGCAAATTTGGGAACCTCTGCTTTAAACAATGCTCCCTCTTTCGCTAAACATCTTAAAAAGAATGATACATATTTTTTTAATAAATTCATTATGCCGTGCTTTATATCAAGCGTATGAGCAGTTTTACATATTAGATCTTGGGGAAGGAAATACTTTGAGTAGTAACGAAATTTTGAGCAAATTTTAAAACAAAAATTGTAAGATTATAAATGAATTTTCGTTTCGTTGTTGAAAAAAATTTGAAATACCTTACAAATAAAAAAAAAAAACTTTCATTTAACATTTAAACATGTTTAGAAAATTATCCAAATCTCACGTATTTTTTTCTTTTCTGAAGTATTTTCTCATATTTCTTAACCCACTAACCTCCAAAAGAATGAGGTAAGAATTTTCAAATTACTTGTTGAAAATCATTTGCCATAACAAACTCAAAAAAGTATTTTCACTTTAAAAGATAACAAAATTTATGCCAATAAATAAGGTAATTTTTAATGACTAAAACAATGATAGCAAAGTAATTCCTTTAAGCAAAACCAATTATTTAGATCATTGTATCAACGCAAAACCCACGGGTCATGGATTAATATATTTGAAAGTAAGATCAATAAATATTATGTAATTTATGAAAGTGCGATTATTTTTGTTCAGAAATACGTCATTACATATAATATATTAAAACATTTCTAATAAACGAAATTGGTTTTGTATTAGACGTGAATTTCCACGTTAAAAGTGTAATTACTTAAACTATGCTTATAAAAAACAATTATAATTATTTTTATAGGTTTTCGGAATTAACACATAAATTTATAGAAATAAACTGTCTCATTTTTGCTGAAAAATAATCTTTCTTAAAAAGAAACTTAGCCTTTTCTCGAGACATTAAAAAAATGTTCTTTTTTTTCTTCATAAAGAAAAATAGTACCTTTTCAACTTTATGAAAAGTAATCCATTTTCGCATGTCATTTAGTTATTCTTTTTCTCTTCGAATATTACTCACTTACTATTTAAAAAAAAATCCACTTGATGTTTAATAAAATGTATATATTATTTTTAAACTTGACATTTTCTTCATAACTACTGTCTCCCAAGACATCATAATTCCAAAAGATTGAGTAATATAAACTAAGATAGATTTAAATATATTTAAAAAATAAAATATATATACAAAAAAATAAAATACTAAAAAATATTTAAAAATATAAAAGTGAACGCTTTTTTAAATGCATTCAAATAAGTCTCAGTTTATGTTATTCAATCTTTTATTAGTTTTTTTAATGTATGTGTATTGCAAACATCATAATTTACAGCTATGAAAAATCTCAATAATTACGTAATTATATGTTAATATTTTAAAGGGAAACAGATGTGGAACTTCTGTAGATAAATATGCACATGTAAAGTAAAAATGTATATGTTACGACTTTTGGCTGCATTTTCACTTCGCATTCTCAAATTTATAATAAAATCGGTTGTATGGATAAAGACTGTTACAATTACTTTCAGAAAAGAATGTAAGGTGATCATACAGATTTGAAAGTTATCACGAACCATTTAAAAAATAATTCAAATTACCCCTTTGTATCATAAGTAATGGAATAATTAAATTGAAATAAAATTATAATAATTATTGCGTTGGCTTGTTGCTTGCTGCTTGCTGCAACCAACTGATAATCTAAGAAAATCGCGAATTAATTTTATAGAAAGATGAAAAGTTTAAAAAAAAATCGTTAATAAAATACAACAAGTATTGCGAGAAAAAAAATACAGGCGCAAAAATTAAAATTAATATTACTGTTATTTACTGATCACTACACAAACCCCATATCAATGAAGCAGAAAATAATTATAAAAAAGAAACAGCTATCAGCATATATTTTATATATATGTTTGTAGCTTATAAAACTTCTTTTTTATTTAGGGTAATCCTATTTGTAAATCAATATTTAAACACATTTTGCTTAAAATGTTTCATAATATTTTAATAAACAATGCTTCTTTTGGTGTCTAGTTAAATGTAATTGTTTATAGGCGTGTCCTTAATCTTATAAATACGTTGCACCTATAGTCAAAACTGCATATATATCAAGCGTCCCAAGACCTATGGAAGAGGTGTCCACAAGGTTAAATGCGGGGTCAAGGTATACGCCACCTCGCGGCAGGGGTGCATAACAAGAGGATTATTAAGTAGATTGCAGTTTCTTTTGTGTGAATGGCAACAAAACTTTTTTGTTTCT
This sequence comes from Maratus speculifer, assembly GCA_964019185.1. Classification (NCBI taxonomy): domain Eukaryota; kingdom Metazoa; phylum Arthropoda; class Arachnida; order Araneae; family Salticidae; genus Maratus; species Maratus speculifer. Next base: position 253,818,366 of record OZ025291.1, read on the forward strand.
ATAAAATGTTACTTTAAAATATTGCGTAGAATGAGTTTTAGGATTGAAATATTGTAAATAAATGTAGAATAAATAAGTGTAGTACGTTTAAATATTAACATAAAATATACTAAGGAGAAATATCATTTAACTGTGCGATACAAATATCGCTGTTCGATTTTAATTATGCTTTTAATGTATTGAAAACTGACTCATCAAATTTAGTAAGTAGTTGTAATATAAATGCAGAATTTTGAAGTAGTGTCACATTTTACTAAATTCTTGATGAGCTAAGTTATACAAAATGGCATACACCGTAGTATTTCCTGTGACAATATAATGTTTACTAACGTTTAGAAATGTATAGAATTTAATACTAAATAAAATATTCAACTTTAGATCCATTTTTCATTTACCAATTGCAGACGATAAAAGTCGAATGTTTTCTTTGTCGTATCGACTTTGTTTATTTATCTTGCAAACATTTCATTCTTTTAATTATAAAAACCTATTTCATTATACGTATATTCGGAATAACTTTAATTTTAAATGTATGTATTAAATATTGTTTTCTTAAACAAAAAATATTGTTAATTTATTTGTTTAAACATTTTACGATTCTAGACAATAAATTTCCTAAAATCGTAGTTTAGACCCTCTCTCTTTCTTTTCTTTTTTTTTAACAGACAAAGTTATTTCGAGAATTCATATTAAAAATTGAATCATAAATTTCAAGCTATTCTCTCAATCATGACAGATTAATCAAGTCTTCGAGATTTATTGCAAAATATTTTTGTTGCTGGTTGTTTCGATAAAATCATGTACATTTAAAAAAATAGTCACACTATCATTTTAATTTCGGGAGAAAAGGTACTAATTACTACTCATAAGTACCATATAATGCTACGAAAAATTTTGATTTTACCCTAAAATTACAATAACAATGCGATTTTTTTTTAAATACACATATTTTTAATAAAAAAAAATCTGTGTATTTTAAAAAAGTCGCATTGTCATTGTAATTTTAGGGTAAATGTCAACATTTTTCGTAGCATTATATGTTACTTATGAGTACTGATTAGTACTTTCATCGCCGAAATTAAAATGACATTGTGACTATTTTTTAAATGTACATGATTTTATCGAAACAAACTGTAAAAAAATTATTTTACAATACAATCTCGTAGACTTGATTACTCTGTCATGACTGAGTGAAAATTCAGAAAATACGCACAAGAGATGCAGAGATAATAAACATCTGTGCATATATGACGTCAAACCTGCGGATTCATTAGCACCCCTGCCACCAGCTGGCGCAGCTATGTTAATTTACGACAGATTCCAGCATTGTCTTGGAACGCTTGATATACAGGGTGATTCAGCTCGTCGGTGACAAACTTTAAGGATCGATAGAACACACCTAGACGAACATTTTTGAATAGGGAATGTAGGGTCCCTGACGCGATGGTAAGGCGCTAGGCGCTTTCGAAAATTTGGGTGCCGAAATTCGAAACGTCATAAAAAATAGGGAAATGGTTAGATTTTCTTGCTTGTTGCATCGAAATGATTCTGTTTGTTAAGACTTTCTTCGGTACCAATTTGATAAGCGTATCTCTTAAAACATGGATAGGGGGCGCTGCAGACTTTGGAGAGCTAGACAACAACTTTAAGCCCGTTATTTTGATAATTTAACACATGCTCGCCAAAGTTTATACTCTAACTTAAAGTTTGAACCCAAAAGTAGAGCCCTGCAAAAAGCGTAAGAGCCGGAATAAAATGTCAAAGTACAGGGTGGTCGAAACTCGAAGGCTCCTAAGAGATAAACAAACAGATTTCTTGACTTATGGCATGCATTTTCATGATTCTGTTTGCTGGGGCTCTCTGAAACTCAGTTGAACGGTACAAAAAGAAACATCGATAGGGGGCGCTTTGGGCAAAAAACATAATTCGTTGACATTTCGGACGCTAACTGGAAACGGGGCGCTACGATCAGTTAGTAATAATGAAAACACATTTTCTACCTCTGCTCAACACTTCTGAATAAATTTAGACCAAAAACATCAATGATACTGGAAATTTATTTACAAAAAATAACACTACAGAAGATGCTCGAAATTTCGACCTTGGGCCATGATGCAGGCTTCGCACCTCCGTCGCATTGAGGAGTGTGTGTTTCCAACAATGCCAGGAGTATCTCTGATCTGCCCTGCAGCTGCCACAATGCGCGCCACAAGTTCTTCAGCACTGCTGACAGGTGTATGGTATACCTCGGCCTTCAGGTAACCCCAAAGGAAGAAATCCAAGCAGGTGAGGTCTGGTGATCGGGCAGGCCAGTGAACTGGACCCTTACGCCCGATCCACCGCTGGCCATACCTTGCGTTTAGATGGAGACGCACGTCGTTCGTGTAATGGGCCGGAGCTCCATCGTGCTGGAACCACATCTGGCGACGCGAACCTTCGGGTACGTGCGCCTCCTCCAGAAGCTGCGGCAGCACTTGATCCAGGAAAATCAGGTAATTTCCACCTGTCAGCCGTTCAGGTAACAAATAAGGGCCAATGAGGCAATCCCCCAGAATGCCGGCCCACACATTTACTGAGAAACGCTCCTGAGCTGCTCGGCTTCTGGTTTCATGTGGATTTTCATCACACCACACATGACTGTTGTGGGCGTTCCACATTCCCTCCCGGCTGAAGGTGGACTCGTCCGTAAACAATATGCTGTTTACAAAACGGGGATCCCTGGATCTCATCGCCAAGTACCATCTTGAGAATTCCACTCGAGGGCCAAAATCCTGCTCTCTGAGCAACTGCACCCGCTGGATGTGGTAGGGGTGCAGATTCCGGGAACGTAAGATGCGCCACGCAGTTGCTTGCGAAATGCCAACATGTCTGGCGATATCTCTCGTGCTAAGACCTGGGTTGTCCTCAACCAGGTTAAGCACAGCCTCTTCGTTGTCGGGGGTGCTCACTGATCGCTCCCGTTCAGGCCTGCCTCCGTCGAAAGATCCCGTTGTGGACAACCTCTGGTGTACTCGAGCGAAGAAGGCATGGCAGGGGATTTGCCTGTTGGGGTAACGCTCGGCGTACAACCGCTGAGCGGCTCGTCCATTACAACCAGCAGCGCCATACGCCAAATGCATGTCAGCCAATTCAGAGTTTGTGTACCGTTCCATCCTACTACCGATCTGCAGACAAGTAACCCGAAGCTTAAGTAGGTACCGCACGTTCAAAAGACGTGTCTGCGCATACAACTACGTCATCTCGCGTTGTCGTCTACGCATTACGTATCTTTTGCATATCGATATGGTACGATATCTTTTGCATAAATCAGCAAAAAGCACCTTATGTAAATTTTATTGCGCGCATTGTGCATGATTGAAACCAGCTATGTTTGTTAAAAAAAACAAACAAACTGCAGTTTTAATAGCTTCTTATGATAAGTAAATTACTCTCTTGTTTTGTTTCTAACTGATCGTAGCGCCCCGTTTCCAGTTAGCGTCCGAAATGTCAACGAATTATGTTTTTTGCCCAAAGCGCCCCCTATCGATGTTTCTTTTTGTACCGTTCAACTGAGTTTCAGAGAGCCCCAGCAAACAGAATCATGAAAATGCATGCCATAAGTCAAGAAATCTGTTTGTATATCTCTTAGGAGCCTTCGAGTTTCGACCACCCTGTACTTTGACATTTTATTCTGGCTCTTACGCTTTTTGCAGGGCTCTACTTTTGGGTTCAAACTTTAAGTTAGAGTATAAACTTTGGCGAGCATGTGTTAAATTATCAAAATAACGGGCTTAAAGTTGTTGTCTAGCTCTCCAAAGTCTGCAGCGCCCCCTATCCATGTTTTAAGAGATACGCTTATCAAATTGGTACTGAAGAAAGTCTAAACACACAGAATCATTTCGACGCAACAAGCAAGAAAATCTAACCATTTCCCTAGTTTTTATGACGTTTCGAATTTCGGCACCCAAATTTTCGAAAGCGCCTAGCGCCTTACCATCGCGTCAGGGACCCTACATTCCCTATTCAAAAATGTTCGTCTAGGTGTGCTCTATCGATCCTTAAAGTTTGTCACCGACGAGCTGAATCACCCTGTATATGCAGTTTTGCCTATAGTCATCATTTAATCTGTCTGTCTCTTTGTCTTCCCGCTTATAACAGTAGAAGTAGTACCCAACAGAATACTTTGAAATTTTAAATATATATTTGTTGCAGAATTTTGTATAATGATTTCAAATTTTAGTAAAATTAGATATATAATGCAAATACAGGGACAATCAAAGTTATTCTGCTAGATTACTGTTGATATGATAAAATAATTTCAAGTTCAATTTAAGCTTGTTACACCCGTTTTGACACAATAAAATTGATATGCATTTAGAAAGGCACTAAAATATACACTTGGTAGAATATGCCGCACAAACAACATTTATTATTCATTTACAGGGCCACATATATAAATTCCGTTCTATATTGATATGGTGGGGGATTATTTATAACATATTTCATTTAAGTCAAACTATTTCATAAATAATAAAATTCATGTAAATTGCTTAGCTTTACTACAAGTTACGTCATGTTTAATAGGGAAATGTGCTTGCATTTTGTTGAATTAGATATAATATTTTTATTTATTAAACGATGCAGTTTTATTACATTATTCCGAATGTATTGGAAAGTGTTTCCTAATCTATGCTTGAAGCATTTTTATTTCTTGTTCATAAATGTCCGAAATTATATTCGTTTATTACAAAAAGATATTTCTTTTATTACTTATCTTGTAAAATGCTTAATTCTTTTTGAAATAAACATGGATATAAGCAACTTCGTTACACCATAAAACAATATTTTGCTTTATAATTTAAGTCAAAAATGACCTATGGACTAATCCCAAAGGTTATGCATTAACTAAATATCATACATGCATTGATTTAATTTTTATATCAATGTCTATTCGTTAGATATCGGGCGTTAACATTCCTTCTGATGGAATCATATCTTTATTTAGGAAAAATAAAAGTTCTTTGTCACCAAAAGCTCTTTAGTCATGTATTTACAATATGTACGTATAAATATATACTATATATATGTGTGTGTATCTTAGATATATTATTTTTATCTTAATTTTACATCTTTTAAATAAACTCATAAGAATAATTCCAGTATTTCACTAAAATTTGTTTATAAAATAAATACATAATATGAACATTTAAAAAGGTCGTCGATTTACTTAAAAAGACATCAAACATAATAAAATAGATGTTAGAAGTTAAAAATATATCCTTCTTTTAAAAAACTTTAAACCTGAATTTTCCACGAAACTATCATCAGAGAATATTTTAATAACTATTTAGGTTCAGGAGGGGTAATTATGTATCCTTTGTATATTTTCAACATTGTTATTATTATTTTTTACTCTTTTTTATTTTGAAAAGTGTTATATTTAGTATATAGCAAGTAACTTTGAACCTTTAAGAAGAGCTCTTTAACCCTTTGCGGGGCAGAGCAAATTCATTGCTTGAGTATTGAAATTAATGACTGACCCGGAATTTGAAAACAACTTTATTTGTAAATAAGAAAAGGCTATATTTCACGCGTTCAATAAGCCGTAATTTTTTCCAACAAAGTTCCGGTGCCAATGTGGCGTTTGGGAATTAAAATTAAGTGGTATATCTATGAAACCACCGCCCCGCAAGGGGTTAAAGTTTCAATTCTCATAGCTATTTTTGTTGCTGTTGTTCTTGAAAGGATGGTTATAACTACCCCATCAAAATCTCACAATCACAAAAGTTTGCGGTAATTAAGATCAATAGTGAGGAAATTATGACCACTATATTTTCTCTTTATACTTCCCCATGTACATTTCTTTGGGATAATTGTGACATTACAAAATATCACAACTGATCGGAACTAAAAAATCCACTTGTGAAAAAAATTAGCAGACTTTTTACAATTGCTATTCGGATATCAAAAATACATCAGACTAGTCATAAAGAATTTCAGAAAGGAAAAATACATTATGAGGTTAATATCTAAGCATGAAACAAAATTTTACCGTACACATTTTTCTCTATAATGGAGTTAGTCATAATTACCCCGTGATCATAACTATCGCATCTGAGCCTACTTTTCTTGTATAAAAATACCAACTTTGTTTTGAAACGAGAAAGGTAATTATAACTAGGCAGCAACTCTTTGTAATTAACTTAAGTAGAGAAAAGTATACATTAATTGCAGTTCCATTTATTTTATTACATTGTTTTCTTCTCGTGGGTCACGTTTTTAAATGCACAGGTGGACAGTCAGTGGACAAAAAAGAATTTTTTTAATTCAATTTGTGTATTTCATAGTACGAATTCTTTTAACTTAAAAGTTTCAAATGTCATAAAATACTAATTTATTGAATTTGCGGTTGAGATATTTAAAAACGTGAGTAAGAACAAAAAATCTGATGCCGTGAAATTGTTTGTATTCTAATGTTTTATATATAGACATGAAATTAATCTTTAAAAATACGTAAATAATTACATAGGTCAACACAAATCTGGGGTTTGTAGAATAAAATTTTTTTCTTAGTAAATCAGTCATTCTGATCACAGATATGACATTAGCTTTTTGCTATCACCCACAGTTTTTATAACAAAGAAAAAAGAAATAGTATAATCATTACTCTTAATAAAATTAATGTGTAATATTTATTAAATAAAATACAATATTAATAAAAAAAATTAATTTCTTCGCAAAATGACATTAATAAATGTGAGATACAATATTACACTAAAAGAAATGTAGATGGCATAATTTTATGAGATGACATTTGTCTGAGAAGGCGCAATTTTCTTCTGCACATTTTTAGTGAGAACATACATTTAGTTTCTTCCTTTATCGATATCTTACGTTTGATTGATCAGTTTCTTATGAATAAAAATTTACTCGGTTCAGGAGCATATTCTTGGTACATAAATCGGGAAAAAGTATTTACCGAGTATTTTTCCCAAGAAAACTCACTTCTATGCTTTACAGATATTCCTGGACTTATGACTCATTTAATTTTCACTCCTGATCAAGATTAATTTTAATGTAGGTTATTTATTGATTCTAGTAAAAGAAGTCCAAAAGGTGTCTTACTTAATAATGGTAATATTTTACTTCCAATTCCTGAAGCTCATTGATCAATTTTTAAACAATCATATGATAACTTTGATGTTTTTCTGAGTTTTAATGAATATCAATATTTTAAATGGCAACTTTCTGGGGATTCCGAAATTTTATCAATGTTATTAGGCCAGTAAGGTGAGCTATATCACTAGGAAAACAGAATACTGGATAAGGAAAGAATGGCCTACAAGAAAAGATTTAAATCCAGGATCAAAAAATGCGATTCGGCAAAATGTACATTACATTACACTTACAAAAACAATTCATAATAGCCTTAGATAACAAAGGGGATTGTTTTCGATATTTAAATGAAGTTTTTACACATTTATGGGAAAGTAAAATGAAAGAAGGTGTGTTCGTCGCCCCAAATATAAGATGGTTAATGAAGAACGAAAAATTTGAGGAAAATGTGAAATCAATCGAGAGAAATAGATGGATTTGTTTCAAAGACATTATTCAGAAATTTTTAGGAGATTACAAAGATCCTAACAACGAAATGATCGTTAAAAAATCTTTAAAAGTTTTAAAAAATACGTTGTAACGTGAATTTAAAAAAAATCTGTACTCTTATCTTCAATATTTTCCTGAAAATCTTGGTGGCAAGAGTGGAGAACGTAATGAGAGATTTTTGCACAACAGAAAATGCATGGAAAAATGCTATCAAGGACATTGAAATGTTTACATGTTAACAGCTTACTGCCAGAGGCCAAAAAAAAAGACAGACGCTAAACTAGTTTCAAAATTTAAAGTACTCAAACGTTCTTTTGACGAAAAAGAAAAGTAATTTTACTGTATATATTAGAATGAAATTACTTATAAAACATGCACACACATTTAAATATGTATGTATAATTTCATTTATTCATCTGATTTTATTTATTTATTTATTTATTGTACATTTTTAATGAATGTTGTGTAAATTGTATGTTCTCAAATTCCAAATTCTTTGTTTCTTAAATGTAAAAAATCCTGACGTGATGCATAAAAATGGATGTTATTTTTGAAATAAGCACAGCAAATTTATTACAATTTACATAAATTCATAAAAACCCCAGGGAAAAAGTTAAATTTTGTAAGGTTGTGTTATTTAAACTATTTAAATTATTTAATTATAATTAATACATTATTTAATTTGTTTAATTTATTAATTATTTAATTGCTTAATATTTGAATGAATCAAATATTTTAAAGTTTCATTCTATATAAAATGTTAGATAAACTGTTTATAATAAAAATTTTGATGGCTTTGTTTTATTATTTATGTAATTCACTTTCATCAACACCGAATATATGAGAGTGAAAAATGCTATACATCATTCTTGTATCTTAAATAGAAGAGCATTAAAATCGCTATTCCAAGGGTTAGGGGGTCGATCCCTAGCTTGAACATATTTCATGATGTTGAGTCTACACTTGGCTAGCAAGTGATAAATCAAGTATTAAATATTCAGCATTTTCTATTACATATTGATTCAAATATTTATAAAATTTGGTGTTAGTGATATAAGTTCCAGTTCTGATGTCTCATGCACTTGGTGCTTTCATTACTCAGAGCATACAGCTGCTGTCACTTGCGGCAATTACCTCTAACGCATATCTTATGTACAAAATATTTATCGCTGGCTTCCATACATTTCGCTTAAATTTAAAGATGTTGCTCAACACGATGCTAAAGCTATCAGCAGTTAGTTTCCATACCAAAATATATGTATATAAATGCAAAACGTATAGAAAAACTGGATAAAATAACTTATTAAGCTTTTTTTTTCCCTTGTGAATTTAATAAAGAAAACCAAACGTATTTGTGTCTCTTTAGCTGGATATGTCTTATATATAATGTGGTCCAATAAGGGTATAAAACAAAACAAATGTATTAGTAAATTAAAAAAGTTGTAATACAGGTCAAATCAGTTTTCATTTTTATTTAAACCATCATGGCATTCCACGCTTGAATAATATTTAAAAAAAGAAAAAAAGTTGTTTGAGAAAAAAAATGAGACTACATCAGAACATAATACATAACACGGAGCGAAGAAACATAAAAAAAAATCAATTTACTTTAAACAGGTCAGAAAATAAAATTTTATGCCAAAAGATAAATTGAAGAAAGAAACACTAAACAGTCTAAACGGGCGTAAAATGTTAGAATTTTTCTTAAAAGAAAATGGATGATCGATTCCGATAAAAATGCTTTTTTTCTAAATAAAAGTGAACAAAAAAGAATCTACCAAGTAATATTTTGGATAACAAAATTTAAAAGATAGCTTGCTGCTTTTTTCTGGATTGAGAAATTGTTAAATTTTGCATTATTTATTCCAAATTTGCATAACTGGTTAATTGTGAATTTTATAGAAATAAAAAAACAAATAACTCTAATGAAACAAGTAAAATACTTTTATAAAGTATTTTCTGTAAGTAAAAAAGATATCTGAATTCATTTATTCAAAATGTATTGGGAGTAGCTTGATGTTGATAATACAATAAATTCATTTTTTAAATAACTGCATTTATACGGGACAGTTAGAAATCTGTCGGTCCCAAAGTACTTGTATAGCTGTCAAATGCTATGTTTACTTTTTCAAAATTATTTAACGGTTGAAAAGTCATTTTATAAAAGGAATTATTTTTCTATTTCATTATATTTCACAGAATGCATATGTATCTAAATCCTTAAGAAGGATTTAATGTAGGTATGTACTAAGAATTTAATTGCATATAGCAGAAAACGCGGTCGCTTTCACTGATTATGTGTCACACATGAATTGAAGCAAGTTTGTTATTGAAGAACAATATAAGTAGTGAATCATGCAAAAAAAGCACAAAAAGACTCTCATGTATTAAATGCTGACTTTTATTCACTGTAGCAGGTAATGGATATAAAATTTCATCAATACGTGTACAACAACAATTGGTATTTTAACAGGATGATTCAAGATTTTAAACGTTCAATGAAAATAAAAGCAATTTCTAAAAGCACAATTCGTAACACTAGTATAAAATTTATTTAACGAATAATTAGTAAAACACATAATCTCACATCATACTAAAACATAAACTAAATATGTATACTCATGTAGTATGTGGAGCTTTCAAGCTATCTTAATAACTTCTCCGTACGAGAAGAATATTTTCCGTACGAGAAGTGATATTTTTCATAGATGACGGTATATATAATAGTTTCTGTTGGTGGTGCAGAACAACGCCCTCGAACAGAACCATTCAGCGATCGTTATCACTTTACTTTAAGCCAGTAAACCAGTAGATGAGTTATCGATTAATTCGATACAAATTAATTCGATTGCCATTTAGTGGAAAGCAAAATCCTTAGGTGTTTAAAATAACGTGTAGTCTAATTTAACATGTTCTGCGCAACAGATTAAGTAAAAGATATTTCGAAGTTTTTGTTAAATAAACAAGATGAAAATAAATTATAAATTTTCATTTAATATTAAATTAAGATTAGATATGGAAAAAAACCAAAATAATTTATGTGTATAAACAAAGATGCCTAATAAAATTATTGAACAGTAAATAAAGTATACAAAAGAAATCTACTTAGGATGTTTCAAATCGAAAGTTAAAAAAAATTTGAATGTTGTAAAACGGGTTTTAAAGAATTTTAAAAAGATATTAAGAGTCGATATCTGATTTTCATCTGATATTCTCGTCAGATAAAATAAGCGAGAAAAATTGACAGTTATGGTGCTGTCTATTGTTATTTAAACCATCATGTGCCGAGAATTAAACCTGAAGCATTTCTAAGTCTTTTGAACATTACCTTGATTCCCCTTTCAGTTAGTCATAGTAAAATTATTTTTTCATTTTTTAATTTGAAATTCAAGGTTTACTGTGAAATGTTCTACAAATTTGCATTATTAGCAAAATAAATTTACTTATTTCTAGCAAAATCTGTTGTTCTAGTAATATACTCAGCTAACGCATTCTCGCTCTTAGCACATGATCGAAACGCACCCGGTAGTGACGGTCAAATGTAGGCATAGGCACAGTTGATTTCGATAAAGTGCCGCCAGTATATCGGAAAAAAATCTTAAAAATCTGCTTTTTCAACCGCGGTTTACCGTAATCAGTCACTTTATGGTTATATATCGGCAAGTGACTTACACCGACAAATTAAACAGAATTGATATATGATTTCTGATACTGACCCAAATAGATTTGTCAGCATCAGTCCAAATTTGAAATTTTTAGTAAGCCGATATTTTTTTCTTTTCCTTAATTTTGTTTGAGTATTGATAAGATTCGGATACTTCATGTATTTCATGAAAAATTCTTATAGTGATAAAAAGAAAAATTGTCAATAATAACTGATGTTTATTATTTTTTTTTTTTTATTCATTTTAAAATAGAATGGTCAGTTATTTGGTTTATCAAAACATTTCTTTTAAATCTCTTCTTAAAATAATTATTCATTCTAAACTTAATCGTACAAAAAAATATAAGTTAAATAAATTTATTTTCTAATTATATATTCTTTTCAAAAGCAATAGTTAAGTTTCTTATTTCATTTAATAATCAAGTTATTTTTAATGAGTTTAAATTTATTTTCCGAGCTTTAAAAGTATCGGAAAATCTACCAAACTTTTTAGCATTAAAATTTAAAAGAAAAATTCAAGAATCTCCGTTTCTAAAAGATTACTTACCAAATGTAAAAATTAGCTAATTTAACATGCATTAATTATTTCAAGATTAATGTACTCAGACTTAATGTAGATAAGTAAATAACTAATCTTGCGATATAAACATTAAATATATATTGTACATTAAATCATCAAGTGATTCTTATTGTAATTAAAAGTGATTTATTATTAACTTATTTCTTTTATTAAATCTAATTCTTCTATATTAAAAATACACATTTATTAAATTGACGCATTTTGCTCCCCTTTAATTCCTAAAAATGTAATTTTATTAAAACAAAAACTTCTAAAATACACTTATTTTACTAAACACTTATCACATTTTGCTAAACACTTTGCTATTCTGACAAAAGATTTTTGGAACGTTTTCTCTATAACATTCTCTCTCAATCCTCATTAATTTAAAGACCTCGTACTTCCCTCGTTGAAAGTCAATTTTGAACCTAATTAACTCATCAGAAGTTCATTGTGAGATCTGAGTACCTAAGTGTTCTTAGTATAAAACGTATATTAACTAAATATTAAACGTAATGAACTAAAACTTAGTATATTACGTTGCCTTGGAGCCAAGATTTTTTAAAGTTTTTTTTCATCAGCTTAAAAAATTTGCATAACCGGAAAGAATTTACTATGAATAGTTGATGTGCGTTTCTAATCGTTATATACCTTTATCATGGTGTTTAAGACATAATCAGGCTTCTCCTACTTTTAGTCAAATAAATTTACGCCTTTTAATGCATATTGTTTATTTATTACGGCAAAATTCCACAAATGTATTTCTAATATTTTTTCCACTAAGATTTACAGTTCTTCGTTGTAAAGTGGCAATTTAGCGTGCTGCTGAGTGATATACCTATATAAGTATAGAATAATTCTCATATCACACTGTTCTACAGATTTGTCGTTTGCCATTTATTAATATTCCACTAGTTATCATTATAGTATCCATACATGATTACAAGTACTGTTTCATGTACAAATTTAAACTAAAATAAGAGTCCATTTACATCACTAGAGAACGTTTCATTACATTACCATACAGCTGTGCTTAAAATATAGTAAAGCTTTCAAGTTGCAAACGTACGTTTTAATTTCGATACATAAGCGAGTTAAAAAGTAAACATTGAATGAACTTTGTAAGTCAGTTGTATTATTTGGCTACAACAAAACTTATATGTAAAAATATCTTTGCAGATCAGTCTAGTGTATCTTAGAGTTTTACAGGACACAAAATCACATATCAAACAAATTTAAGGAATATTTATATAATTTGATTCCTCATGAACATTTCATTTTTCTTTTCTTAAATTTGCTGTAGTAAATGAATTATTTAATTCTAGTACAAGATATTCGTTTATAAAACGCGCTATACAAGAAATATTATTTGTAATAAATTTTTGTTATTCTAATTTGTTTTGAAAAGTGAATTTACATAATTTGTTCAATTATTGAGTTCTAAGAACTTAAAAATAATACTTTTCAGTGAAATGGTATTTAAAAGTGAAGCCACTTTACAATTTGTATATATAAAAAAATTAAACAACAAATTGTGCATTTTTTTCTTCCTGGAACCTGAGTCTTTTTATTTAATTTTACTTATCGAAAATTGTTACATAAAATAAACATACTTTATTTTGAATTTTAGAAAATGTTATTAAATTTGTTTCTTTCAAAAATTTCTCTTCAGACATTGAAATTCTTGAAATCTTATTAATTTGATTTTATAAAAGAACACATTTCGACTGCCAATAAAATAATAAATAAATAAAATCTAATTTTTTATCAATACGTTCATGCTATACTCATTTTATTTTAACTTGATAAGCATAAATTGTCCAAATTAAATTGTTATGCCTTAAAGGTATCTTGTCTCTTTAAAAAAATACATATAAACTTCTTTAGTTTATAGCTTTAATAACATATAAATTAATTTCCTAGCGTACTTTTTTTTCTCTTTTAAATAGGTAATTACATATAATTCTATTTTAAAATATTACCCATACTGGCCGTTAAAAAGTATATATAATTTAAAATTTTAAATATATTTACTTTAAATATTTGAAAATGCAAAGCAGCAAAGCGTATTTCCTGCAGGCAATTTAAATGTATGTCTCTTAAAATATATTTAAATTTGGAGGAATTTCTAACAGTAAATTATAACGTAAACTGTAAAATAAATCTTGACTAAACAATGTTACATTCAGTATTTGACAAGAATTTTGCTAAATTCATTTTTGTTTCCACCTATTTTTTGTATAACGATTTCAACATTAATTTTTATCGGTATCGAAAAAGGGTGTAAGTCTTAACTTTAAATTTAATATAAAAGTCAATCTTTGTAATTGTATAGTTACTTTTTAAAGATAAATGATAATTTTCGATTAAAATACATAAAACAAGGTTCATATTTTAAAGTTCTTTTTAATATTAATATATTTTATGAAAATATCCGTTTTAACATAACTTAAGGCAGTATTACAAATGATAAAAATACTTTTAAAAACTTGCATAACTCCTTGGGTTTTTTAATTCTAGCTATTTCTGTGATAGTCATAAATATAAAAAAAATAACAGGATATTTGGACAAAGCATTCTGCATGGTAAAAGTATATTTCAAATAGCAATTAGCAATTATTGGAATAATTATCAGAAATCCATTATTCGAGAATCAGATGAAAAAATTGCTAAAGGAGATATCACTTACAATAATGCACTATCATACTATACCCATGGGGAGAGATCTGCTTAAATTTATAAAACATCTTGTTGTTTTCGAAATTTGAATACCATCTCATTTCAACGACAAAATTAAAAATTAAATTACAATGTCTTTTTCCTTTTAGGTAATTCTCGAATAAGCGCAGACAAAAATAATAACTGCATTTAAATTCCTACTGATGACGGCCATGGAATAGTGAAAACGTTTTAGATATTTCAATAGATTGTAAATACATTTATCTAATACGTTTGCATCTGAAAGTAATTTTAGTACATTTATTTGTATTTTATATGAATTTTAATTATGTAACTCAAATGAATTTTGTAATAATGAATATCAGCGAACGTTCTCAGGGCGTCTCTGGGATCTGTGGTTGTTGTAAAACAGACAATTACTACGGACTATCTAAAAAAACTTGTCGATCATTTGAACCATTACATGGTACATGTCTTTTGAAATGTAAATCGAGTCCTCGTGCAACACAAAGCCCCACGTCACGTGACTCGAATTCCGCTTGATTGGTTCCAGGAACATAATACTGAAGTCCAATTAATATCCTTGTCACATAACACGACAGCTTTAATCCGACAGAGCACATTTCGGGTGTCATTCAATGACAGGCCAGAGCTCAAAAAAAGCTATTTTGGAACGTCTCCGATATGCATGATCACTGTATGAACAACTAATTTATTTTATCTCTGATATACCTAGAAATTATGGCATCCATGCCAAGGCCGTTTTCAGTTCTTTTGTGAGTCAAAGATAGGACAACAAGTTATAGGTAGGTAGTCGTCATAGTGTTTCGGCTCTTGAGTATATATATATATAGAGAGAGAGAGAGAGAGAAGGGAAGAAAGAGAGAGAGTGGGAGATCTTATACACAAACTAACTACAAACTCTGTCATAACACTTTTCTGAGAATCTGTATAAGTAATGTCCACATGTTTTCTTTCCTAAAAATTTATTTCTAACTAGTGCAACAAATTCACGCTGTTATAAACGGCTTTTTTTACCATGGTTAAAGTATACGAACGTCAAAGCGGAATTTGTAGAAAGAAATCGTAATAAGCAATGAATTGCTTTAAGTAGTGTCGAAACCGCTCGTCTCATGTGTATTTATAAATATTTAAGCTTCTGTATATTTGCAATATTCTGAGCTGTGTAAATATATTCAGAGAAACCTTTTTTAAAACCTCCTTTCGTATAATGCAGATTTTTTTTTATTATTGGCTCTTTCTTCTAAAAAAGCTCCAATGCTCTTTCATAACATACTTATAATTAAATATTCAAAATGTGTGGACTAAGTGCATTGGCAAAAAAAAAAAAGAGAAATCTTATCTTTATTAGAGAAATTGAATTATTAAAAATATATAAAAATGTACAAAAATAATATTTGAGTAAGCCCTGTTGTTTTTTGGCTTTTTTAATATTCTAACAAAATATATTTTTACGCAAGGATATATTTTATCTCTTCACAGTTTTCGCAAACAATAATAAAAAGATAACGATTTATACATGTTTTGCAATTCACCTTTCTATCGAACTATGACAAACACCATACAGATATGATCAGAAACGAATTTTATTCAAAAATAATTAAAACAATTATAATTTGAAAAACTAATTATTATTAATAATATAATTATTATTATTTGTATTATGCGCTGAAGCAGAATTTATTTCAAAGTATTCCTGACGCCTTTTTTTTAATTAAAGAATGCAATTCTGTCTTTTATTATTATAATTATTTATTTAGAAACTTCTTAGCGGCCATAGCTTTCAGAGCGATTTACTGAAAAAATTAAGAATGGTGAATCTAGTTGTTTTAGAGTTCTTACGATTTGATAGAAATAGCTCAAATTGCATTTTCAGTTGAATATTAAAAGCAAATAGAAAAAGAATAGATTTTAATCATATTTCAGTGTAAAAAAAAAAAAAAAAAAAAAAAAAAAATTACTTTGTTACGTAAAATCAACAATTAAACAGTTTTGAAAATTTCCAATTGCTTATTAAAAAGATAAAAAAAAATAAAAAAATAAAAACGAAACGCGGAAATGAAAAGTAATTTAGAGAATGAAAAAACAGAAAAAAAAGAAAACTTCTGGCATATATCTGAGTGTTCCACAAATATTACTATTTCAGTTTAATATATAAAATATTACTGGCAAACGTATTTTTGCCATGAATCTTCAACATAGAGTAGATTTCAACAAATCTAAAATTAAATCACACAGACCACCGGAAAATGGATTTATTGTCAATAGTATTGATTTTAACGAACTTAGATTATCATCGATACTGTCTATTTCAAATATTATCGGCAATTGAGCATTCCTAAAACTTTCTACTAAAATGACTTATTATTTTTATTTATTTCCTGTTCCATTTTTAAGTAAATTTTGAAGCTTGTACTCCACGAACTAATAGTTGACTTTAATTCCATGATAAAGGCATTTGAAATATTAAAAAAAAATACGATATTAAATACATTATACAGCTTCTTAAATGAAGTTGGATTTTATTCCGCTATTGAGAAATATAATTAGGAAAAAAATAGTACTTTTATTTATTTAAAACCCTATGTTATCCGAAGTGCATTATATGAGTTTATGTTACAGACTATTAATTCTTAAAGAATAATAGTTAATACAAGCTATCAAAATATTGCAAATTCCTCACAATTTATTCAAAATTTTTGTCCAGACACAAAATTCTCATGTGTTAACCTTATATTAAATAATAATTCAATCTTTAAATTATTTCCACTCTGTGGTGAAATTCTGCTCTTGTTAACACGTTCGCTGTCGCTTACTTGAAGATGTGATGTTAGATAATGCCGCACTGTAGAAGTGGGTTTTTCACAGAAGCCGATTTACTTTATATAACAAAGAATCAGTGAAAGATTTTCCCGCGCCAGCGCGTGACTGGCTATTGGACATAAACCCACATCACGAGCTGGCGCATGAGTGGCCCCTTAACGTTGGCGCCATATCACGCGCTTTCGCGTGAGCGGCAGCGAATGAGTTAATGTTTAACACTATAAAACATAAAACAAGAAACAAAAAATCATGCGTCAAACATAGATTATGAAGCACTTTAAAACACATTGAGAATAAGGTAACAAAACTGCATCGTTTAAAAAAATTAAAATATTACTTCTCATTTTACAATATGGAAATGCATAAAGCATGTCAAAACCGAATTTAAGTTCACCCCATCTACAATCGGAAAATTATCTGAGTTTTTTTTTTAGTTCTGAATATATGATATAGAGATTTGTATCTATTAATAGTATGCATTCCAAAATTTAGTCCATTTAAGAGATATATACATTTCATTTAAAAACTCCAGTTCAGCAATTTCCTCTAATGAGGGAAATGGTATGCGAATACTTCTTTCTCTCCAGCTCTGTATATGAGGCATAAAATTTATACATAAAATGTAATATGCAAAAAAACTAAATAAATCTGAAAACGCATACCGAATTTTAAAACTTACTCTTCAGCAATTATTATGGAAAACCAATATATTTTGTGTCTCCCTGTAAAATAATTAAAAATACTATGAATGCTCTATTTTAACGTGATCATAATAAAATTCAGTAATCTATATCAGTCTTGATGCATTTTAAATAGCATGGTGTCATTAAAATACTTTCCAAATGACTTTTCCGCATATATCATAATGTAATCGAATTCTTTTCAATATCACAGTTAATCAATCATTAATCGTACATACTCCATATTCAATAAAAAAACATGGTTTGGTGACTCTAAACAAGCTTTGTCAGTTGCAAGAAAATCCAAGTATTTTAACAGGAGTTAGAACGTGGACTTAAAAATAGACTAACAAACAAACTCAATGCATAAGCACTATTTAACTTCTTTGTAGGAAAGTGCTAAAAGATAATCTATGATTTTTTCTAATGTATATTATTAAATTTCTTTACAATGATTGTGCAGAATACACCTATTAAATCAGTCGGATATATTTTATCCAACTTAAGGGTGCCTAAAACTTAAAAATCTTAAAATTTTATCGCATTAAAAATGTCATTTTTAAATTCATTTTGTTTAAAAGGAATTTTTGTTTTAAATTCATTTTGTTTAAAATGACGTTTAAATCATATTTCTATCTTAATTGGAACAGTAAGTATTATTTCTTTTCGTTTTGGTTTGTCTTCAAAATGTAGTTTTCAAGCAATGATTCTAAAAAAAAATGACTTCTTGTGAAATGCGTTTTTCTTTTTAATGGAATTTTTCACCATTTCTCCCATTTAAATTGTTATAAAGCACGAACCGTTAGAGGAAAATGGTTCAGACCTGTAATAATCTCCAAATCCCACGTTTGTACCAGAATCCCAAAATAAAATTTTGCTTTCACAATTTTAGGTTATTCACTTAATCATTTTAATTCCACACACATAAATTTATCAAAATATAATTAAATAATATTATAACATTTAATTATAACATTTAATAATTATAATAATTATAATAATAATATATAATAATTATAATAATTATAACATTATAATAATTATAACATTTAATATTATAATTAAATAATTATAATATTAAATGTTCATTTCCTAAACAAAAAACATATCCTTACATGAAGTACTGGTAAAAATTAAGACGTTTATCAGATTTGGTTGATTATTTCCAGAACAACTGTATGGATTTTAAAGAAAATAGCTATAATATCAGGGTGAAGTGTAAAATAACCAATAAAAAAAATATGTTTTATTTTTTTTTCTTTAGATGTGTCTAAAAAGTTTATTCTTGCCATACTGAATAAAAGCCTCAACAAAAAGGTTAAAGTTTAATTTTATTTGGAATTTATCTCTAAGTGGCTGCCCAAAACTGCATACAGATCAAGCGTACAAAGATAATGCTGGAATCTGGTGTAAATTGACACAGCTGCGCCAACTGGTGACCAGGGAGATAATGCAATTACAAGGGTTTTTGTACGACATCATATATTCGAAGATAACTATTATCTGCGTGTCTCTTGTGCATAATTTGTGAATTTTCACTCAGTCACGAAAGATGGATCTTCTGTACCAGATTTATTGCAAAATATCTTTGTTACAGTTTCTTTTGATAAAATTATGTACATTTAAGCAAGTAGTCACAATATCTTTTTAAATTCGGAAGAGAAAGCATCATTACTATGAGAACAAATTATCGTTCGCCCTGACATTAAATTAACAATAGACTTTTATAAAATATGCATATTTTTATCTAAAATAGCTGTAGCAAAACATTTAGTTACAATAAATCTGGTAAACAAGATTCATCTTTTATGAGGGAATAACTCGAAATTTATGATTGAATTCTTAATAGGAATTCTCTAAATAGTTTTGTCTTTAAAGAAAAATCTAATATTCAATTTTGAAAAATTATTGTCTAGAATCGCAAAAGATTTAAATAAATAAATGAACTATACTTGTTTGTTTAGTAAACAACATTTCATGCATGCAATTAAAATTAAAGTTATTACGAATATAGTATAATAAAATGAATTTTAAATCAATAGAAAAAATATTTCTAAATTAAATAACACAAGTGCAGTCCTCACTAAAAAAATCTATAGAAAATTTGTAGGTATTTATCCCAAAAATCTGTGGACAATCTGCCAGTATTTAGGACATCTTTCCGATATTTTAATGAATATGTTTCAAAAAGTAGATATTTTAAAGATAAATATAAATCTGCAAAATTTCATCAAATTTCTGTAAAATTTCTGAAGAAAGTGGCAATTTTTTAAGATAATCTTAATATTACTTTTAGTGGGGGTACGACCAAGAAAATTGGATCCTTATCGTCTTCGCTCGGTAAATGAATAAAAAGGACCTAAAATGAATATTTTATTTATTATTAAATTCTGTACACATTCTAAATATTCATAATTGTTGTATTCTCATAGGGAATAGAACCATGTATATCATTTTATGTAACTTAGCTGAACAAGAATTTAGTTAAATACTAGCAGGCGTCGTCCACTACTCTAGTTCTCTCTTCCAAACAAACCTTGCGTTTTTTCAGTAAGTTTTATTACAGAAAGACACAAACATATGCAATATGCAGAAACTATTCCTAAAAATTCATCTAACTAACAATGTAAGTCTAATCAAAATCCGTTCATTAGTAGTTTTTATAAAGACTAATCTTACATTATCGTTTTCAGGTGATTATAGAAATTTATTCAATCATAATTGACTAACATTATAACTGAGCATTGTAGAAATATAATAAAAATACAATAAAATTATGTAACTTACAATGCAAGTTTCATCAAAATGCGACTAGTAGAAAATTTTAAATGAATAAAATTCCATTATTGTGTTCTCCTGTTTTTAAAACTTTCTCCCATAATTCAGTACATAAGTAACATAAAACAATGGGAAACATGCTAAATTAATTCCATAAAAAAATTATCGGACAGTGCAAATTCCAAGAACATCTTTCCAGCAGGACTCTGGTTATCAACCGCCATGACCAAATACGAAATTGTATTTTATGTGTAGAGTAAAAGTAGATAGATTTAATGTCATACTAATATTGATCATCAAAATTTATGAAACTGCATGTTAGTTTTCCTTATGTCTGCTGAATAAGTACCGTTATTACATAAAATTACGTAATTTTAGAATTTCTAAAGCATGAATATCAGTTACAACATGTTACGATCATGATTACAACAACTGTATGTAATTTTGTAACAAAGTAATCTCGCTAAACTGAATTAATTGGATTTGTATTTCAATCACAGAATTTTTCTCATTTTAATTTTAAAATTATTTAAATAAAAGGCGTTTTACCATCTCAGTACTAATTTCGCGCTATATACTAGTTGTTTTACTGTGTATTATTCATGCCGCTGCTATGAATGAAAAAATATATACTGCAATCTAAAAGTTTGGTACGATTGCATTTTATCACTCTATTGTCGACAATCATAATAGTTGGCTTCAAGTGAAATATTTCCAACAAGTTAACACTGTTGGTGCGCTTCTTATAACGCTTCTTATTCTGGTTTCCAAGTTTTGAATTTTATATAATCACACATATAAAAATTTTCATTTTTAAATAGTTATTTTCATTTATAGATAAAGCATACAAATAAAATTTAAATATGCAATCTAAAATCTATTTAAAATTACCATATTTGGTAAACTCTTTTTTTACTTTTTGCACATAATACGAAAAGCAATCTTCATACACACATCACATACGCACACAAACACAAACGTATACTATATGAATATATATATATATATATATACATATATGTATAATATAAATGCATGAATAACACTATTTATAGATACAGGTTACGAAAGAGAAAATTTACATTTTATGATGCATATTTTATAAATAATTATTAATGACGTTTTCACAGTCTAGGGCTTTAAATTCTTTTTTATTATCTTAGTATTTTTTGCATTTAAATCGTATTTATAAAGTAATCCTGAACCTGGAGAATATAGATAATACTTTTTGTCTTACGAAGCTTAAAGTATCTTCTATTATTAAATACAAAACTTTGTAGAAATTCCTCTTTCAGGGGAAAAATTTCCTTTGAAAGTTTAACAAATTAAAGTTGAAACAAAATCGCCAGTAACTTAAAAAAAAAAAAATCATTCTTATTTTTTACGTATTTGTAACGCATAGTTATATACTTACATTGCTTACTTTGCAATAAAACAAAATTACAGTTTTATTACTTATTAAAACATTATTCAAACACACAGAAATTTAAAATGTTTTCAAATACACTTTTTTAATATTATAAAAATGTTCTCCGTAAGTTTAAATACTTCAGATTTTAAATTAAAAGGTAGAAAGTCTGCTATTCACGCTGAATATTCTTTCCTCTAACAACCTAAAAAATTTCTCAAGGGATGATAAAAAAAGTGTTGTTTCCAAAAGTAAAAAATGAAACGTTAGCAACTATTTGAAAAGTAATACATTTTCGTATGGCATTTAATAATTCTCCATTTTTTCTCATTCTGCTCAGTTATTCATCTTGGAAGAAGTGCCCTCTGGAGGCTTATAAATTGTATCTAATCTTTTTAAGCCTCAGAATTTCTTGATGACTCTTTCCCCAACTCAACTCATCCTTCATCGATATAAAAAGTCTATAAAACTCGATATAATCGTAATCTCGAGTGTTTCAAGTGAAAGAACTGTAAAAAAGATAGCAGGGTTTTTCATTCTAAGTAAAATTTTTTTGAGATAAAATTCACAATATTTGATACATTGCCAAAATGTTATATGTATATTAGCTTTAACGTAAGATAGATATCTCGCTTAAGGCTGAATGATTTGTTTGATAAATTTATATATCTTTATCAGAAACCTAAACAACATTTGGATGTCTGCTATAACGTAATTTGGAAAACCTTTTATTCTTTATTTATGAAAATTTTTACCAATCGAACTTAGTAGAAAGTTAGACTTAGTAGAAAAAATCCGTACTTTGTGTGCTAAAATTTTAAGCGCAATCGAAAATTTCAAAATAAAATTTAATTATTGACAGAATGTTACAACCATTTTCATATGTTCTATCAATTGCTGTTTTAAAAAAGACATTTAACAGACATGTCCTATATCGCAAACAAGAGAATCTCTAAAAAAATGAGCATATCTACTTTTAAACACAACAGCTAATTTCAAATTAAAATTTAATTATTTACTGAAAGTTACATTCCATTTCATATGATCTTCAAATTGCCATTTTATAAAAATATTTAACAGATTTATCAAATTTATCTGAAATAACAGAATATATCAAAAACATGAAAGTGTTAAAAGTTTAAACACTGATCATAAGTAAGTATTAGCTGTTCTATTTATGTATAGTATTTATATTATATTATTTTAAAATGCTTAACTGATTTGTATTTTGCAATGATTGATCATTTCGTGCATTTCAATTCACTGGGTGATCCAAAATATTATTGTTTTTCTTTGTTCTTTTGTGGGATTTTTAAATATTTTTATTATTAAACCAATTTTGAGGATGACAATGTGAGAACGAAGAAAGTTCCACCGGCTGCAAATTGTCGTTACGTACTTACAGACTTCCTGAACACCTCGTAGTTCTCCAGCAGAGTGCTGGCAAAATGTCGTAACAACTTTATATGCTGTCGACCAACATTCTGCTTGATCGTCTGCTTAACCAACCCTCTTCAATGCCTGTGATGTGACCCCTTTCATAGTCGGTAAACCGTTCCAAGTTTCGTGGAGTACATCTTAAAGGCAAAAATTTTTTCCAAATCCCACCTATCAACAATCAATTTTATTTAAAATTAAAAATCTTCCTAAAAAATTATCAAAAAGTTTTACATCGCTATACCTTTCGAAAGATATGAGTCTTTCTTCGTCAAGCTGCAAACACGATATGCTTCTAAATAGCAGCAAGACTGAAATGAATGGTAAGAGGAAAGGAAATAAGCTGAAGATACAGTCAATAGACGAGTACAAGACAAAGGACATGAAATAGAAGGAGAACAATGAAGCAAGTTTGAAAAAAAAATGCTATGAAAATAGAAAAAAATGAAATAAATTGAAAGTAAAAATAAATTATCAAAAGAAAGCACACAAAAAAATTATAATAAAGGAGCACATAAAATTAAAAAAAAAACTAAATATCAGAATAGCAATATTTAATACAATATTATATATGGTAGTACTGAAAATGTTTCTCCGTGCTCCAGAAAGCATGATGGAATCACATTTATCACTAACAATAACTTCACGATTAAGATAAATAGCGATTTTTTCCAATAAATTAAATTCAGAGATTTTATTGGGTTAATGTTGGGATTTAGAAAATTGAAACTGTGGCTGAAATTGCTAAAGTTCTTGGCAACAGAAGATTTAGAAATTTCCCGATTAATTACATAGCGAGAATGCTCTTTTAAGCAGATTTTGATTTTTATTTTAGTTTGTAGCAAGATAAATCACACCCATGACAAAGAAACATTATAAATTCCTCATTTATGAAGATCATGAACAGTGGGAGGAGATTTGAATTTATTGGCAAGTTTAAAAAATAACATTAAAATCGAAGCGTCTTAAAACTTTAGATAATTTGAAACATAAAGAAAGACAAAGGAGGTGGACAACCGAATTATCAAGTTTGCTTTTAACAGATTTAAAAAGTAGAATTATTAGACGGTCTATTGAATTTCTTCACAGCATTATCGATAACAGAAGGATTGAAACCTCTTTTGACAGCAGCAGTTTTTAAGCAATTAAGTTTCATCCTTAAAGGGTGCTAAATAGGTACAATTTTTGAGAGCTCGACTTGCATACATGTAAAAAAAACAATTTTTTGGTTGACGGGATAATTTGAGAAAGCATGAGGCAGATTAGAGAGAAAACAATGTTTTCTACAAATATTAGCTTTGAAATACAAATCACACTTATGTAACTAAAGTACAAAAAAAAGGGAGTTTATTACAATTTTCTAACTCAAAAGTAAATTGAAAATGTAGGTCAATATATTTCATGGTTTGAAGAATGACAGAAATATCATTTATCAATTAAAACAAAAGTATCGTCGAATAATGCATTCAACATTTAAAATTAACCAGATTTAGTATTTTTTCCTCAAAATAATCAATGGGTATAAAAATCACAAAGAAATGGTGATAAAGGATTACAAATGCTGAACCTGTCTGATTGTTTAAAAATTTTATTGTCAAACTCAGAAGTAGTTTGAATAATGCAAATTTTAGTTGGATTATCAAAATCTTTGATTTAAATATCAGAGAAATGAAATTCACGTAATCTTGTTTCCAAGCAAGAATGAGCATTTTCATGAATAACATTAATAAATAAATTTGACATCAAGAGGAAGCATTAAAAAAATGTATTCACATTTTTAAAAAAAAATTTATTGTGTTTCAGGAAGATTTTTAATTTTTATTCATTCTCACTAGTTTCAACTTTTTTTCATCTGGTTTAATTACCCGTGAATTACTGGCCTTAATTAATACAACCTATTGCGTAATTTAAATGCACGATAAATAAGCCCCCATTGGCTTGATGTCGAAATGTCAATCATTTAATCTCAATCACTCACATTTGCAGGCCAAGTTTCGTAGCTGTAACTCGCTTTTTTCCTTGGTGCATATATTTTTTGCAACAATTCTTTCCCTAAAAAAAATTCATGTCTTAAAATCAATAAGCCGTACACTGTACTTTTTTTATATTCTTAACTTTTTTCTATTTCATTCATTTGAAAGCGGTACTTCGGTCAGTGCGCCTTCAATCTATGGTTCAAGTACTATGTTTATAAATAGAGATACGTATCTTAAATACCGTTACATGTTTGTCAAAGAATCCCTAGTGGTACACTTCTAAAAACGCTAAATGTTTAAAAGCGTTTATGACTAAACACATTTGATTGCCTAAAGATAAATTAATGTTATCTCCTATCTCCTATGATCTTTGGGTGGGCAATAAGAAATGCATTATTTTTTTAGCTTTGTTCTATGAAAATAAAATTTCGAAACGTTAAAGATCAATGAAATTGGTTATTTATTTTTTATTTTTGACTTGGTAAAACAAATCTTGTATATTTCTTCACTTATGGTATCTCAGCACTACCTGATCATTAGTTACGAACAATACAATTCTTTAAACATATTTTTCAAGTTTTTTTAATTAATTTTAGTTTTTATATATTTGTTTTATTATTTTATTCAATATAGCTGTTACTTAAAATATTTAATCAGTTTTCCCAATAGAAATATTTAAATTTTATATTTATCATTACAAAAAATAATAATAATGAAAAACTTGTTATTCTTTGCATATTCTTATGAAACATCATTAATTCTTATGAAACATAAGTTATTTTAAGATAATATTTTTAAGTGTCACTTCATGAAACAATTTTTAAAATAAATGACACGTATTTCCCACTTGACTTCGAAATATGCATTATAAAAAATGTTTCTTGAAATCGTTTAATAAAATGGCCACGAGGCTCAAATACCAATTATATCTTATAGCATTTTCATACGTCACTTTCATGTTAAATTTATGTAAACAAGAAGTGATTGTTATCTTAACTCTAGGCTATAGTATAAAAAACGAAAACCAAATATGAATAATGTAAAACAGAGAATATTATATAGATTTTTGAAACGGTAATGAGGGGGAAAATAAAAATAGGACAATTTCTATATGCTAAGTATTCTGTACATTCTTATTTTAGTTAGGATTATGTAAATAATTTATATATAATAATAATTATGTTTTGAAAAATATTTAAGAATGTGTGCAAGAAAGTCGTCATTTGTCAATAAGTGTATTGTACTTATTTTAGATCGTAAAATTTAAATATATAAGCACAGTAATAAAAATTTAGTATTTAATGCTTCGTTAAAGTGTGTTAAACAATCACATTTTATTCTTTAAAAACTCTTAGTCTGGAAAGAAAAGTATTCTAAAAAATATACACGTTTAGCTGTTTAAAATTCAAATGGAAAGCAGAAATTTTATAATTACATTTATCGGCTGTTTTTACGGGATTGAAGTAATCGAAACTACATCACACAAGAGAGTACATAATTAAGTTCAACTTTTTTTTCTTATTTAAAACAAATTATGTATGTATATATTTTTCAATGGAAAGTATTATTTGAATAAAAACCGCAATATGAGTTGCTTAATTTTTATAATGAATTAAGAATGCTAGTATATATATATATAAGCATAACTCAAATATTATTGAAGAAAGTTTTAATTAATATAGGAGATGCTTCTAAACTTTAGCATTTGTTAAAAGTATGCAGTAATCTATTAGTCCCATAGTTACCCTGTGAATACCTGCTTCATAGTAAAAACCCATAGTTACCATGTAACTTTCACAAAGCATTTCTCGATACTTGTAAACTAGCACAATTCCATTTAATTCTAAGATCTAGATAGCCACTGATAACGTGCGTGCTACAACTCTGCAACAAAGTAAAGTTTACTGAAAACAGTGGACATAGATCTATCCCGTTTGCGATTATTCAGGTTTCGTACCATTTGGCTTTGTTTTAAAAATTTTACGCAATACAATTCTGAATAAGCGTATCAAAGAGTTAGATGCGGATGTTTTTTTATGTAACAAGATAACCTTAACATCTTTATTGCACTTAAAATAATATTAATAATTCAAAAAACTTTTTTGAGTGTGATCGTAAGAGTTTGTATCTTGAGTAACATTGAGTTGTGGCCGCAAAAATTCCACTTCGACAATAATTGTCTAAAAATATTTAATAACGAATAAAAGGAAAAGAAAAGAAAACTATTACCTGAAAATTCTTCAGTAATTAAATAAACACCTTTCGAAACACATTGAATCCATAGAGGGTTAAACTTGAAAATCTTTATTTTTTTTAAAGTATTATTTTATAAGAAATAGGATCTTTAGATGACAGGGTATCACTTTCATTTACCCATCCTTCAAAAATAATCGGCAGGCCATACCATTTTTTTCATAATACACTGGACACAAGATGACAACTACCTCATATTTTCTCGGGAAATTGGGAGAAGCCAAATTTAGACGCTAAAGCTCATATGACGATTCCAACAAGTTTATATCGTGCTAGATTCTATAAGCTTTGGAATATATCTACTAGTCCAGGCATTAAGTGCTCAAAAAAGTCAAATAATTGCAAGTTTTGTTGTAGTTTTGATTTTTGGTGCCGTTTTTTTTCTCTGATTAGCCGTGACAGAGCCGCAAAAATGCATGTCAAAAGCAAAAATTTCTGAACGTGAATTACAGCACCGTACGTTGATGAATCATGAAAAAATAATAAGAATAATCTATACGTTAAATGTTTTTCACTAATTTTCACATATGCATAGCTGCCAACTTTTACGCATTTTTACTACTACTGAAATTGAACAGAGATTTTTCATTTGTTTAATCATAAGATTTCGACTATTAAATAAGACAATATTTATTGTAAAATTTTTGTGGTAGGAAAAATGCGTAAAAGTTGGCAACTATGCATATGACATTTTATTTTTCTCACATATCATAAAACAGTAGAATAAATTTAAAACATAGTTTTGAAATTAGGTTTACATTTTTTGATAAGCTTTACTTGACATAAAAACTGTATAAGATAAGTTCTCAATCTTAGAAAGCCGAACCCATTTTGAAAATAAATTACAAATAAGGTGTATAAAATATATTTTCTTCACTCCCATCCACAGGGAATTAAAATATTTTTAATATACTTTCTCGCATGTGTCATTTGTTTATAGACTTGATTTATTTTGTGAGTGGATAAAATATATTTTATGCACATAAATAACTATTCCTATTGTTTTTCAAAATGGATTTTGTCTACTATCGTTCTGGGCCTTCATATATTCTATTAATATTGTACAGCACAAATACCTTCATGATTCACGTGAATAAGTCAAAAATCGTAATTTTTTTTTAACACGTGCACAAATATTCTATTTTGGGACTTGTTTTTTTCTTTTGTAATAAAATGCAAAGCTTTAAATACAATACCTAACCAACATTTATAAAGAACAACATATACAGTTAAATTTATCGAATATATTTTACTTTCTTTTGTTTCACAGTACCTGTATTCTACTAATTTTTTGCACAGATAAAAAGTTAAAATTAAAATGGGTTTTTGCTTTACTCTATCTACTGTTCAGATCCCCAGTTATATTATTTATGTGCCCTCAAAAACGTTTTTTTCTTGTCCGAATGATAAAAATTAAATCAATTGAAAATTCAAATTTCTTGCTGGTTGAAATTATTTTATGCTAGTATTTCTGTTTCCAAAGATTTCTGTTTTCGTTAATTTTCGTAGAAACAAATTTAAGAGCTAGCTAGAGCTTGTCTACAATTTCGAATTATGAAATAGTCATTCAAATCGATTCATACTCAAATCCACCAACTAATTCAATTGAATATACTTTATTATTCCCTGTATGTATATTATCATATCCTACCACACAATATATGAAATTTACCTTTGAGTCAATTATTCTTAAAGAAAAAGGCGAAAGCAACAAACTCTTCCGACTAATTCAGGAGCTTTATCATGTGATACTTCATTTTGTAAACAAATAGAGGTAGTTACGTATTATCCATAACAATACAGATAAATTGCACCATAAATTGAGTGAATAATACAACAAAAGCAAATCATTATGTTTTTCTTTATACATTTTCACATACTTTCCGCATTTTATTTTTTTAGAATTTTTATTTTTATATTTTAGCATTGCGTTTTAAATGCAACTGTATTTTAACTTAAATCTTCTACATATCTTTACATTCTGCATTTTAAATATACATTTTTTAAGTATTTTCGACGTTTTTTTCCCTGATAAATATCGCATTGGTATCGAAATATTATCAAGATACCCATCATTAGTTATCTAACTACATTACAAATGAATCAAAAATAAAACTTTTTTTTATTTGCACAGAAAATATTTTCCATATCCATGCTACAAAGAAATGTGCCATTGCTTCTTAGGAGAGCTTCTTAATTAATTAGATCAAACTTGTCTTAAATTGTAAAAAAAAATAAATTCTGTTTTTGCACAATATTTATCCCATGCATGTATATATTTATCTGTCTGAAGAAGAATTAATGAAGCATTCTTAAAACTATAAACTATTACGTTAGCCTAAAACTTATTAATAAGAGAATTATTTTAATTCAATAGACTTTTTTTATTAATTAAAATTAACTTTAATGAATAGTATAAATATATGTGTCAATTTTAACAATTCAATTTCAGTCTTGTAACGGAATTATTAAGTTATTAACCTAATGGTGTCTATATTTTTCTATTTCTTTATTATATGGAACTCACAGAATTACAAAATAAGTATATTTTCGCTCATTATAGCATTATAAATTTTATTTACGTAATATGTCAACAATTTGTTGCGATGTTATACTTTTGTATACATCTTCCAGAGACTTACGTTAAAATAGCAATATATAAATAAATAATGCTACCTGCTGATCAGAAATACCAGATAAATGTCTTAAGGATTTATTTTGTGATCAATTATAAGAGAGTTTTTGTTGAAAGAAATGGTATTTATTTCACTGTTACTACTGTTATTTACGAAGCCATGTAGTAGTGATAAAATAATACTCCAATAAATTATGGCCTTACAAATGCTGTACTCATAGCGTCATTAATCGCCAAAAAACAGATAGAACAAAAACATTATGTGTAATTTTTGTGTTTCGTATATCTATACACATATATACATATATTTGTACATTTTTTTTAGAATGAGAGAAATAGATATAAATAAATATTAGTAGATAGACATAACAGAGAAATAAAGACAATAGTATCGAAAAGGTTTAACTAAGGCGGTTATTTTTATATTTTATTCACATTCTATTTTTTTTAATATATTTCTTAGTACATTTTTCTTGCAAATGTTCTCATAGCGTATGTAATGTATATATATATATATATATTTGAAAAAGTGGCAAGAGGTAACATTAAAAAATATTTGCCTATAATTGAAACTTTATAATACCCAAACGTAATAGAACAATGTTATTACGAGAAGCAAGTGAAATATAAATGTGCTCCTATTAACTGCAACGCTAATATCCGAGAAGGTAACAAAAATCTAAATAAAACCCATCTAATTAAACTAATAACTATTTTTAATTCTTCTTTAATGCTAAAATTAATGTAGTATTATAAATCTCCTTACTAATTAAAACATGTCACACAATGAAAAAAAATCTACCGTTGAAACTCTACATTTAGCGATCTCTTATTGGTTGTTTGTGAGTCATGATCTTCAGTTAGTAACACCTAGTAAAACATGAACGAAAAATGCTAAAGCAATAATAAAGCAAACATATTAAGTGCTGTAGGGAGAATGTAATTTTTATAAAGAAATTATATGTGGTGTACAGAATTTGAAAAAAAGTGTCTTTCGCAGTGACTGCTCTTTCTGGAAATTTGTGTTTTCACTAGATTATTCTGTCTCCTACCAGCTACACTTATCAATCTCCATTCAGACACAGCAGATTCTAAACACATGTTAATGTGATCGGCTTTAAAAAGATTAGAGAAAATTGGATTATAATTAAAAAAACAGTGGCGATTTTCTAGTAAACGGATTTCCATTCATTCCCAATTGTTTGGGAAATCTTAAGGTATAATCAGATTCTGTTTAAGAACTCCAATGGTTGCTGGTACTGATCTTTGATTAAATGAGATCAGTTAAACATTTGCAAATAACCAAATATAGAATAGATTAATTAAACAGGATCTTAGTGATCCACTTATTTTTAAACATCTGTATAAAAAAGCTGTTTAAAATAAGGTATTTTAAATATATAGTTTTCAATATGACGTTATTACCCCCAAAAATGTCTTTCTTTTTTGTAATGTTCACGTATAAATACTTTTTTGCTAGAAAGGAAACATTATTTATGCTATCTTAGTACTCAGAAAAATTGTTGAAAAAACATCTGAAATAAGAGATAAATGTCTCGCGTAAATATAGTTTTAAATTTAAATTATTTTTCAATATTATTGCTTGGTCATTTTAAATATGTCGTAATTCTCCTATTTACTGCTTTTACGTACTTATCGTTTCAGGATAATTCTTCATGTATTTTTCAAGATATTTAAGAGTAAGTCTAAAATCGAAAATGACCGGTAACCTTAGGTCATATATGTGGTGGGTGTAGATCATAATTGTAGGAGTCATTACTTAATAACATAACCAAAGTTTATTGGAATTCTGGGCTAAATAAATCTATGTACAGCATATCAGGGTAAAAGGGGGAAGCTTAGGCCATTCCGAGTAAGTCCGGGGCGCATTTATCGGCCGGTTGCGCTTAGACGTAAAGTGGAGAGATTTTGGGCCGTCTGCCCGGTATCCCTCCCACAACGAATCTGATGTATTTTCCTTTTCTTTGCTATCAGGCTAATTGGATAAAACCTGATCGTCAGCAGATAAACAAATGTGTACGAGTCATTCGGTTCTCGTGGGAGAATGCTTACTACAGCAATAATACTAATTGGATGTTTTGGGAAGCAAACTGCAACGTACATATAGTGCATATTCTATAAGTATAAATGTTACAGTTAATTTGATTAATCGGCTATTATTTATAATAAGCAAATGATATACAAATAAACTCGTTAATGTAATTAATTTAGGAGAATTTATCAAATAAACCGGTTATTATTAATAATTTTTAAAGAAATTCGATAAATATAATAAATTTCAAATCGTTTAGCTTGAGATTTTAATTTCATATGTGTTTTATCTTAACATTCATTACTAAAAATATACATTTCAGAACTGTATAATTTATTATTTCAATATTTCAGTATTTAAATTTTTTACCTAACTGATTTAGTAACTGTAAAAATAACTATCTTGAACTATTTTGTCTTTGCGTCTTATTAATGTCTATCTCAATAGTTTAAGCAAAAGCATAAAATGTCGATTTTCAAAGAATTATGAAAAGTTAGAAGGAAAATATTTTTTTTTAAATTTGCAGATTTCGCAACATTATTTAAATAAATGATGTCAAAAGTAGAAAGAATAAATTACACAATTGTAAAAAATATAATAAAAAAAGTTTTAAAAACTGTCTCAAAAGTTTATGCACAATGTCAAAACAACCGGATTTATAATTTTTCAGAACTTTTACTTATAAACTATTTTTCTGCGATTTTCGTTTAGTTCAAATAAAGGTGCGTCCATCGAAATTATTAGTTTTTGTAGAGTTTCATGTGCAAAGTGTACTATGCTTTCTCAATCGTCTCTTTGAGTTCTTCAATAGAGTTATTCTGCTTTCCATTACTGCAAATTTGACGGGTTAAAATATCCCTGACATAAACCTGGTTAACATAAGTCTGGACTTAAACATGACAAGTCAATAACTTTAACATTTTGTCTGAGAAAGCCAAAGTTTTGTAGAATGTGATACGTGGATTGAGACATTGTTTTGTTGGAAAGCCTATTCAGAACCCTCCAAAACGTCACCGAATGGAAGCAAATGTTGGCTTAACGTTGGCTAACGTCTTGATACTTTTTTTAAATCTTGTCTTCCTTTTTGAAAAGCCAGAGAGGTCTGGGCACAGAATCCAAATGCCCCCAAACCAGAACAAATTTACCGCCTCGCTGCCTGTTGAAAAATGCTCTTAGTTCCTATCGTAAATCATGCCAGTTCACGTTCTAACTGTCAGGGTCATCTTTTTCCATCGCTGAATAAAACAGTAAGCCATTTTTCTCCGCACAACATGCGTTTTTAGTCCAATTCATTCTTGTCTGTTTATGATTTAATTTGAGAGACAATTTGCGAGCCATTTTCTTTAGTATGATTTAATTACACTCTTTAATACGCCTATGTATGTACATTGTCTTTGGACACCTGTAAACTGGAATTATTTTTAATTTGTCCTATGGGACATATTTGTGTAGACACCAATCTCCGTATTGTCCGATCAGTCTCAACAGTCATCATAAATGGCCGTTCACATCTTAATTTATACTTTAAATTATCATTTCAGGAGAGTATGTGATTCGCTTTGATCAATTTAAAACTTTTGAAATTTCATAAATAGTTTTATTTTTCTATTTCAATTTTGAAAACTTTCAAAATCTCACATTTTGTAAAGATTTTTTTACCATTTGGCATTTTTAAAACGAGAGGGAAAGATTTATCCACCTTTTATGCTTTTATAAAATTGCAATATGATGTTATACAACGTCAATACACAAGGCCAGTACCATGTTTCTAAAAAATAAGTGCTTAAAGTTTTAACACAATCTTTCTTCAAAAAAAATAATTAATTAAAATAAATATATTTTGTATGTTAATCAACCAAAAAGTTTATTTTATTTTATTTTAATTAGATGTCGAGTATTTTATTATTTATTATTTGTTTTTTTATTTATTTATTTACTTATTTATTTACTTATTTTATAAATTAGCATAAAATATTTTCTTCTTCAATTATTTGAAACCAGATTTGCAGAGTTCTTTAACTTTTGAAACAGACTATAAGAGAACACTTCTTTTGATTGAATATTATTTCATGTTAACAATTATTTTTGTTATTAAATTTAAACAGGTATGATAGTACATATTTATATTGTAAAGGCCAAACGTATCTGTGCGTAAAGCATACGTCATTTTGCGCGTGGCAACACTTTCAATGAAATTTCGGTATTGCAATTTTTGCTACTAAAAAATTATTAACTTCAAAATATCGCACATTTTCAATTTTTACACCATCATGTACAGAAAAAATTTACTTTTAAATGAAATATGTTTGAAAACTCTATCTTAATTTGTTTTTGAAATATTAATTTTTTTGTAGCTTTTAATGCCACTTTTCTCATCGTGGCAACAGGAGTACTCCATTTCTATTTAAAGCAAAGGAAAAAGGGAAAAAAATATTGCTGTATCTTTATGTTGCCATTTACTCATTAAAAGGGAAAAAATTGAAATTTGAACATCTTTTGTTATAAAACCCGGTGAATTTTGATTTCTTTTATAAAATTTGATTTACACGTAAAAGAATATCAACAGTTTAATATTTGTTTCAGCTAATAGCCATTGAGGCTTCAAGTTTTGAATCAAAATGATCAAATTAAAATGCTAATTTTTTTTGAAAAGGTGAATACAGATGCGAAATGTGCAGTTGTTAATTTTGATATGTTGAAAATGATGCCGAGTTTAGATTTCACGGGAAAAAATTCTATGATTGAGTCAAAGTATAAAATTGTCAAAGTCATAAATTTTGCTTTTTCTCATTTTGGAATACTTCCATTAGAACCTTAATTGATAACTTTATCATAATAACATGTATTTATTATTTTTTACTGCTTATATATACGATTAAAGTTTAATTTTAACAGTTTCTACAGCTGCATTTTATAGAAATAGTGTTTTGTTAATTTGTCAATAAATATCGTTTGTTTAAGAGTTAGACGTACCAATATAAAATGCATTTTTACTATAACTAATTTTGTAGCTTTATTATAAGTCAATGAAACAGCTCCTTCTTAAACATTTTCTTTCGTCAAAATTTGACGGGTTCTTCTACCTTGTTTCTGTACAGGCCATATTCATTATTAAGCTTAATTAATCATATTGACCGAACTTCAACGGTAATTATTAGGTAATTATTATGAATAACCGGTAAATTTGATTAATATGCACTATTTATGAAATTTACCAGAAGACGCGGTTATTATTAATGAGTACCGAATTCAGAAAATAAACCTTAATATAAATATTCATTACATAAATATAAATGCATTAACCAATTTGTATTTTGATAGAACATTTACATCATTCGGCATTAGTTTATTAATAATTTATTTATAACAAGTAAGAAAAATCATACGTCAAGCATAGATTATTAATCACTTTCCAACACTTCTTGAAATCTTTAGCAAAACTCCGTTATCCAGGGAAATAACGTATTATTGTCCATATATGTGTACCAATACTTTTGAAAAGCCCTGTATTTGATCTGTCGGTTAATATATAGACTACTAGCGAGCTACGCCCGCTAGCTGGGCCACTTTTTTCAAACGAACCTTGATATTAAGCAGTATATAATAAGCACAAAAATTCATTTAATAAGCAAGTCTTGGTGTTCGAATCCTCAAGCACAAAAAAAAAGAAAACTAAAGAAAAATGGTTGTTATGCGCCCATTATCCCGTTAAAAATATGTGATTTCGCACAGTGAGCACTACGCGCCCACCGGCGCTACGCGCCATGGTCGCCATCGTCCCGTTAAAAATATTTGGTTTTGCACGGTTGGCAAGACATTTTCTCGTATTTTTTGGTTCATCAGAAGCAGACTTTTACAGAGATTCTGAATATGTAATCAGTTTTTTCTACTTTAAAAACTGTCTGCATGACGGTTTAAGAAAAAACGTGCAAAGAAAAGTTTGGGTATTAAAAACTGCAAAAGACTGCTATTAAAAAAAATAAGTAATTTCATTAATATCACACACAACATAACTAACAAATAATTTTGGCAGTTCGTTTTCCGTTTGTACTGACAGAAATTAGTATTAATCGCGTAAATCTTAGATTACACAATATTCGTGTATGCTACCAAAGAGAAAAAGTATGAAAATGAGCTACAACGATTAATACTCACATACAGAATAAATATATGAATAGCCAGTTACATCTGAGATCCTCAAAATATTAATTAGCAACACTATTACCTCTTAGTGAACATATCTTGCTGTGCTTAAATAGATGTACTTATTATATTAATTAAACCGTGTTTAACATTTTTTACCAATTAGTTCTTTTACTCTTATACATTCTTTGAAAAATGACGGGAGAATAAACTTTTCTACCAAAAACTGAACCGACTTCAAAAGCTACTGCAAAGTGAAAAATAATTTTTTTACAGAATAGTATTAAGAAATCTAATTTATAGCGTAGTATTTATCATGCGTATTATTATATTTATGTAGATTAATTTGATTTTTTGAAGTCGGTGCCAGCCAAGCCAAGTTACATGTAATTTTCCAATAGACACGCATCGAAGTATCTACTAGTTTTTTTACGGTTTAATATTTAGTTAAAAATTTAACTTTATTCTTTTACGATTTGCATTGGATAATTAATTTTAATTTTAAACTTGGCTTGGCTGG
Source organism: Maratus speculifer (assembly GCA_964019185.1). Taxonomy (NCBI): domain Eukaryota; kingdom Metazoa; phylum Arthropoda; class Arachnida; order Araneae; family Salticidae; genus Maratus; species Maratus speculifer. The sequence goes on from OZ025291.1 coordinate 253,855,579, forward strand.
CACCGACTTCAAAAAATCAAATTAATCTACATAAATATAATAATACGCATGATAAATACTACGTTCTAAATTTAAATTCTTAATACTATTCTGTAAAAAAATTATTTTTCACTTTGCAGTAGCTTTTGAAGTCGGTTCAGTTTTTGGTAGAAAAGTTTATTTTTCTCTTTTTAGTTAAAAGTTAACGATTTTTTGAAGTCAGTTAATAAAAATTATAATACGCTAAAAATCACTGTAAACCATACACGTATGTCAGGAGTGAGGTTCGAACTCACGATCTCTTTCAAAAATAAGAAATCAAATCTGCTGTCTTACATCGCTCAGCCACCTGACTGCACTCCATTCCGCGAGCTTAGTCATCGTCCATGTTACTTTTAGTTCGCGAGAAATCACTAATTTTATTAGTTTTTGCTTAATTACTAAAAAAGTACTGAACCAATATCAATGAAATGGAAAAAGTACCAATGGAAGAGCGGCCTCTTTCATTTAACACAAAAAACAAATTAATCGGTTGGATATTTTCGGAGTAATCGGTGAACATACATAGAAAAAAAATACATTCGCGCCGAATTGATAACATCCTCCCCTTTTTTGAAGTCACTTAAAAAATATATATAACACGGAAATTTTTTTTGTATACTATACACATATGTCAGGAGTGAGGTTCGAACCCACACTCTCTTTCAAAACCAAAGATTAAATCTGGTGCCTTAGACCACTCTGCTCTCCGGACTTCATTCTCTTCAGAGAACTTATTCGATGTCATGTTACTTTTCGCAAGTCTATTCTCTTTTTGAGCACTCTTTCACTGATAAAGTATTGAGTTAATAAAAAATCTCTGATACTCTGTGGTAAAGGTTAAATACAAAATATTCCTAATAGCATAATCAGTATTTAACTTGTTAAATATATATTTAAAAATTATAATACGGAAAAGATTACACGTACGTCAGGAGTGGGGTTCGAATCCACGCTGCCTTTCGAAAACCAGATCTTAAATCAAGCGCCTTAGACCGCTCGTCCATCCTGGCATCAGTTAAATCTTTTGACATCCATATTACTACTGATGTGCGAGAAATCACTAATTTTATTAGTTTTTGCCTATTTACTAAAAAAGTACTGAACCAATTTCTATGAAAAGGAAGTGGTACCGATTCGAGAGCAAGCTCTATCATTTAACACCGAAATCAAGTTAATTGGTTGGAGAGTTTCGGAGTAAACGGAGAACATACATAAAAAAATATTCATACGCGTCGAATTGATAACCTCCTCTCCTTTTTGGAAGTCGGTTAAAAATAGGTTTTCGGCTGCTTCTTCTTTTAGCCAAAGGGGAAAAGTTCCTGTCGTTTACCGCAAGGTGGCGCAGTGTTCTGCCTGAGAACCCCGTTTGAGCTCTGTTTGGGAAATGACATGTTTTCCGTTCCGATTCACGATCGGTTTTTAATTCATAACTTTTTTTAATTTTGGTCCCACTGTCTCGAAAATGCCCGGAATGACTTTCCCGGAATTTTTCGAATCGAAAGACACCTCTCGCGACTTCCAACTCGCCCGCGTTGCGAACTGTAATCGGCTTCAAGCAGACAGACAGACAGACAGAGGCGCATGGATTTTATTAGTATAGATATAATGGTAAAATTTAGTTTAGCAAGAAAACGCCGAACTGGTTAAAATTTTCCTTTCAGCAATTTATGCTAATAGATGGAAACATACTTGAATACTTCTGTTAACCCTGTAAAATACATAGTACCTTTAATACAAAAAAGTATGTTGCTAAAGTTTAGTTTAAAAATAAATTCTCTTTAAATAACTTAAATGAAATTTCTAGAAATTATCCAAAGTCGACAGTGTATCCAGTTCTTTGCGTGACCCTGTATATAATTTTATCTATATATATAAACATTTCTTAGTAAACTAAATGCAGTTCGACGTAAAAGGGTATAACATATTTAAAAACACTTTTAAATAAATTACGCTTATATTCATTAACCTTTCCGAGATCTTTTGTGTAACCCTGTATATCTAAATAGTGCAACAATTAGCATTTATAATAACCATATAATATGCATACATCTAGTGAAACTTATAGCGTATGTCATAATGCATTTCATCCATCTAACAGCCATCTTCCATAATATACAGGACTTCGAATAGAATATACTATTTGAAATATTTTGCGTGTCCCTGTAAATGCTATGCACTGTGTATTATGCATGAGATAACTCATATTAATTATCAGCAACGTCTATCAATTTGATTAAATATGAAATCGTTTACCATAATTAAAATATGTTGCAACCCCCCCCCCCTATATTATTATATATTGGAATTCTTTTGTGTAGCCCTGTAAATGAATAATAGCTATTCTTTTCTTTGCATACTTTAGAAAATGCATATTTTAGTGCACTTTGTAGATGCATATAAATTTGAAGATGTTTTACAGGGTGCAACATCTTTAAAATGCATTTTAAATGATTTTTCCCCATAGCCTGTAATATAATGGAAAACTTTTGATTGTCCCCGTAAATAAACTAATCATGGCAGAAACTTAAATTTTGAATAGAGTTCGTGCTTGAGTAAATTTCATTAACGTCCAAAAATTTCATGACGATCCGAGTATATTTACGAGAGTTAGAGCGCGGATAGACGGCCATACGGACAGACGGACCAACGGACACACAAACCGAATGCATAAGCACTTTTCAACTTTGTTGGAAAGTACTAAAAATATTTATGACTGTTTTAGCTGTGCCGTTTAACTAATTAATGTCTGCTTACTATTCTAATTTATTTCATACTTTATTCTTTGATTATTTATTTACTACTACAGCTCATATTCAAAATAATAGAATAATTGAGAAAAAGTAATAAGAAAAAATTATTTGTCATTTATTTATTTTTTATACTAAGTAAATGCAATTAAATTTCTTATAAATTAAATCTGGAATGCTTAGATAAGATTTTAACATTTATAAAATATAAAATACAGCACAATAAATTAGGTATACAGCTTCCTTAAACACACCAGAAAATTAGAATAAAATTTAGATTGGTTCAAAATATTAGAATATTTTATTTTACGCAACAATATTACCTTATGAATATGAAGTAAATAGTAGTTAATATTTTGTAGCATCCCCTTTAGCTTTCATAACAGCGTACAATCGATCTTGCATACTATATACAAGGTGTTTACAAACATTTCTATCAATATTAGCCCAAATAGACTTTATACGTGCCACTAACTCAGTTTTACTTGAAGGAGGATTTTCTTGAAGTTTTTTCTTCATTATACACCATAAGTTTTCGATGGGACTAAGATCTGGTGAATTTGGTGGCCAAGGAAGTACCTTAATGTTGCGTTGACGGAACCAATTCTTAGTTGACACCGAGGTATGCGGGGACGCTAAATCTTGTTGAAAGATGAAATCATCTTCAAATAAATCTTCTGATGATGGAATCATGTAATATTCTAAAATTTCTTGATATATCAGAGAGTTAACCTTTTCGTAGACGATGCATAACTTTCCAGGTCCTTCTGCACTCATACAACCCCAAACCACAAAACTAGCAGCAAATTTTAAGGGAAAGTTTAAGGCATTCTTTATCAAATGCTTCTTGCTTCATTCTCCAAACTCGAATACCTTGATTACCATATGAAACACAAAACATACTTTCATCACTAAATAATATATTTTTCCAATCTTCAATGCTCCATAAGTCTTGATTTACACCAATTCAATCTTATACGCTTTTGTCTTGCAGACATGAGAGGTTTTGTTTTCGGTACACGAGATTCAAATTTAAATTTATGGAGACGTCTTAATGTTGTCGATGTAGAAACTTCAACTTCTTCTTCTTTCCATTTTCGGTGCAAGAATCGCACACTTTTAAAACCGTTTTTTACAAAACTTTAAATTTAGTTATACCTTTATTTAAATGAAGCCGATTTACGTTTGGTGTATATCGACTAACAAAAGACGTTGATTTCCTTATTTCATGATTTCACAATAGCTTTATCTCAATGACAAATGCAAGGATTTTGACAAAGTTTAGATTCTGTGATAAAAAGTTAATTAAATCCAATTGATTATTTAAATCATCAGATTTTAAAATAACCTTTTATATAAACATTTTAATAACAATTTAAATTTTTCTTAAGAAAGGTGTTATAGTAAAAATAAAATACATTGACATGTTTCGGAACCGTCAAATAAGTTCCATAGTCATAATATAAATAAAACAAAATTTCAAAATATTTCTCGGATAATACAAATGACACGCGACAATGAGATATAAATAACAAAAAAAAAAAAAAAAAAAAAAAAAAAAAAAACACGCGCTCTATTGAAAAAATTAAATTAAAATATCGACATGATCTAAAACTTAACTAAAAATAAAAATTTCAAACTATTTCACGGTGGTCAATACAAATGACACGCGACAAAGAGATATAAGAAACACCAAAAAACACGCGCGCTATTGTAAAAAATTAAATTAAAATAAAAATAGACCATGATCAAAAGAAATTCCAACTTGGTTCATCCCATTCAAGCCCTCACGAGGAATTTATTCATTAATTCTAACCATAACTTAGGAATAATAAAAGAAACGTTATCATTGCAAACCAGATTATTACGCGTATAAATTTCAATGGACTCTCTTATAATAGATTTACGATTACAATTAGATATGAAACATAATTTACTTTGATTAAACAATATTTTTATCTCCTCATTTAAATATGTTCTTGATAAGGCAGTGTTAGTAAGTCCAAATTTAATATCAGATTCGTGCTCCCCTTTTCTAATTCTAAACTTTCTCCTAGTCATGCCTATGTAATAATTTAAGTCACCATTTTCAGTAATATAAGGTATTTCATAAACTCCAGCAAGATCATCATATCCAATAGGATCCACTTGCTTATTAAGTAAACATCTTAATTTTAGTGGAGGAGTTGCAATCAAATCAATATTAAACTTTTTTAATTTAAATTTTAATTTCTCAAAACTGCCTTTCAGATATGAAAAAGAAAATCTTTTAAAATTTTTAGAATCAGCCCCTTTATTGAATCTTTCAGTTAACCTTGGATATTGTTGTTTAGGCTTCCCTTTTCTATAATAATTAATTAATTTATTGATGCTAGTTATTTTATACCCATTAGAACCTGCAATCTCACGGATCTTACACAACTCTTCGTTTAAAAATTCATCAGAACCGACTTTAAATGCTCTATCAACCATGAAACGGAAAGTAGAGAATTTATAACAAAAAGGTGAACAATTTTTCACCTTTTTGTTATAAATTCTCTGTTGTAATTATCTGTCTTGTTATAAATTCTTTTGTTATAAATTTATGAAATACCTTATATTACTGAAAATGGTGACTTAAAGTATTACATAGGCATGACTGGGAGAAAATTTGGAATTAGAAAAGGGGAGCACGAATCTGATATTAAATTTGGACGTACTAACACTGCCTTATCAAGAACATATTTAAATGAGGATATAAAAATATTGTTTAATCAAAGTAAATTATGTTTCATATCTAATTGTAATCGTAAATCTATTATAAGAGAGTCCATTGAAATTTATACGCGTAATAATCTGGTTTGCAATGATAACGTTTCTTTTATTATTCCTAAGTTATGGTTAGAATTAATGAATAAATTCCTCGTGAGGGCTTGAATGGGATGAACCAAGTTGGAATTTCTTTTGGTCATGGTCTATTTTTATTTTTATTTAATTTTTTACAATAGCGCGCGTGTTTTTGGTGTTTTTTAGATCTCTTTGTCGCGTGTCATTTGTATTGACCACCGTGAAATAGTTTGAAATTTTTATTTTTAGTTAAGTTTTAGATCATGGTCTATATTTTAATTTAATTTTTTCAATAGAGCGCGTGTTTTTTTTTTTTTTTGTTATTTATATCTCATTGTCGCGTGTCATTTGTATTGTCCGAGAAATATTTTGAAATTTTGTTTTATTTATATTATGACTATGGAACTTATTTGACGGTTCCGAAACATGTCAATGTATTTTATTTTTACTATAACACCTTTCTTAAGAAAAATTTAAATTGTTATTAAAAAGTTTAGATTCTGTTAGTTCTTGAAAAAAATTGATGCTGTCTAATTTTTGGTTCAAATTACTCAACAGGTGGAACTGCCATGCTAAATTATGCATAATTACAGCAATAGCTCTATCTCAAGAACTAATGCACGAATTTTCATCAAACTTCTATCTCATTTAGTCCCTGATAAATTAGTGTTGTTTAGTTTTTTGATTTAAATCGCTTTACAGGTGACGCCACTATGCTGCATTTTTTACGATTTCGCAAGCGCCGTACCTCAAGAACTAGTGTATGGATTTTCATCAAGATTCAGATTCAGTTAGCACCTACTAAAATTTAATCCTCAATAGCTTTTGGTCTACATCATCAAACAGGTGGTGCCGTTATGCAGAATTTTTAAAGATTTCCGCATTAGCACAATCTCAGAAACTAATGTACTGATTTTCATCATTCTTCAGATTCTATTAGAAATGGACATAACTTGTTGGTGACTAGATTTTGATTTAAATATTTTAACTGACGGCGCTGCTATGCTGCATTGTTTAGGAAGTATTAACATGCATAAAATAGAACAATATGTTTTGCAATTGCTACATCTGAATATTTTACTAATGTAAACTTTTTTCCTTAAAAAAATACACCGGTCTTCTAATATAAATGGCAGTTTATAATACATGAATGCATGCATCATATCTTTTTGCCCTTGAAACTTGAATTAAAACACGTAAAATAATCCAGACATATTTATGCTTATAAATTTGTGTTTGTTTTTGATAATCAAATATAAATTTCAAAATGAAATATTTCTCTTATTTACCACTCGCTATAACTTTCATTAAACTTAAACAAGGAACAATGAAAAGCCTTTTTTTATATTTTATCTAGCTTTATGTTCCAATTTATTACTTTGAACTATCTTAGTTTGAAGAAATGCAATGAAAAACAGAACATTTATAAAATGCGTGATATTTTGCATTTCTTGCTGATAAAAGAAAAGTGAAAATATTTTCTTTACCAAAAAAATAAAAAAGACTTATATTTGCATTCTTTGCTCCGAATGCCTGAGTAAATGAATTTTTGAAGTTGTAAAGAGAACTTGTTAAAAGTAAGATTGCGAAGTGATGAGTTTTCTTTTTGAATTTATTTTATCAATGTAAAACTTGAAAACAGTCATTAAAGAAAATGACTTTTTTATGCTTGGGGAGCAAAAGAAGACTTGTAGATTTATAAATTCTTTACAATCGTTTCGTAGTTCGTACAAATAAAATGTAAGGAACATTTTCTAATTCAACTATTTTTATTAAAAAAGTTTTAAAAACTACAAAAGAATTAAGGATGAAAGAATATAGCATTAACCAGATATAGGTTTTAGTTGTGTATTTTTTTTTTATTTTCATAGAGCAAACAGCATTCATAATATTATTACAGATGTGACTGAATAATTTATCATCAAATCTCAGGCTAAAATTTTACAACTTTACTATTTCAACAATAAGTTTTACCACTCGTGTTCATTTTATTTTATTTGCTTTTTCTTCCTTTATTTACTTTAATATATATTTTTTTTCTTCCTGTTCTTGTTGATTTAACAAATTTACATTTTAAATAAATTATTAACAAATATGCCACCGTATGATGTTCTGAGTCATAGTATTGCTGTTACTCTGTTACATATTGCCTCTAAAGATCACTTAAATTAATTCACATTTTATGACTCTGCTCTATAAGTGAATATATTAACCGAATTTTTTAATGGTATCATGATTTTTCTTCTCGTGAAATACTAGGAAAAATGACAAAGCAGGTTTTTAAGTCATAACATGATTCTAAATGAGCAAGAATAAATCGTGTCCAAACTACTAGATGACTTACAGTTCATGAAATTACATGTCATAAAAGTTTAAGTGCCAACTTTAATTGAAATGAATAAATTCTCAAGAGCAACTGACTGAAGATGCCATTTTCTCGGAATGATCGAGAAAAAATTATTGCAGAAAAAGTGTAAAACAATTCATTCATGTATTTTTTTAAAACATTTTTTTGCTTATTCAGAAAACATTTCTTTGAATGTACTGGATGATGATCGACCGATTAAAGCCAAACATTTTACCCGAGGTGAATTCTTAGAGAAGAAAGTGATTTGATGGAGAAAGTACGCCATTTTGAGTATTTTCAATGGGATTGGCTAAAACAATCTCTTGGAATCATCAGCTACTTTGATCTTCAATGTCGATTATATAAATAAATCAGTACTTTAGCAGTATAGGAACATTGGAGTTAAAAAACAAAATTGCATTTCGAGTTTTACAGCATTAGATTTGTTGTCAAATGGCAATAATAGCTTTAGAAACAAATCTATTGAAATGTTATGCTTGGTCATATGTGTACAAATATATCAATATTTATATATTTTATTTATACACATGATTACTGTTGTTTTTCATTTACAATTTGCTTTTGTTTTTATATACAACTATGCAAATTGCTTCTTATATTGAATAAATGATATAAAAAAATCTCAATTGTAAAGTAATTGTTTATAATAAATCTGATTCTAAAACGTTCTCTGTAGCTTGAGAAATCTTTTTTAGCACTACCGTATTATTAACGTTTTGCATTAATTAGTATTAGGTTTATATATAAATATTTATTTATATATTACTGTGCTCCCTATGTGTGTGTAATTCCATTTTATTAAAATCTATTTTTACTTTATTTTTATTTTTCCCCCTTTTACAAATTTGCTTCTTCATTCCCCTTCTACACCGTGTCTGTTTTGAATATACTCTTCAGTAAATGGCTGTTGCCTTCTTCTTCCCTATTGGCTGTTCCTTCAGCTTATTCCCTTTCCCGCCATCTTTCATTTCAGTCATACTGCTGCTTTCATAGTAGACGCATGTCGAAGAAAGACTGACAAAGATCTTTTGAAAGGTAAGCATTTTAAAAAAATTATGTTGTTTTAAGATTTTTTTTCCATAAAAAAATTTGATTGTGCTTAACAAAACATGAATATGTTGTCAAAAAGTACGTTACTAAACGTCCTTCTAATTTTCTCTTACTCCCAAAAGACCGTGTATTGGAAAAGGCACAAATTAGTCAAATACATTTCTAATTTTGAAAATAAGATAATTGGGAAAGTGACTTGTCTGACTCAAGTACAGAAGTATGTTATACTTGTATCAAAATCGTATTAGATGACGAAAAGAATGCACTAAAGATAGTCTTATACTCAGCGATAGATTCATACTCACAAAGAAGGTCTCCTTACTGGGCATACTCAGAATATGTTGAAAAAAAATGCTACTTGTAATACTTACGTATGTAATAATGGATCAATTAAATTTAGCGACGGAATTTCAATAGAAAAGCCGTAAAAAATAAATAAATAAATATTTTCGAATGCTTGGCGCGAAAATATGAAAGCAATACGAGACTTGGCGAACAGGATTGTGACAGAAGCAAACTATTCTAATGCATCTGAAAATTGCTTGTTAATTCTCACTTAGAATCCTTCATCATTTTCATCACCTATTTTTTATTGTAAAGTTTGTCTTATTTGATCAGAGCATTTTAGTGATTTAGTTCCAAAAATTTTTCTGTTTACAAAAACTGGTAATAAAAGATTGAAAATTAAGCAAATAACTCTCGTCGCGAAGAGGTTAAAAATATTTGACATTAAAGTGTTTTTTTTTTTCTTTTTGTTTCATTGCCAATCGGTGATAAATCGCCAAATAAATGAAAAATTGATTATTTTTTTACGGACTCTCTATCGAGGTTCGTCAAAAAAAAATTTATAAACAGACATATCCATTATTAGAAGAACATTCTGTAATTTTTTCAGACTTTTCTGAGTATGCCCACATGGCGACCTCCCTTATCAGAGAATTTCTCAAACGAAAGTCCGATATTAGAACAAAAAACTTCTAATATCAATTATTTTTCATAAATGAGGAGTAATTGATATTAAACTTTTTAGGCTACCTTGCTACCTTTTTTCTAACAAAAATCCTTTGAATCGAACAGGAAACTTATTTTTAAACGAGAACCAAAAGCCATGCATCAAGTATACATAAATATAACACTTTCCAACAGTAAAAGAAAATTGTTAAGAAATTTTATTTCTGCATGCAATAAAATGAGATATCAAAATAAGCAATTGAAAAAAGCAACACAAACGACTTTGCAGCATAATATAATGTAATTATTTTGTGTAAACGTACCGTGTAGACGTACCCTAAGCGTGTATTCAAAAAGGCATTTTCCCACCCAGATAAAAAAATTCTGATTATTTTCAGACTCTTCTTTAAAAGTAAAACATTAAACTCACAGAGGGGATTTTTGATGAGGAGTATAAGAGGCCGTGTGATTTCACTTTTCGCTCAATTAAAATTAGAATTTGAGTAGTAAACAATTAATTTCTCAGTATGACCATTTTTTTCGTTCCTAGATCTTCCACTTAGAAAAAATCAGTTAAAAATGTAAACTTTGACAACATTTTTTATAATATTTTCTGCCTTTATCAAAAAATTGAAAAAAACGGCACATTGTGCAATTTTTAGATAAGAGAATTTGCCCATATGATGCGTTTGTTAACAAAGGTGAATTTAAAAATAAATCATAAAGTAAGCAGTTTGGATTGGAATACATCCTTTAACACAATACAATTTAATTTTCTATAGCGAACTTTCTCTAGTGAAAACTATTAGCATATATTAATTACATATCAAAAGAATAAATTAGCGTAAGTTAGAGCATAGGAAGACGGACAGGTGGGCAAACTTGGAGACAAACAAGATTTGAAATCACTTTGCAATTTTTGAAAATGTTAAAAGCATTTCTTCGTGTGTTCAATGTTTGATTCACAATTTAATTTTTAACTTCATTACTGAAGCTAGGTATTGACTGAAGAAAAATTTCGTCTTAAGACAATATATCGCATATTTTTTCTTTTTTTTACTCGACTACCGCATTACCGTACATAAGCTGCAAAACCTGACGATTCATTGATTCATTTTCAGCACCGTGAGAAAGGGGGGAGGGGGAGCGAAGTGGACGGTCACCCTGGGCGCGGAAATTTAGGTGTATCAAATTTATACTACCAACCTCATTTTTGGCCTGAAACAAGAAAAAATTGGGGGAGAGGCGCCAAATTGAAACTTTGCCCAAGAGCAGTTTTCTCTTCTTTCGACCCTGTTCCTTTTCCAGTGCTGTAATAATAAAAATGTAAGTGCCTTTTTAATTTCAAAACATTTGTTGATTTTAATTCCTAATTTGATAATTTCTAAATTTATATATTTTTTTGACTGCTTATTAATATAAATTATGTAAGCATTTTCATTGCTTGTATTTGAAATTTCTTATTTCAAGCCTTGATACAATTATTCTGTACTATAATATCGATAAACTTTTTCTCTTTTATTTTTTTAAAGCTATAGTGATTTCTTAATTTGAAAATTCATATTATGAGTGAAATATTTATATTACACATTCTACAGAGCTGCCAACTTCTACGCCTATTTAAATCTTATAATCATGTTTCGAACCACAAAAATGTTTTTGTAATAAAATGTATACCAAATATATTCAGTGTTATGTGTTACAGTACATATTCTTAATTATTTACTAAAATTTCTGTTTCTAATATGTTTATTTGACTGTAAATAGGCTTAGTAGTTGGCAGCCATGCATTCTACATTTAATCTAAAGTTTGCATTATTATAATGAAATTATTTTTATGTAATAAAAAGGATAATAATAATATATCCAATTTTTTTTTCCATTTATTTCGGTACTTTAATCAAATAATAACAATAAATTACACTTTCGATGTTTATTTCATGTTTCCTTGGAACCGGTGCTTTTACTAAATCAAATAAATTGTCCATATATATACATTTTTTTTTTCTTTTAAAAGCAAAAGATAAAATGCGCTAGAGTTCTTAAAATATTTATTGCAATTCATATAAAGGCTTGTGCTGACATCTGTTATCGGAAATGCCAAATAAAATTGTTCTCTTTTGAATACGGTCCCTAAATGAAATTCGTTGTTTTATAAACAAAGTTTGCTCATTTTCTGCATTTATAAATTTTAGATTAAAAAAATATCTCTTTTTCTTCTTTTAATTGTAAGAGAAAAAAAAGATTCTCCAATGTGCTATTAAAGTACAAATGAAGATTTTATTGCCAGTCGCTTTAAGAAATATAAATATAAGTGTTCTTTTTTTCTTTTTTTAAGCTAAATTATAAAACATTAGAATTTAGCAACACTTATAAAATGTGAACTTTAACTCCATCGCGAAGGCAGCCTTTTTTAAAAAAAAATAATCTTTTATCACCTGTTTTTAAAAACAGCAATTTGTGTCTTATTCAATAAAGAAAATACTCCGATTAAATGAGTTTAATTTTACAGTAAAAGTTTACTGGTGGGAATGACAAAGTTCCTAATTTTTTTTTTTTTTTTTGCGACACATATACGTGTCACTCGTTCCCATGCGGTTAAATTTAATTTTATTTAATTTAATTATTTTTGTTTATATATAAAAGAACAAATAAAAAATGAATATTTATTATGTATACTTTTTAATGCATGTTTAAAAGTTCCACAATACATCATTTAAAATTATATATATCAAAATAAAAATAATAATAATAAATAAATAAATAAATAAATAAATAAATAAATAAATATATATATATATATAGATAGATAGATAGATAGATAGATAGATAGATGTACTGACTTTTCGGGTTCAAAAAGCTAAATTTTGATTAAAAAATTTTCAGTTTTTAAAATGTTATACAGGTTCCTAAACAGAATCAACTTTTTCTACAACAAGGCATTTTTTTAAAATTGAATATATTAAATAGTAATTTTTTTTTTTTTTTTTTTTTTTTTTTTTTTTTTTTTTTTGCAATATTACGAAGTTACCCGATTCTTGTGGAATGACCCATATACATTTTAAAAATCAATAGAAATAAATAAAACAACATTCATCAAATATTGAATTATATTTAAATATTCATTTAATTTTCAATAGCAAGAATGCAAAACTATTATTCAGTTTTAATTATTTTTTTTTCGCAGTGTTGCTATGTTTTTCAAGGATCAGTTACAATTATTCCATGATAGTAATTTTGAAACATTTTTTTTTTAATCAATGTTCATTTGAAGCGAAAATGTAATCATGTGGTAAAATCCTACTAATAAAATTTCAATTATCCTCTATTTCATAAAATTCAATAATGACCGCATCTTTTTTTTTTTTTTTTTTTTTTTTTTTGAATTTTATCACGAAGCACATACTACAGAAGAATGAAAGCATGAAACTAAGTACTATCAAGACTACTACAATGTAAAAAAAAAAATTCAAGCGGTTACTAAAAATTTCTTAGTAAATTTGTATTCCACAGAATTTTTTAGTAACCATTACAAACTTTTTTTTGCAAGTGAAACAAGCATTTCTTTTGTAAACTGAACAAAAGAATTTTTTGTGTAACTAACTTAAAAATTTTTAGTAAGAACAATCAAGCAAAATTTAGTAATAGCTCCAAAATGATTTTTAATAACCTTTACGTGCGCCCGAAGGGCAGGAGCTTCCTTCGAGCTGCATCCAGACTTCTGAAACGATAGATTTTCGGCAAAACCGCAAAAGATGGCAGCACCAAACATTGCTACCTGCTCCGACAGGATTTTCATAATAACTTTATTAACGAGTACTTACACTACATACATTCGGGGCGTATTTGGCTGCGTCCAGCATCGAACCCGGGACCTTTCAGCCTGGAGTCCGTTACTATAACCACAATGCTCTCAAGGCCACACCAAGTGAGTTTTAGTAATAGCTATTAAAAATATAAAACTACTAACTCTATTCATTTCTAATTTTTTTCTAGTTATTCTTACAGATTTTAACCGATAACCGACTAAGATTACTAAAATTTTTTTAGTAATTACAAGGATCACTAAAGTTTTTTTCGTAGATGGACCCTTTTTTTTTAGAGTGTACACTGCTCAAAACAATTAAAGGATATTTGAAGTTTTATATAAAATAAAGATATAAACGAAATTTTTTTGCAGAAAATAGAAGAAGAGAATCACAAATGCAAATTTTTCTGGTTTTCAAACTGTGGAGTATGCAAATTTTGAGTTCGGCGTCAAAAACGTCGCTTCAGCGGCAGCGAATGAAATTTGACTTTCAACTGGATAAAAGAGAATGAAGACAAGGATGATCGGCATTCAGTGATTGCTTTGTTTCGATGAGTACGATGTCTCAGCGAAGTCATTTGACAGATTCAGAAGCTTGGAAAATTGTTGGTAGGTTAGAAGGGGGCCAAACTCAAGCTATTGAAGTGTCACAAAGTGTCATTTCCAGGATTTGGAACCGTTTTTTGGAGAGTGGATGTGTAGGCTGAAGACCAGGGCAAGGTCGTAGACGGGCAACAACGCCCAATGAAGATCGGTATTTAGCGTTAACAGCTCAGAGACACCGAAACATGAACGCTACTCTTCTCCAACAACATCTTCGCTCGGCTAAATGAATAGAGCAATATTCTGTTTTCTGACGAGTCCCGTTTTTCTGTGCATCCGGATAATAGGCGTATTTTCTTCTGGAGGGACCGTGGCAGTAGGAATAATCCTGCGTTCGTGCACGAAAGAGTCAGATTTGGCGGTGGAGAAGTGTTGGTGTATGGTGGCATCTCCATTGACGGGCGCACTGACCTCTACATCATTCGAGATGGAGCTCTGACTGGCCGCCGATATAGGGATAAAATCCTCAGACCTATTGTAGTCCCTTACGCTGCAGCAATCGGAGATAACTTCATTTTAATGGACGATAACTGCAGTCCACATCGTGCAAACCTGGTGGAGGATTTCCTTTTCGAAGAAGGAATCGTTCGAATGGAATGGCCAGCGTGTTCTCCAGACATGAATCCAATCGAGCACGTTTGGGACGCTCTAGGAAGACAAGTTTCTGGCCGCCAGCAACCCCCACAAACTCTCCAAGAACTGGAAAAAGCTCTTCTGGAAGAGTGGGGCAGAATACCCCAGCTCGTCATTAATATTCTCATTGAGTCCATGCCTCGAAGGTGTTCAACGTTGCTGGCACCCGTGGAAACCATACTCCTTACTGAAAACGATTTTCTTTGAAGAAAACACCTTTTCTTATTCTTTTTTTCTAGTATGCACAAATTGTGTTTTTTTCCTTTTGTACATAAATGCGCAATAAAATGCATTTTTTTTTTTTTTTTTTTTTTTTTTTTTTGCCAAAGATGTGTAATTTATTCTCATATAACCTACTATGTTTGTCGACCATGTATCAATCAGCTAAAAAGTTTCCCAGATACAAAATCCACCTAAAACTGCAATATCCTTTAATTGTTTTGAGCTGTGTATTTAACTGACAATAAAAGCACCACAAAAGTATCACGGTACGTTAAAGTGATATTGCAAATAATAATTAGTTGTTATAAGGGCAGTTGTAATCAGCTAATTTACTTTTCATCCGCCAATGAAATGCTGGCGATTTGCCTGAAGCTGCACTCATAATCTTCTCAGCTACCAACCACAACAGAGATTCAACGATTGTTTGATCTCCAATGGTTGATTTGTGACATCATATGAAATTGCCCTGTTGGTTACTCGCTTCCTTCCAGGCATCAAAATCGCACGCATTTTTGCCGATCCCACCGAAGCTAGCATAGGGGAGAAAAATACGGGCTTGTGATTGGTTGAATAATTTTGCTTTCCTTCATTTTTGAGTTTACTTTATTTAATCATCAATTTCTGTTTGAAAAGTTTTTGAAAGCTGGATTTTCCTTCCGTTTTTAAATATTTATTAATACACAAATAAATAGATAATTCGGAATTTATAATTAAAGAAGTTAATCATGATGTTTAACAATTGTTCTGTATTACTTTTAGAAAATAATAAAAATAGAATTGCCATTTCTTCTTTCTGCTTTTTTTTAACATGATATGCACATATATACACAATCAGGACAATTTATTTAGAAACAGTATTTTTATTTTACGGCGTCAAACTCAATTGATCTATATTACTTTAAAAAAAATTGCAATTTCTTCTTCTTATTATTATTTTAATGATGTACCCATACACGCGCCTAATACGTACATTAGCATTCAAGATGATCTATTTGCGAACAATTTTTCGACCAATCAGAAGCCCGTGTTTTTCTCCCCTATACTAGCTTCAGTGGGATCGGCAAAAATGCAAATCGCACTTACTCAAAAAAGTTGCTTGCTTTCCGAAAGTCGGGCGATTAGCGCCGTGGTGGAAGAAAGACTCTAGAACCGGTCTCAGGTCCGTTCTGTTGCCAAGGTCAGTTGACTTTATTTTAGGGAATCCGACATTTCCTTTTCTCCCATTCAACCGATCATATCGCGAATAAGCAGTTTTTTTTGTCCTATGGATGAAGTTCCCTCCCTACAAGTTTTGGAAACTTCGAAAGCAGGGAAACTTACTCGAGGTTTTTCTTATCTCGGTCAGACAGTGGGTGGTCTACTGGTCCGTCCCCCGCTAGCTCCGTTCCACATTCTTGTGTAACCCCCAGTTATAATTCTCTCGTATCGTAAATTATCTTGTTCTACATCGTCCTTGATCTAAGGATGATCACTTATAAGCGAATACCTGATGTCAAGCACACTAGTCAGATGTATGTATTCAATATATAAACAAACTCGGAGTGACTTTTTTTTTTACCATAGAAAACCAATAAGTTGTTCGAAATTATAGGGAACTTTGAAATCTCGTACAATAACAAGTTACGGTAAAATTGACGAGTGGCAACCAGTTTTTGTCGTTTGAATTTTTTCCATTCAATATATTTACATGTAAAATTTTCATTAAGGTATAAAATTGATAATAATTACCATTTTATTTTGCGACAGATACATCTTAATTCAAAAACTGTTTGCTAAGGGGACTCAGGAGTCCTACATTTACCAGGTGGCGTAATTCAGCAACATGTCACATTTATTTATGTTTCTTCTCAATGCCTATAAAACATAAATACAATTTTTTTAATGTAAACAACTTAATATATTTTATGTTTAAAATATATTTTTGTAATGTTCTACATTCAAATTTTATTTTATTTTTTAATGTTTAATTTTGATAATAAATACAAAAAAAAAAAAAAAAAAAGTAAAATTGTTCTTTAACTTGCATTTACTGCTCGCAACATTTCTAAAAAACTAATGTAGCAACTTGCATAAAACTTGGTAAATATCTTAATTTTAAGATAAAGAATAGCTTTTACTTCAAATTTAGTATTAGAATGGCATTGATTATTTAAAATTCGCAAATTTTCAATTATGAAATAATTTTTATCTGCGCGTGCGCGAACGATAAAAACGATATATTTGTTGTATTATATATTGTATTCATTGTATTAGATACATTGTATAGATATATTGTATAGATATATTGTATTAGATATTGTATTCATTAAATACGATTTTTTTCCTAAAAGTCACTTAATAAAAAATTTCAATTTGTGGAGAATCCCTTATGATTCAGCTGTTTTTAGAGAGCAATGTAAAAACAACCTATTATAATAATGATATCTTTTTGAATTTTCACGATATTTGATTTATTTTTTTTTCATGAGTTATTCCATAGAATTGACTATTGTATGATGTAAAAAAAATCGTTTTTATCGTTCGCGCATTCGCAGATAAAAATTATTCCATACAACTTCTCATATTTCATAAAATATTTAATATATCTATATTCCAATTGCACTATATTGTTTCTATTACACTTTGCCAATTTTTCCGAAATTCGCGATAAATTTGGTCAAAACCCTGCATGATATAGACAAAAAACATACCAGAATTTTTTTAATTTTTCGAAAAAAAATCGTTCTTTCTCCATGAATTTACATGCCATTCTTGCACAAATCAGTATGCGTGTTCTACAGTATCCACAGATTTGTATTCTGCAGCGATAAATCGTTTTGTGCATTTTCATGTACAGGGTGATCCTAATTATTTCTATTATTTTTTTATTTTTTGGCGTTCCTCTAATTGCACTGCTTATCAAATGGATGTTGATAAATATGAGGTCAAACATAATCTTCATAATCCTGAAGTTCCAGAAAAATCCTACAAGTATATTTTCAAATATTTGACAAAATGTCAAAAATTAAAAGTGTGCAAATACTTATTGGTAGATAGTGTATACTATTATTTCAACATAATCATGCTGATTGGTAAATTTATCACACGAATTAATTTTAAAGCCAAGAATCTGGGCTCGATTCCCGGCTTGAGCAATTTTTCGCTTAGTTGATAATATTGAATTCGTATTATATGTAATATAGTTTTCCAAACTCAAGTTAAATACAATAAAATCAGGAAATTATATTTAAATTTATTTAAAAGATGTTTGGACTTACACAATATTGCATGTAATGTATTGGTTATATTATGACATAAGGATTGTTTCTGTACATCTGTAATTAGTACCTCAAAACTTCTACAATCATTTAATGCGTAAAAAAATTCCATGTTCTGTGTTAAAATAATGAAGATAACTTTTTTTCTCTACTATGTTATCATTTAAAAATATGTATTTATCTGAATTATTCATCTTTTCATTAAATCAATATATGAGACGTAATTATGAATCTACGACAAACGTTGAAACAGAATTAGGAGTTTTTGTTCATAGTCTTAACAACATTAAACAGAGTTCTCTTTTCGCGAATCGTGATGACATCTTAAGAATATGCTGGAAGGGAATTATAGTTTAATGTATCTGTCTAATTTCGGTTCCCTTTTTCTTTGTTTTCTTTTTTAATATGATTTTTTTATCAAACGTATGCGTTTTTAGTAGAGAATAAAAATTATGAATTTGTGTAATTTTTGAACAGAATTTTAATTATCTTTTCAAATTTAGGCAATATTTAAATCAAATTTTAGTAAAGAATTGCTTTTATGCGAAACATTCTATAACGAAATCTATTTAAAATATTTCACTTTATTTTTTCAACTATATATTAGGAAACCAGTTATTTGTGTTAAAAGCAAAAGATTTGCAGTACCTCTTAAACTTACTAACATATACCAAATTTCGTATAAAAAATATCATTTTCTTTTAAATAATGCGTATTAAAAAAAAGTTTTAAAATTAATGTATATAAACTTTCTAGTTATAATTTGCTTCATAATACACCAATATATGAGCAGAACTTTGCTGCAAAATTTTATTTCAATACAATCCTGAAAGTTTTAAAACGAAATGCTGCTTCTTACAAACGTGCACAATAAAATACGCAGTTTTCCAGAAAACGTAAATTAAGTTTTTGATGTAATATAAAAAAAAATATTCATACAGTTTACAAGTTTAAAATCCATTTGTATGTGTTTATATATTTTTTTATCCATTGTATATTGTGTATTAAAATATATTGTTTACTTTTCATTGTCTCTTTAAATGGTCACTTTAACTATTAGAAATTTCATTTTTTGATTATATTTTGATTTATAACTTTGCATCGAATTATCGCAAAATTTAAAATTAAGGCTTATTTAGCCTAAATGTTAGAAAATTAATTTAAAATAATTAAAAACTATGGGTATTTTTAAATTATTATTACTATTATTATTATTATTATAATTATTTGGCAAAAATAGCAATTTTAGAATAGGGGCGTAGCTTAAATGGTGACACCGGATATTGTACTTGCTACGTTCTGATTTATGAAACAATTAACTCATTATTGATTGCATGTCAGTATGGAATTCTAAATATGGTGCGAAGTGTTAAAATCTTACTGAAGTATCACAATGTGTTTCCCGGAAGATTCTGATTTTCATTTTTGTACATTATATTGAATTAAATTTTGTTCTACTAAACTCGTGATGAACCACTTTGTTTTTCATTTTCTTAATCTTTTTACAGTTAAACTAAGTGAATTGTTTGAACTAAATTAGATTAATTGCATTTCTATGCGTTGGATTGAGCGTTCTCACCGTTTTGAATAGCATAGCGTCATCTATTTCTCATATTTAAAACAAAAATAATAAAACAGATTAATGTTATTTATGAATTCACACTTTACTCATATTTAAAAACAAATTCTATAGTTGTACCACATTTCTTGTAATTGGATTTTAAAAAATTAAATACACATAAGGATACCCAATATACACAGGCAACTTAATTTCGCACGTGCACACCGCTCCTCGAATAACTATGTTTCCTACTAGAATTAATTTTAATAAAATGTGATTTATCCCTTTTTTAGAAGTTATTTCACATTTTTTTAAATAAAATTTCTGGTTTGAAAAAGATTTTACTGAGCCGCGGGAAATTACGGCACTATGAAAAAGTAAATCGGAATATTTGTTATTTAGGGATTGTGACGTTCACTCCAAAGAGATCGGTATGACCTTAATTATTCACATAATCTCTTATACATATCTAATCCATATTTGTATCACTATATTGATACTACTTACTTCCTTGAGCAGCTGAAAATAACGTAATTTCAATGTGACTTTTAGCTACAGCGCAATAGACTGAAGGTTAAGGTCACTTGACTGCGAAGTACATTTGTATAATCAAAGTGATCTAATGTAGAAGTTCATTGCTTTTTGTTTTTCTTATTTTTCAGATTAAAAATTAATCATCACTATCTTCTAATCAACATTCAAAAAATGCAAGTTATGAGAGTATTAAAAATATACATCTCTTTAAATTCATAGCACTTAAAATAAGAAAATTGGTTCGCACAAAATGAACTTAAATTTATTTCTTAAAATGTATGCATATATAGATATTCCTTTTGGTATTTGAGTTCTAAAAACTATTTAAAATTGAATTTTAAATTTTTAAATATCTAATTTCAGCATTTTCATTGTTTTATTTCTTTTAGGTTATTTCTTCCGAAATTATTATTTCTTAAGAAAATTGGTTCGCACAAAATGAACTTAAATTTATTTCTTAAAATGTATACATATATAGACATTTTTTTTTTAGATTTGAGTTCTAAAAACTATTTAAATTTGAACTTTAAATTTTTAAATACCTAATTTCAGCATTTTAATTGCTTGATTTCCTTTTAGTTTTTTCTTCCGAAATCATTAATTGTTATTTTTAATTTATTTTTTCATTACAAAAAGAAAAAAATTGATTGGTATTTACAAAAATATTTCTCTTTGAAAATATCTAGAATGTTTTTAAGCGTATTTTTTATGATTACGTATTATAAATGATCTTCGATCAGTCTGAACAGTTGTCATACATGGTCGTCCACATCTTGGTTTCCGCTTAAATCTATCATTTCTAAAAATTACTTGATATGTACCCCGATTTGATAGATTTAAAATTATTGCAATTTCAGAAACAGTTCTTTTTCGATTTCAATTTAAAAACTTTCAAAATCTCACATTTTGTGAATGCTTCACCCTTTGGCATTTTTAAATGAAGAAGAAAAAAATTTCCAGATTTTATACTTTTACAAATGTGGAATATGATGTTATACAATGTCATTACACACGGCCAATCCCGTGTTTCTAAAAAGAGTTTGTATAAAGTGCTTAAACTTATGAGACAGCGTATCTTCAAGAAAATAGAAAAATTAAATAAAAATAAATATATTTTTTTTATTTTAATACCCAAAATGGCTTATTTTATTTTATTTTATTTTACTTAAATGCCGAGTATTTATAGTAAATTAGCACACAATATTTTTTTCTTCCATTATTTAAAACTGCATTTTCAGAGTGTATAAACTTTTCAGACAAACTATACAACTATAAAACACTGGATAAAATTGTAGAGCTCTTTTTATAATAAATAAATATATATATATATATATATATATATATATATAAGTTTTAATCTATAAAATAATAAAATAATAATAGTTCTGAGAATCCGCATCTAAAAATCTTAAAGAAAGAGCTGCAAAAATTTACAGTGCAGCGTAAAAAGCATATAAATAAAATGTGATGAATTCAACAACATTTAAAATATTATTGACCATTTATTATAGATTTTTGTAGGTAATCAAATAATAAATATTCAAAACCTCATTATTAAAAACCGTAAACTTAAACAAAGAAAAAATATAGTGCAGAATCATTTCTGAAAATAATTTAGCGTATGCTCAATAAATTATTTTAAATTCTGTTATATTAAAACTCTTTTTTTTTTTTTTTTTTTTTGAGATGCATTCAGTGGCAAAATAATTAGTAGTCACTTAATACAAAGTTTAAAATAGGTATTTTTTAAAAACAGGCTTATACGCTTTTCCCCAAACAAAAATAAAAGTAAATATTTTAAACTAATTTTGATACCATATTAAATTCTATATATACTATATATATATCCACAATATATTTTTTGTTGTTCTTGTTATAATTAAAATACTGCTGTCGGAAGCGACTTGCGGTCATTCGCCCTACTTTTCATGATTCCAGTTTCTGAATGAAATTTTGTATTGTCTTGGACTGATTTTTTTTATCACTGGATAAATTTTTTGGGACACTGTTTTCTTTATAAAAACTATTATGTTGTGTTTATCCAAAGTTTGTTCCGACATCATCAATTTTGTCTTTCTATATATACAGTGTGTCCAGTAAATGATTGATCCATTTTAAATATAAATAACAAAAAAAAAAAAAAAAAAAAGATTTGAGATAAAAATAAGCGATTTGTTGCATTGATATTACAAAATCAATAAATTTTTAAAAATCAACTTTCCTCAAATAGTTTGAATTTCGGCCATCAGATGGCGCTGGAGACAACAAGCGGCCGAAATTCAGATATTACTTTAATTATCATACGCATGGGCTTTTCGACTAATTTACAGAGTGGAATCTCAGTCGACATGTTGAATCGATTCCCGACTCACCTGCAGAAATAGAGATTGTTTGATGGAAAGAGATTTAAAATAATATTTATGATTGAACAATGTCTATTATACTTAATAAAAACCAGCAAAACGTGCTTTTTGACAAGCATTGATTTATTACACATTTAACATAAATAAATTGTATTGAAAAAAAATTAACCGGTTAACTCTTTTATGAATAATAAACTGAAAATATGGGATAAACACCGCTTTTTTAAGCTAAAAAATCATAATCTTTAATCTAAACATATCTTTCATTAAATAATGAGAACTTGTATTTAAAAAAAAAAAAATGTGTCAAAAAGATTTAAAAGAAAGATTAAGGGAACTCTTCTGGCCCGTATACCATACAGGTAAATCTGTTAAGTGGTTAAAACAGTAATACGCAAATAGCGTTGGCAAGATTCCTGTCCAAAAATAGCGGGGCAGTAACTTATAAATCGGTAAATAAAAATCTATTAAACATTAGAATTCAGGTTTGTCTATATCAAATCCTGTCTTAAACATAAAAAATTACTGATCGCGACAGAGAACGTATTATACGAAACTATCTGCTAAGACGAAAACTTTTGTAAAACGAAATATTGTTCATCTTTCCGAAAACCGAATCATCCTTACGTTATATTTATATTTTGATATTTCACAATTTTGATATTCCGAAAACATTTTTACGAAAACCACGAGATATTTCAAGATCCATTTCAAGAGATATTTCAAGACACACAAAACTTTCCTCTCTTGACTGCAAATGCATGTACGCTGAAATGGAAGGATGCTTAAAAAGAAAAAAAGCGGTTTACATTTTTTATATCCTTCGAGTCACCCCTTTTCAAAATTTCATTACAGAAAGTATCATAGATTCTGAAACATCATAGAATCATCAAACTTCTATTTATTTTAGTTCAATTGCATAAATATAAATATTACCAAATAACAGTAACATTGGTGTTTTTTATGTGTAATTTTTAAAAAGTTTTTGAATCATTATTTAAAATGTTTCTTCTTTCATATCAGATACAAGAGGAATTTTCAGAATTCTTTTCTGTTCTTTCCGTCGTGAAGAATAATTTAGAAGGGGGGAGGGAGTGATGACGAAAATTATATATCAGGACCTATGATAGTCTTTGTAATGAAATTTTGAAAAGAGGTATTTCGCAGGATACTCAGGTACGAATACGTACGATGCAATTTTTTTCTCTTTTTAAACATTCTTCCATTTCAGCGTACATATATTTTCAATCGGGAGGGGGAAAGTAAGGGAGAGGTGTGTGTAAAAATCATCTAAAAATCTCTTGTGGCTTTTGTATTAAACTTTCAATTAAAATTAAAATTTTTATTTTAAATGTCAAAATATATGAATATAATGTAGGGATGAATTTGGTTTTCGTAGAAATTAACAATATTTCGTTTTAGGCAGGTTTCCGTCATAGCAAATTTTTTCGAATTTTACTTTCTCCGTCAAAATCAATCAATATATATTTTTTAATGTTTAAATCTGGATTTGTTATAAATGGATCCCTTCATTCTAAGATTTATTATATTTTTATGTACCGATTTATAAGTCACTGCCCCACTTTTTTTTAGACAGGGAACTTGCCAACACTATTTATGTACCACTGTTTTAACCACTTAATTGATTTCACTGCACAACGTACAGGCAAGAAGAGTTTGCTTGATCCATCACTTAAAGCTTTTTGACACCAATAATGTTTTTTTTTAATACAATTTTATACTATTTAATGAAAAGCATGTTTAGATTAAACATCCAAATTTTTTTCTATTTAAAAAAGCAGTGTTTATCCCATATTTTCAATTTATTACACGTAAAAAGAAAATCAGTTGACCGGTTATTAAAAAAAAAATCTGTACAGTTTATTAATGGTGAAAGTTTAAAAAATCAATGCTTATTAAAAATTATGTTTACCTGGTTTTTATTAAGTACAATTGACGTTATTCAATCCTAAATATTATTTTAAATATCTTTCCATCCAACAAACTCTATTTCTGCAGGTGACTCGAGAGTCGCCTCAACATGTCGACTGAGATTTGACTGTGCAAAATGAGCCAAAAAGGTAATGTGTTTGAAAACTAGAATAATGCTTGAATTTCGGTCGTCAGTGCCATCTGCTGGCCGAAATCCAAACTGGCTGAAGAAAATGCATTTTTACAAATTTATTGATTTTCTGATAATAATACAGTAAACCGCACATTTTTATCTCAAACTCTTTTTTTTAGTTATTGTTGTTATTTACATTCAAAATGGGTCAGTCATTTACTGGACACCCTGTATATCTGTGTGCTAGATTACGTATAGATTAAACCATGAGAACAGAAACCATGAGTACAAAGTGACCTTAATAAATTCTCTTATTAGCAACTTTCTAATACCAAAATTCTTTGAAAAAATCCACAGACCTGTTTGTAGATCCTCATTTACAGAATACAAAATCTCATAACATACTTTACATTTAAAAATATTCCCTTTTTTAATTAAAAAATGTTAAACATGCATAATAAAAATTTTCACAAAGTGCTCTTTAATCATTATGCACACATATTAAGATTATTATTTTCTATAAAAATATTTTTCCGAAAAAAAAGTGACCAAGATTCGTTCAATATTTTTTATAAACTTTGCTGTGATACATTGTTTGAGTACATTTTTAGCATGCTTTTTACCATAGTGATTAAAAAAAATCCTCTTAACGTTTTAAGGTATGGGAGTGGAGAAGCATTCGCTCTTCGTAACTTTTTTCTCGGAAGAATTTCTACATTCAAGAAAGATCGATACTTTTTAAAGTGAAAAGGATTTGAAAACTCCAAGAGAAACATTTTTTGCATTCTTAATGTTCATAGATTCCAAGTGTTTTAAATGATTTAGTATTAGAAGAATCTTTTATATAAGAATCGAAAATAAGGCTTTTCTTACAAGTTAATAGGATGTTATTTTATCTATGTAGAGGATATTACAAAAAATATTCTGGACTTACTATCACCAGATATTGTAATGTGATACAAAAAGCTCATTTATAACAAAAGAGCTATTGAAGAACGTATAAATTTAAAGAAAATAACATTAATAATATCTTTTTGCATAAAAAAAGATCCATGTGCGTGTTTTAAAGATAAGTTTTTTAATGCAATTAATGCTTGAAGAATTATGTATATACATATCAACTTTAATCTAAGAAGTAAAAAAAAAAATCATTTAAAGCCTTAAATAAAGAGCTGCAAAGAAGTATAGTGCAACGTAAAAAGAACATAAATAAAATGTGTTCAATTCAACAACATTCAGATTTTTTTTTTTTTTTTTTTTTTTGTATTAATCATAAATTTTTGTATATAACTAAATAAAACATATTCAAGACCTCATTAATAAAAACCGTAAATTGAAACAAAGAAAAAATAGTTTAGAATAATTTCTACGTGATATTTTGAAAATAATTTAGCTTATGTTCAATAAAATATTTTAATTTATAATATATTTATTATCGATTTTATTATCGCGTTTCTTTATTTTAAGATACATTCAGTGGCAAAATAATAAGTTGTCACTTAATACAAAGTTCAATATACATATCTATAATAAAAGGCTTACGCTTAAACTTTTTTCCAAAACAAAAATAGAAATTAATGTTTTAAATAACATTAGGTGCCATATTCAATACTAAATACATTAAAAATATATTCACCTCATACCATTTATGTTGTTTTTGATCAAATTAAAACACAGCATCCGTATATGCTGTCGAAAGGAATTTGTGTTCATTCCCAGTACTTTACAAAATTCCGATGACGAAATTTAGCTTTTACCTGACTTGGATTGATTTTTTTTTTACTGAATAAATATATTGCGACTATGCTTTCCTTAATAAAAATTAATTGCTAAGGTGTGTTTTATCTGTACTTCACAGTTCGTTTCGACATCATCAGTAGTACCTTTCTGTATTTATATGTGCGTACTAGGTTACAGATAGACTAAACCATGAGTACAAAAATACAAAGTGACCTTAATAAATGCTTTTTAATAACGAAAATTTAATGCCAAAATTATTTTAAATAATCTAAAGACTTGTATAAGGATCTTATACTCATCTATACAATAAAGAAATCTTATAACATACTCTATATTTAAATATATTCATTTTTTAATTAAGAAATGTTAAATTACATTTTACATACGTTAATGCGTAGTAAAAAAATTCGCAAAATGCACTTCAATATATTTTTTTATATTAAGATAGTTATTTTCAATCAAAAACATTTTACTGAAAAAAATAAAAAATGTGACCAAGAGTCGTTTAACATTTTTTATAAACTTTGCTATGATCCATTGTCTGAGTACATTTTCTGCATGCTTTTTACCATACTGATTAAGAAAAAATCTTTTCCACTTAACATTTTAAGGTGAGGGAGTGGAGAAGGATTCCATCTTCTAAACTTTTTCTCCAAAGAAATTCAACTATCAAGAGAGATCGATACTTTTTCAAGTGAAAAAGATTTGAAAACTCCAAGAGAAACTTTTTTTGCCATTTTAATGTTGATGGATTCCAAATGTTTTAAATGATTTATTATTAGAAGAATTTTTTATATTAGAATCGAAAATAAGACTTTTCTTAAAAGTTAATAGGATATTATTTTATCTATGTGGAGAATTTTATAAAAAATATACTACACTTACTATCACCAGATATTGTAACGTGATACAAAAATCTCATTTATAACAAAAGTCCTATTGAATAAGGAATAAATTTTAAATAAAAATAACATTAATAATATTTTATTGCATAAACAAAATAAAACATGGCTGCCTATATTACAAATATAAGTTTTTTAAATGCAATTAATGATTAAAGAATTATATAGTTAAAAAAACAATTAAAAAAATTGTTAAAAAATTATAAGAAAACGTATTTAAAGCCTTAAAGAAAGAGCTCAAAACAAGTAAAGTGCGACGAAAAAAGCAAGTGAAGGAAAGGTGTTCAATTGAACAACTTTTAGATTTTTTTATTAAAAATTTCTGTATGTAATTAAATAAAATGTATTCAAGACCTCATTAATAAAAACCGTAAGCTGAAACAAGAAAAAAAATAGTATAAAATCATTTCTACATGATATTCTGAAAAAAAAAAACTTAGTTGAATTCAGCTTTAGTTGTTCAATGAAATATTTTAATTTATGGTTTATTTATTATCGTTTTTTTATTATCATATTTTTTTTTATTTTGAGATACATATAGTGGCAAAATAATAAGTAGTCATATAATACAAAATTCAAAATAGATATTTATTATAATAGGCTTATGCTAAAACTTTTTTCTGGAACAAACATAGACCTATGGTATGTTTTATCCATACTTATCCATAAGTTTGTCCCGACATCATCAATTGTAACTTTCTGTATATATACGCGTGTACTAAGTTACATATAGACTAAATCATGAGCACAGAAATACAAAGTGACCTTTTTAATGACTTTTTAACGCTAAAATCATTTTATATAATACACAGACCAGTTTGAAGATCTTAAACGTTTCTATGCAACTAAGAAATTTAATAAGGTACTTTACATCTAAAAATTCTTTTTTATTGAAAAATATTAAAATATATTTTGCGTACATTTCTTATAGTATAGAAAATAACAAATATATCAGTTATCTTCAAAAAAGATTTTTTTTTTTTTTATCATAAGAAAAATAGGTACTTACGTGTTAACGCCACCGCAGCTACAGATTTGACGGTTTTTAAGTACCGTCAATCTACACTAACAATTTTTGACGGCAAATTATGAAAGAAAACACATTATTTAACATCAAAGCACTTTCAAAATTCAAAACACTTTATTTAAAAACAAAGTAGTTAATTGGGTTTCGGTGGAAAATGGGCCGACATAGAATTTAACATCGATTCAAATTAATATTGCATCTGGTCTTTTTTTGGTAAATCCCGAATACGCTTTTCCGTAAAACTAAAAAATGGCGTCAAAAATCAGCAAACAACGGGGCAACAAGTAATCCAAAAGACAACTGGGCGCGCGTGCGATCGACTAGATTGCTTTTTATTGGCGCATTAGCGCAACTTCTGCTGTGGTGGCGTTAATACGTAAATACTGAAAAATGCATAATAAAAAATGTTACAAAATTCTATCATGATTTTTTCATAGATTGTTATTTTCATTCAAAAATATTTTACTGAAAAAAATACAAAATGTGAGTCGTTTAATATTTTTTTTTTTTTATCAACCTAGCTATGATGCATTGTTTGAGTACCTTTTTTGCATGCTTCTTTTTACCATAGTGAATAAGAAAAAATCTTTCCCACTTAACGTTTTAAGGTGAGGGAGTGGAGAACGATTCCTTCGTCTAAACTTTTTTCTACAAAGAATTTCGACATTCAAGAGAGATCGATGCTTTTTCAAGTGTAAAAGATTTTAAAATACCAAAAGAAACTTTTTTTTGCTTTCTTAATGTTCATGGATTTCAAATGTTTTAAATTATTTTTCATCAGAATAATTTTTTATATAAGAATCCATAATAAGAATTTCCATAAAAATGAATAAGATGTTATTTTATCTATGTAGATTATGTTAGAAAAATATTGTAAATTCACCATCATTAGATACGGTAATGTGATACAAAAGCTCATTTGTAACATTACACTGCTATTGAATAACGAATAAACTGTAAAGAAAAGTAAAATTAATAATATCTTATTGCATGCACAAAATAAAAGGTATATGCGAGTGTTTCAAAGAAAAAAAATAAATAAAATAAAAGCTTGAAACACTGAGCTCGAGAATTAAAAGCGTGCAATACACTCTACACTAAAAAAAAGGGGTCGATCTACTAAAAAAACTTTAGTGATCCTTGTAATTACTAAAAAATTTTTAGTAATCGTAGTCGGTTACTAGAAAATCTGTAAGAATTGCTAGAAAAAAGTTAGCAATGGATAGAGTTAATAGTTTTACATTTTTAATAGCTATTACTAACACTCACTTGGTGTGGCCTTGATGGCATAGTGGTTATAGTAACGGACTCCAGGCTAAAAGGTCCCGGGCTCGGTACCGGACTCCGCCAAATACGTCTCGAATGTATGTAGTGTAAGTACTCGTTAATAAAGGGATTATGAAAATCCTGTCAGAGCAGGTAGCAATGTTTGGTGCTGCCATCTATTGCGGTTTTTTCAAAAATCTGTCGCTTCAGAAGTTTGGAAGCAGCTCGAAGGAAGCTCCTGTCCTTCGGGCACACGTAAAGGTTATTAAAAATAATTTTGGAGCTATTACTAAAATTTTCTTGGTGGCTCATACTAAAAATTTTTAAGTTAGTTATACAAAAAATTCTTTTGTTCAGTTTACTAAAGAAATACTTGTTTCACTTACAAAAAAAGTTTTAATGGTTACTAAAAAATTCTGTGGAATAAAAATTTACTAAAGAATTTTTAGTAACCTCTTGAATTTTTTTTTTTTTTTTTTTTTTTTTTTTTTTTACAGTGTAGGCAGAAAATTATAATGACTGTATTTTTCGAAAAACAGAGATTGTCAGCAAGTATAAAAGAGAGATTTTGCATCTCCCAGCAGTGCATAAGATACTATTTAAATTTTTGCTGTCAATCTTTAACATAAAATATCGTTAGAACAATTGATTTAATTTTGAAAAATTCCAAATAATTTAAGTACAGAGGTGTGAAAATTATTAGAATAATGTAATTTTTTCAGTTTTTCTTGATTAATATTTCATATACTTGCATTTTTTCAAGAAAAGTAATTTGTTTTGTTGGTCTGGTCAATTTTGAACTCCTCTAAATTACTTTTGGCGATAAAAAATTTTTAAAATGTTGCCCTTTTTTAAAAAGAAATGTATTTTATCCAAAGTAATCAAATTGTTTAAATTGCATAAAGAGTTAGTTTGATTAGCAAATAAACGTGAAATTCAATTTAAATTTTGTCTGCTTGCTTTGTTAGTATTTTTTTCCCTTTCTTTAATTAGTATTAGTATTAGTTTATTTTTAAAACAAATCTTTTCGCTATTTTGATTAGCTTATGCTAGTTGACAGCTTTTTCTCGTTTGTCAAAGGATTATTCCATGATTAAGGGTAAAGGAAGTGATATTTCTGTGAGAAGATTAGCTGTGATAAAGTGTCTCATTCAAGAAATAACGATACAGTGCACGATATCGCTAAAAAGGCAGAAATTTTGCAAGCATCTTTGTGTAGAATATAAAGATTTTTGAGCTCCAAATGTGAATATGAAACTTTTAGAATAAGGATATGTGGAAGGATAGGTAAATTTACTGCAAAAATAAAAAATGAATTTAATTAAAATTGTTAAGGCTAACAGAAGAGCTAGTCATAAACTAAAAATCATTTTGCAAGCGTATGGAATAAATGTATGTGATTCTTATATTCGTAGAAAGCTTAGCTCAGCTGGAGTCCGTGCTCATCATCTTAGAAAAAGTTTAAAATCACATCCTCTAAGGCAAAGAAGAGATTTGCTTGGGCAAAAGTTGTGCAATAACAATCCAGAAATTACTGAAGCAAATTAAGAAATATTAATTTTTCCTTAATTAATTAAATTTAAGTTGCTCATTTATTTTTTTGAAATCATGTTTTTTGCATACTGGCTAAAGATGTAAAACTGTTTTTAAATTTCTTTGTAAATTTCTTTATAAGAATATTTATCAACAAATTACATATTTTAAGGAATTGTTTATCTTTTAGGTATGTTTTTCTAATGAATCAGTGTTTCCATATCAGAAAAAAGCACTCAGTATCTCAGGAGAAGTGCCAGTGAAGAATTTTTCCGAAATTGCATAGTACAAACAGTTAAGCATCCTACTAAATTAATTGCTTAGATCGTGATGCTTTCTTAGGGTACTGGACTTTTATATGTTGTAGAAAGTAATATGAAGAAATAATAGTATGAAAAAGTGCTTGAACAAAGTCAAATTCCAAAATTAAAAGACTGGTTTCCAAATGGAGACTTCATATTCATTCATAATTGAGCTCCGTGCGATAAAGCTTCATCCGTGACCAAATTTTTCGATGAAAAAATATAAAAAACTTTCCATGGCCTAGAAATAGCCCAGATATGAATCCCATAGAGAATCTTTGGGGCATTGTAATTAAAAATTTAAAGAATTGCAGCATCACAAACAAAAAGGATCTGATAGAAAGACTCATCCGATTTTGGTACTATGACAATGAAATGCAAATTAATAGCTAAAAACTCATACAAAGTATGCCAAAAAGTACCAAATCTTCAATAAAAAGTGTAGAATGCCCACTAAATAATAAATATATGAATTTTTAAAAAATAAAGTGTTATATTTTTAATATAACAAGATTTTATTAAAAATTTCCCAATTATTCTAATAATTTTCCCACCTCTGTAAATTGAGAAAGAAAATTATACATACGTTAAAGCAGCATCAAAAAAAAAAAAAAAAAAAAAAAAACTATCAAAGATTGTTTTTTCCATAAGAGAAATGCATAAGAAAAAATGTCACAAAATGCTTTTTAATCATTTTTTATCTGTTATTTTCTATCAAAAATATTTTACCGAAAAAGAAAATACAAAATGTGACCAAGAGTTGTTTAATATTCTTTATCAACTTTGCTATGATACATTATTTGAATACATTTTCTGCATGTTTTTTTTACCATAGTGACTAAGAAAATATCTTTTCCACTTAACGTCTTTGGGTAAAGGAGTGGGGAAAGATTCCTTCTTCGAAACTTTTTTCTACAAATTTCTGCATTCAAGAGCGATCGATACTTCTTCAAGTGAAAAAGATTTGAAAACTCGAGGAGAAACTTTTTTTTGCATACTTAATATTCATGGATTCCAAATGTTTTAAATGATTCATTATCAGAATAATTTTCTATGTAAGAATCCATGTAAGAAATTTTTCTAAAATTATTAAGATGTTTTTTTATTTATGTAGATTATGTTACAAAAATATTGTATTTACTATCACCAAATATTGATGTGTGATACAAAAGCTCATTTATAACATAACACAGTTATTTATAACGAATAAACTGTAAAGAAAAGTAACATTAATAATATTTTATTGCAGGCAGAAAATAAAAGATATATGAGTGTGTTTCAAAGAAAAAAAAATTAAATATAAGTAATGCTTGAAGCACTGAGCTCGAGAATAAAAATTGTGCAATGCACTCTAGATAGAAAATAATAATGACTTTATTTTTTGAAAAATAGAGATTGTGAACAATTATAGAAGAGAGATTTTGCGTCTCCTAGTAGTGCATAAGATACCATTGAAATCTTTGCAGTCTGTCTTTAAAATAAAATATTGGTAGATCAATCGTTTTAATTTTTAAAAATTCTTAATTTAAATAAATTGAGAAAAAAAATATACATACGTTAAACCATCACAAAAAAAAAAACTATCAATGAATAATTTTTTTTTTCCATTCGAAAAAGGCATAATAAGAAATGTCACAAAATGCTCCTTAATCAGTTTTTTTTCATATTAAGATTATTATTTTCTATCAAAAATATTTCATCGAAAAAATACAAAATGTGACCAGGAGTCGTTGAATATTTTTTTTATCAACTTTGCTATGATACATTGTTTGAGTACTTTTTCTGCACGCTTTTTACCATAGTGATTAGAAAAAAAATCTTTTCCACTTAAAGTTTTAGGATAAGGGTGGTGGAGAAGAATTTCTTAAAAAAAAAAAAAAAAAAAAAAAAAAAAAAAAAAAAAAAAAAAATCCTTCGATCAGGCACTAGTTTTTTATGTTTTTCGAAAGCTGTATAAATTTTATTGAAATCTACAGAGCGAGTTTTGAGTTACAGTGGTCACCAGTTCAAACAACACGGTTTCGAGAAAAATGCTTTACGAAAAGTTTTACAGCCGATTTATGTAGAGTAATTCAAATTATTTAATTACTTACATCGAGTCACCTATCCCTGAGCCATATAAAAGTTCTTCAGCCGTTGTAGAAGCTTCCAACGATTTTTTCTTGTCTGTCACATTCCGTCTTCTCGAGTGTTATCGTTAGTTGACTTATCTGACACCTTCACACGTGCAACATCAGTTTTTTCGGCATATCGATAAGAATTATGCCCTAATTAAGTCCCAGTGTATTCATTATTATCAATAATGAATGTATACTTTCCTTGAATATACCAGTAGCTATTTATGCATCAATTTGTACGACAGTATAACTTGTATTTATGGTTTTGGGGCATTGTTGATTGGAGCCCTTATTATTATTCTGATTGAATCCATCCACACATCTTGAAATTAAATTGTCATTATTCAGATCTTCATAAATTGTCTTGATAACTTCTAAAACATCAGGAACCGTGCACCAAGCCTTTTCGCTAGTTACCTGCACCGAAGCGTTCTCGAAAGTCCGAGAACCCTTTGTTGATTGCCGATTAACTCGAAAAGAATTTGTCCGATGAACTTTGCATTTTCAGAGTATATTTTTAAGATATTATACTTTAAGAAAATGCAAAAATAAAAAAACCGATTTTTAGAAAATTCTGACTATTCCTAGCGCCTTAAACCAGCACCAAAAAAATTTAAACTATCAATGAAGAAAATTTTTTTTTCATAAGAAAAATGCATAACAAAAAAATGTCAGAAAATGCTCTTTAATCAGTTTTTTTTTATATCAAGATTGTTATTTTCTATCAAAAATATTTTACGGAAAAAAATGCAAAATGTGACCAAGAGTCGTTGAATATTTTTTATCAACTTTGCTATGATACATTGTTTGAGTACATTTTCTGCATGCTTTTCATCATATTGATTAAGAAAAAATCTTTTCCACTAAAGTTTTAAGGTGAGGGAGTGGAGAAGGATTCCTTCTTCTAAACTTTTTTCTACGAAGAATTTCTACATTCAAGAGAGATTGATACTTCTTCAAGTGAAAAAGATTTGAAATCTCCAAAAGAAACTTTTTTTGCTCTCTTAATGTTCATGAATTCCAAATGATTTATTGTCAGAAGCTATTTTATATAAGAATCGAAAATAACATTTTATTTTTCATTTAATAAGATGTTATTTTATCTATGTAGATTATATTACAAAACATATTGTAAATTTAATATCAGTTGTAATAAATACTTTAATAATAGTTGTAATGTGATACCAAAAGCTTATTCATAACTAAGAGCTATTGAATAACGAATAAAAAATAACAAAAAATAACATTTACAATATTTTATTGGATAAACAAAATAAAGCATGCATGCGTACATGTCAAAGATACGTTTTTAAATACAATAAATGCTGGAAGCACTGAGCTCGAAATTATCAGTGTGCAATACACTCTAGACAAAAAGGACTGTGTTTTGCCGAAAAACAGAAATTGTCAACAAATTGTATATTCCCCAACAATGCGTGATATGCTATTGAAAATACTGTAGCCTAGTTTTTAAAAAAGAGCTATATTCTATTCTTTGATCAATTGTTTTATTGTTAAAAGTTTCCGAATAATTAAAATATTATGAAAACGAAAATTAAACTCAGGCTAACCCAACACCACAAAAAATAAACTACCAATGAATGAGTGTTAACTAATCATTGGAATGACAGGATATTTATGGTGAAAAGAAGAAATAAAAAAGAATATTGACCAGTTATACTGATGGCGTTGAGCTCACGGGCTACGCATACTAATTGTACATTACAGCCTTATATTTTCAAGGGTTAATTCCATTGGAAAAAAAATTAACAAAGGGATACAGCTCTCTACTTTCCTCTTTTTTATACTTAATCATTAAACCTCCTGAACTATCAAGAACATGTTTTATCATACAAAAAATCTATATCCAAAATTCAGAGCAAATCTGATAATTCTTAATAAAAACCCATTTAACATTTACATAATTTAAGAGGAGCTATCTCCCTCTTTTCTACTTAACCATTAAACTTCCAAAACTATTCAGAGATTTGAACGAAATCTGACAATTTTGCTTGAAAAACCCTTTTATATCAATTAAGGGGAGGGGCATTAGAACCCCCGTTCCCCCTGTTTATACTTATTCAATGAACACCTAATAATAGTCACGAAATTGCCTCATCAAAATGATCCTATATCTAAATTTTTGAACGAAAACTGTTAATTCTGCATAAAAAACCCATTACATCAATTAAGGGGAGGGACATGAGCCCCCCGTTCCCCCTCTTATACATTTCGAATGAACACCAAAAACTAATCAGGGAAGCGCCTTATCAGGATATACCTATATACAAAATTTCAAGTGGATCCGATATTTTTATCATGAGTTATCGCTTTACGCACGAACGTACGAACGTACATATAGAACGGGCGGGCTCATAAGGTCTCAAGCTATGATAGCCTGTGAGCTAAAAGTCATATTTGAAGAGCCTGAAGATTTACTTTATTATTACAGAGCAAATAGATCAAGTCTGTGAGCAGTACTAGACGATCTACGGAAGAATAGGTACACTGAATGCAGTCATTTAAATAAACAAGTGTCAGTCATGTTTTTATGGTGCTCTACCGTACATTTGGACCCAATAGATCATATCATGAGAATAGAATACCATTTGAGTTTTTTAAACCTGCCCTGTAGAATAGGGTAGATGAACATGAAGCAAGCTCTCACAGTGAAGGTTGAATGACATTATTTCGAGTAATTCAACACGGACGAATTCTTTATCCAAAAATTATCTTCATAGTGAAAAACCAATAAAGACGTTGAAATGTATTACAGTAGCACAAGTAAAGGCGACTTAAAACAAGCATATAAAAATCAGCGAAAACGCTCACTAAACGGCATAAAAAATCCATTCAGAAAAAAATTTCAAATGTTTACCTTAACGTTTACATTATAAAAAAAATAATAGGTCATATACGGTAGATTTTGGACTACAATGAATCTTGGCTTAAAGACAATCCAGATTTTAAAAGCATTTTTCAGGACATACGCACATAGAGGATTCGAATTATGGACGTTGAATTTTGAATACCTTAAGCAATATAAGCTTATTTAGCTGAGCATAGAATTAGCAAAAAAACGTGAGGAAGAGATAAAAAAAATCACAAAAATGTTCAACCAGAGCACCCGAAGCGCCAATGAATCTCACTTTTTTTCAAATTCACAGATTTTAATGGTGCGCATGTCGATTCAATGTCATTCATAATTTTCAATGTGAATATCATTTTATAATGAAAGACACGCGTCTTACCGTTTGCCCATATATATGTGGCCGGTATTCGGAGGTTTTCTTTGTTTAGAGGGGACCGTTCAAAGAGGTTTTACTGTATTTATTAAATGTAGGTATTTATTTATTAATTATAGGTGTGAACAAAATTGGCTCTGTGTGTCTAAGTACCAAACATTTTTATTTTTATATAAAATAATGCGTTTATTAATATTTATTGTTACACAAAGATTTTCTAATTATATGATTTTCATTTAAATAGAAAATGTTTTACGTATAAAAAAAAAACTCAAACTATCCTTTATAATGAATTTCGTAAATTAGTATGCGCTGTTCTAAAACTTTATAAAAGTGCATTCGAAACAGTTCTGCGATTTCAAACTAAGAAATTGTTAAATCTGCAGATTTTAATTAGAACGTAAAAAACTTTAGTCGTATATGCATTACTTGGTTAATAATTGGTATTCACGTCTTGAGTCAGTCATGACTAATAATTATAAACAATAAAGATCACAGAAATAAGTTTTCTCATTTGAACAATACATCTCAAATCGATGAGTAAGGTTGAAAATTTTGAAAGGAAGAATGATCGAGTTTCGATCTCGCCGAATTTTCAACAGCACTTTCGCCGACAATTTTTTTTTTCAAAAGTCTTATTTTGTGTTAAAAAGGAAAACAAAACCGATCTCTATGATTGATCTCTAATTTTTTGTCTTTGTGGAATACTTAACATAATCGATTAGTAACCAATCATAAAAGAGGGACAAAAGCTGAAGTATTGCAAATTATATTTTCACAGTTATTATTCTCAACACCTTAATAATAAGATACCCAGTGAAATGCTAAAAAGACTGGTATTAAATAAGTGATTTATATATTTAAATATACATTCGAAAGTAGAATAAACTAAATTGGAATTTTACATAAAATAATAAAGTATTAAGTTTTCAACTGTTTTTGATAATTACATTTGTTGCTTGCAGAGTTTCCAACTGGACTTAGGCGTTGCAAACAATAAAATAAACACACAAAAATGCAGATTTAAAACTTTAATATAAAGTTGTAAAAAAAAACCCTCTAACGATAAGATCACAATTAAGTCCTCCTAAATGGAAAAGAAAACATAATTGTGTTTCGAATATTAAACATTTCCTTTATGTTTTTAAATTTATAACTACACGTAACATACATTTTTCTATGAAAAGTGTATGAAATATCTTTTGCTTCAAGTTACATTACGGTTACTTTATTTAATTAATATGTTTTCAGATGCATTAATTTATTAACTTACTTGGTAAGTGTGGTTTTAAAAATTGGTAGAAAAACATCTTGATTAAAATCTTACACTACACTTCAAAACAAAACATCGACTTTAGTGAACATATTTACAAGGAAAACTTTACGATAATGGATTACTTGGTATTAGAACTACTTTCCTGCTCTTAAATAAATGTTCTTGAATAATATAAGATAAATTCTTTTACATACGGAACACAAAAGATTTTTTTTAAATAATTCACGCAATTTTTCAGTAATATCTGCTTTTAATCTCCTCTTTGATACTTATGAATGGGGAAAATATTGTTCGATTCTTGTTCAGAGGAAACAATGCACTGTTATAGATTAATGCGTTCAAATTAATCTAATCCCAAACAGGAATATTGGTTTTCTTTGCTTTTCGAAAGTTTTTAAATTTTGAAGATTATAAATAATTACATAATGCAATGTACTTTCTTTTATTTTTTCTTAATATATTATTCTTGCTTGAACTCTGTCTTCTATTTATATATATTTCATGTTAAAAATAGTAATTGTATGTCTTTGCAAGTTTTGTATAGAAAATATAATGCCATTGAAATATTTTTTATTGTAATGTTTTGTGTTCTTATGTTTTTATTTTTATCCCCTAAATTTTTACAATTTACACATATTTTATGTTTTTAGTGATGTGAAACTGTAAAATAAACATTTGGTCATTTATCATAATCTTCCATTTTATATTCTTTATCATAGTTTTTAAATAATAATTTACTATAGTTTTTTATTTAATTGTCTATTATAGTTTTTGACATAAGAATTAAATAAGCATATATGGCTGTGTATTTGTATTTAAAATTTATTGTGAAATTACTAAACCATTCAATCCTATAAAACTATTTATTCTTATGTACCTATATTGTGATTACTTATGCAATCACATATTTATTACTAATACGATTGTTATTATGTACTTACCTAAAAATAAGGTACCCTGGGGTAATAACGCCACGTTAAGGTTCTACCAATTTTCACGGCTTAGTTTTAGATTGTATTTTTCAAACAAATATAGGATCTGATACAGCAACTCATTGACTATCTATATAAAATAAAATAATTTAACAGATATGTATTCATAAAATGTAATGGCGTTTTTTCTTGACCAATGCTATTCGGCGTTATTACCCACCTATATGGGTAATAACGCCATGCAAACAAAACTATGAAATAAGATGGAATAATTGCATGTAGATTGCACAATTCTAAAAATACAAACTCTACAAACTTAGAAATTGACAAATTGCATTCTAAGCTATTGAAAATGTTCATTTTTTTTTGTGAAAGTGTAAGAAAAATAAAGGTGCGGTGTGGGGGGGAGGATGAGACAAAAGAATATCAGACCGTGAACTTCTTTTTGCTTAAAAAGGACCGCTTAAATATAATTATTAGAAACATTGCACAGTTTTAACTGTGTTTATTTGAATCAGTATTTAGGATGTAGCTAGGTCACTGTTGGGAATCAACCAGGGTATTAATGCCAAGGATTGGCGTTATTACCCCGGGATACTTATTGCGCAGTAAATCCTAAAGTACAAATTATCTCGAGAAGATATCCAAAATCTTCTACAACAATTGGAAAGTACATGAAATACACTACAAATTTATGTAATAAACAAAGTATTTCTGGATACAAAATATAGTCTTCAGATCAAAAACCTTATCTCGCAAATTTTAGATC
The DNA here is from genome assembly GCA_964019185.1 of Maratus speculifer. Classification (NCBI taxonomy): domain Eukaryota; kingdom Metazoa; phylum Arthropoda; class Arachnida; order Araneae; family Salticidae; genus Maratus; species Maratus speculifer. Next base: position 253,895,697 of record OZ025291.1, read on the forward strand.
AAGCGTTAATTTTAGTTGCTTGTAAAAAAAATAAGACCTAAAAATGAAACAAATTAACTTGAAGCTGTTTTTTGCGATTTATATGACTCAAAACCCTTCTGCGCAGAGCACAATGGTGTCATTTACTTGATTATTTCATAATTATGCAAAATATAAGCACTTGGCGTTATTACCCCGCCTGGCGTTATTACCCCAGGGTACCTTATATTACAAAAAATGAAACGCTTACAACGTTAAACTATGGAACATTTCAAATGCATTAATGTGTGAAATATAAAGAATTTATTGTGAATAGAGCAATTCGTAATTCAATCATATATATGAATGATTTTATATAAAATCGATAGAAAGATAATCTCGATTTCTACTATATCTGTTTACATTTGAAATAAATTATAAGTTACTTATGATAGTATTAAATGCAACATTTTAATTTCCGTTTATATATTACATATATAATAATAATTTACGTTTGTTTAATTACTTACTTGTCTTTAAAACAAAAAGAATAATTTAAAAAGATTATAAATTGCATTTTACGCAATTCTTATTTTCAAAATCACTGAAAGAAAATAAGCACACTATTTTTTTCCAAATAATTATAAAATTATGTTTTAAAAATGATCATTAAGAAAATCCATTATTAGAACAGTGAAAACTCCATGAAAATTCCGTACATATTTATTTTATGTTTCTTTTATCATTAATTACTTATTGCACTTATTATAAATTATAACAGATAAATATTCATATGCATATTTGTAAGAATAAAAAAAATGCGCCATTTTGCCTGTCCTGAGTTTTAATTATAACTTTTATGGAATATACTTTTATTCTCAGTTTCGTAATGTATTAATATTTTAACAGCTAAAGTTCTTTGATTTTATTTTATTTAACTTAGTAATAATAGTAATAATCTATTGATTGTTTTCTTAAAAAAGAGCGGGAGTATTATTGCGAAATCTTTATTTCAGTGTATTAATTTTCGCCAATTCGCCTATTATCTAGACAAATTCACGTGGTATTATGAAACTCCAGGTTTCTAAACAGAATAATGCAAGTCATATATTTCCGCGAAGGTTTTTTTTTTTTTCCCCGAAACCCCAAAAGGAGCATTCAACAAATTAAAAAAGAACGAATATCTTTTGGATAATCCTGTCAAAAGTAATGTAGTAAAGGCATTCAATCTCTAGATTATGATTAAGTAGTTTATTGTAATAAATTGTGTTCAGTTTTATGAGGATAGCATGTACACTAGTAGAGAAATTAAAGTTTTTATAAAAACATTCCCAAATTTTGTCAAGTATATGTATATATATATAAACGTGGATTAAAAACCTAGTGACGAAAGCTTTTTTATGCAAAACCATTTGGTTTTTAAGAAATTACGTAATTAAAAAATATGTAGAAGCGCTATCCAGTGAGAACATCAGAATTCTTTTAAAATAAAATAAATTGGGAATGAATCGAAAGTTCGTATGTCACCAATTATGGAAGAAGTTAACACCAAAATACATACGCGGCTTTATTCGCATTATTCATTATCAATGGCCTCACAAATATGTATGTAAAACGAAGAAAAGCATTCATCTTGCATAGATTACAGTTTAAAAAAGGAGTTCGGTATTTCTTAAATAATCTGAGCATTTGAAAGAAATTATAAGCTACTTCCATTATTCTAAGATGTTCTTTTTCAACTTTTCTTTGCTATTTTTTTTTTCAATTATATACATTTTACTTCGAAAGAAGTTAAATTAGATCTATTACTGAAAAATATAAAAAATGAAAATTTATAGCTTATATTAAAAAACATTTATAAATTTCTAAAAAAAATGTATTTTTTTTCTGCGATGACTAAAAACGAATTTTTTCACGAAAGTGAAAGTTCAGATAAAATTTTCATCATTTTTTGCATGTTTCCTTTGTTTTATAAAATGATCAGGAAATGCGATAGAATAATATATATTTTACTAGACTATATATCTTAAATATATTTCATAAAAGGCATGTGTTTTTCTTCTAAAAAAATAACCAACTTTTAATTGTATTACTAAGTTCAACTTTCTTACATGCTAAGGCAGTTTTTTTTAATTAAAAGAATATAAAGCATTTTGATACAAGATATTAGTTTACTTTTTAAGCTATGTTAAAAAAAATATATTCTATTCTATTAAACATATTACTGATTACAGTTCCAAAGGATAAATTTTTGACATTGAAAGGTAATAGAACATAATTTTAATATATTGCTAATATGATTAAAATATTTGACATAAAAATGTAAATAACTTTAAACAATAAGTTGTGCATTTTTTTAGAATTTTTTTTTATCTTGATTTTGAAAGTTCATTTTTTTCAAATCTTGCACACGAATCTATAATACGTTATTTAAGATTAATATATTAATTATAATGTATGGCAAAATATTTTTTCCTTTTCCCCTAAAAAAATATTCATATAACAAAGTTTTTTGCTTAATAATCCAATATGGTTTTCTTCAAATTTTTAAATATATTAATCTCAGAAAAATTCGTTATTTTATTTTTTTCACTTTTAAAATCGTGATTGTAAAGTCTACAAAGCTTTTAAAAAAATAAGTATGGCACTAAAGTTTTTTTTTTTTCCATTTCCATTTTATGTTTATTTCATATCCTGTTTAGATGATTTCGAAATTTCTTTAACGCAAGACTTTATGAAATTGAAATTTAATGCAAGATTTAGTGAGATATATCTTTCAATAAATTAAATATTAAATTATCTTTCAAATCTTTTAATGAAATGGTAAGGAGCAAATTTCTTTATTAATTTCTGAATTACTTTTTTAATCTTAATTTTCATATTTATTTTAGACTCGAAATGAATATTTTTACCACTTTTTAAAATAAATAATGCTGTTACTTATATTTAACATTATTAACGGTAATATTTACAATGATTCCGTTTTCAAATTGTTCATTTTATGCAGTAATTACATCGTAAAATATTATATCACTTTACACCAGTTTAACAGGAATTATAATAGTATTTTAATTTAATTGAAATTTAAACTTAACTTTCAATTTCGAGCATTAACTAAACATAAAAGTTTTGAGATTTTATTGACATTATTATTGGAAGATTAAAAAATGTCAGTCATAATAGGAATTTAATGCAAGATTTAGTGAGATATATCTTTCAATAAATTAAATATTAAATTATCTTTCAAATCTTTTAATGAAATGGTAAGGAGCAAATTTCTTTATTAATTTCTGAATTACTTTTTTAATCTTAATTTTCATATTTATTTTAGACTCGAAATGAATATTTTTACCACTTTTTAAAATAAATAATGCTGTTACTTATATTTAACATTATTAACGGTAATATTTACAATGATTCCGTTTTCAAATTGTTCATTTTATGCAGTAATTACATCGTAAAATATTATATCACTTTACACCAGTTTAACAGGAATTATAATAGTATTTTAATTTAATTGAAATTTAAACTTAACTTTCAATTTCGAGCATTAACTAAACATAAAAGTTTTGAGATTTTATTGACATTATTATTGGAAGATTAAAAAATGTCAGTCATAATAGGAAAAATGTACTAATCTAAAAATGTTTTTTTCTTTTTTAGAAAAAATATAAAAGGATTTATTCTCATTTCATGTTAAATTAAGAAAGACTGGGAACAAATGGAGCATGCTTACATACAAGCATACAAAATATATCAATTTTTAACAAGTCTTTTATTATTAGATAGAGCAAAGTTTTTCATACCTTAATTTTTAAAAGAGCCACATCATTAATTTTTTTTTATGAATTCGAGTTGGGATTCGTGTCGTGTACATAAGATCTTGTAGGCAGGACTCTAACATATATTTTCATAAAAACACGAAGGTAAGAAATACGTCAATTAAAAAGTCAATGCTGATATGTGCCAAATGTTTTAAAATTTTCGCAATATTTTTAAGCCTCTTAGGTGGAAAATTTGTAATATATATATATATATATATATATATATATATATATATATATATATGTATATATATAAACATAAAAATAATAATAAAAAATTAAAAATGTTAAAAAGTAATAAAAAATATATATATAGGTTGGTTGGGTGGGTAGCTGTTAGAGTACGGAGGAGGGTGGTGTTGTCTGGATAAAAACGCAAAGGTTAATTATTTATTTAAAAAAAAATTGAGAGTGGGTTATTTATTTTAACATAATTTTTAAACTGTTTAATTTACACCAATATATGGATATTCGTCTAGTTATATCTATAGTTAAATAGCTATATTTTAAATATCAAATTATTTTTAATGTTATTGATATAATTTTTGGTATTATTATTAATAATATTATTACTATTATTATTTTTTTTATTTTATTATTATTATTATTATTATTATTATTATTTTATTATCCTATATTAAGATAATGAGTTTTTACCATGTAAAGTCACAATAAATGTTACTGATTAAAGTAACAATAATGTATTTTAAGTTATATGTTAATATGAATGTTATCTCTTAATTCTAATTTTAATCATTTTATTAATTTAATTTTATGTTAATATCGATTATTATTTTTTCCGGTTCAATTATATTTCCATTCAGCTTTATCTTTTTTGTTTGTTATGGATAACTATTATTTTTACTTACTTTCAACTCCTTTTTGTAAAATATCTTTGTTCCTTGTTTAATAATTTGGTTTTTGTGTGATGGTAGTCCCAAATTCGTATTGTTTTGCTTTTTCATGGCAAATACGAAGATGAAACCACACACTCCATTTGTAGTTCCAAAGTATTTGGGACCTGAAGATTCTGCTTTGGTTCTACAAATTTCAATTGTATTCATATTATTCTTTTTTTTCCTTCCATGTTCAATGTGCTATAAGTTATTAAATTCAATGGTTAATTTCAAATGGTTAATATTGTTTACTATAATTCAATTTAATTCTTCGTTTTGGTTTATTGTTTTATTGATAAAATCCGTTGGTGAATCTTGTCTACTTTTAATGGTATTATACAGGGTGTCCCCTCTCAACGGTGGCCAATGGCTAATTTCTAAACCGTTGGTCATAGACATATAGTTCCAATTGCAAAAATGCTTTAAAAAAGGCAAAGAATTGTTTTTTAAGCGATTTTGGTCAAAAAAATGTTTTACTAAAAAATTACGAAAATTAAATTTTTATACGGTCCCCCGGTCCTATAAGTGATATTTAGTAAAAATTTTTCAACACTCTAGCAAGTAATACAGAAAAGGTCCCATTCATGTAACATTAAAATTGACCGAGTTATGAAACTTTAAATTTCATGACTTAAACCACTTTTCTATAGCTGAAAACGGATGAGTTCGACGGAGCTTTAAGGGAACGTACACTAAGTGCTTAAAGTATTATAAAGGGAGTCGATTTCCAACGCTGTTCAAAGGCTACTTCCTAAACTATTTGTCACAGACATATAGTTCCAATTACAAAATGTTTTAAATGAGCGATTTAACTGAAGACGCTGTCACCGTATAAGTTTTATGGTAGTGTTAATTATAATTAATTAACTTCTAGATTGGTTATTAAAATAACTGAAGACATGAATTTCAAAATTCTCTTTATCGAAAAAAATCAAATTTTGGGAAATAGCGAAAAAACTTTAAATGCATCTATTGGTTTTCATTATAAATTTTGAGATTGCATTGTTACAATAGTGGAGGTTTGTATAGACTGATAGAGAAATCAAAAAGCGATAAGTCGAGTTTTGAAATTCATATCCTCAATTGTATTTTTACGTATGTTTTATTTTGTAAGCAAATGAAGCTGATTCTTTTAGTGATTTTATTTTAAAAAGGTATGTTATTTTGATAAGCTTTTATTTTATTCATAGTTTTCGTATGCAAATTTTCCTAGTTCAAAACTTATATTCAAATTTTAACTCACTTCCAAATATCTGATTGAGGTTCAATTCCCATACTTATTTAAATCCGATGACAATGTAATATTAATACGATTTTAGGTGTGTTCCATTTATTTATTTTATAGGACTACATCAAATTCTATTAGGTTGAGCGATCTAATAGAGCTTTAAATATGTATCACTTTGTAACGATTTGTGACTGTTGCTTTTCATAGTTTAATTTAAAAAAATTTCTGTTATTTTTTTACTTATATTTTTAACACAAATTGCATATTTTACTTTAACATGTAAATGTCAAAATAAATTCAGAAATAACAGTGTAATTTTTTTTTTTTTTTTTTTTTACTCTCAATGTTTAAAGTTAAATTTTCTATCTGATGTTTATTTTTATTTCCAGTAAATTTGTGACTGACCCCTATTTTGCAGCAAAAAATTTGCTTCAACTTTGAACAGCTATAACTCGGTCAATTTTGATCGCAGAGGAATGGGACTTTTTTTGTCTTACTTGTTAGAGTAGTGGTAAAAAATTTCTAAATATCACTTATAGGACCGGGGGACCGTATAAAAATTTAATTTCCGTAATTTTTTAGTAAAACATTTTTTTGACCTGAATCGCTTAAAAAATAATTCTTTACCTTTTTTAAAGCATTTTTGCAATTGGAACTATATGTCTATGACCAACGGTTTAGAAATTAGCCATTGGCCACCGTTGAGAGGGGACACCCTGTATATATATATATATATATACATTTCAGCAATTTTACAAAGAACAATTTTACATCGAATTTATAGTGAATAATTATGCCTTTCTTATTATGACTTCACTTATGTTTTTACATTTGATAATAACAATAATAATAAAAGGTTACTTAATTCTCTTTGCACCTTTGGCAATTCCTTTATTTTATGCGTATACATTTTAGTATTTAAATTAAAAATATAAATTGCTTTTCTGAACCAATCATGTGTGATAAAAGAGAAAAAGCTGTAGAAAGTTTAATACATTGTAAAAAAAAGTCTGTAAAGGTACTATACATTTTCTAGGAAACTGGGATTCCAAGAACTTTTCATGTAACGGTAACAGGAAAAATCCATGTAACCGATTCTGAAACTTCAATTTTTGCTGTTATCGTTACAGGAAAAGTTCTTGGAATCCCAGTTTCCTAGAAAACGTTTAGTACCTTTACAGATTTTTTTTTTTTTTTTTTTTTTACAGTGTACACTCTCAAATCCTGATGTAATACGTTATTTACCAAAAAAGTCTTCAAAAACTTTTCCTTAGCCTATTATCATACAAATATAAATGCAATATTACATAAAATACATTCCGTAAATTTTGGACACTAATATAATCTTTAAACTTCGGTAAGTCTATTTGGATTGCTACGATTAACGGTGTTAAAATAAAAGTATTTTTGTTCTGAAAGTTGAAAAAAATTCAGACCTGAAAGGGTTAATTCAAAATGCTCTCATGAATACATTTTCATGATATTATTAGCGTAATTTGATTTTTTTTAAGCATAATATTAAAATTTATCCAATAATTGTAGCAAACTTAGGAAGTGATGTAAATTATGAAAACAAAAATTATCTTTATTTCATTTTTGATTAAGTGAATTCACTTCTAAAAATATCAAAATTATAATTTCCGAACTCTATTTTTTTTTTCAAAATAACGGCAATAACTTTCAATATTATAAATATTTAACAAAATGACGATAAACATTTTTAAAAAAGCCCAGACATTTTATTTAATGTTCACTAATATGACGTGAAATATGATGACAAATTTTCTCTTTCATCGGAAGTAGTAAGTGAAGTTATTTCGTTACAGTCAACAGACTCGTATGTTTACTTATCATAATATTAGTTCGGCTAAGTAGTTTCGCAAAACTTTCTAATGGATTATGAGCTATTGACCTCGGATTTTAAGCTTCTACTTCAAGTAAATAAAATCTTAGAACATTTTACTTTATCTCCCCAGTTTTCAATCACTCTAACGTTGATTATCCTCTTATTTTTATTTATTTATGTACCCACGAGAAATCGCTTATCAATGTGTTACATTCTAGAATATTTCTGTTCTCTTTTATAACTAGCTCTATAATCCCTAAGGAGTAACATATTCTGTCATTTATGAGAAACACATTTTATAAATTACTTGATATTAAGCATTACGTGATAACATTAAAAATCTTTCGCCACGCATATTAACTGGCTCTGAACATTTTTTCTTTATTATTTATTGGGTCGTATAATATTTTTTAACTACTTTTAAATAAAAAAAATATATAACATTTTTTTCCTTTTGCAGTAGAATGTAATGGATTTATTAAAACAAGAAGTAAATTTTAGGTACTACGCAGCAATAATAGTGTATTTTCCAAAATTATAAGCATATGCAGTTACGTAAACTCGAAACACAAGATACTCTTTAGAACAAAATTGTTTTAGACAAATAACAGACATATATATACATATACAGGGTATCTCTAAACAAATGGTATATACGCTAGGGGGTGATAGAACCCATCCAGACGAGTAATAGGAAATAGGAAACCAAGGGTCGCAAACGTTTTCCAAAGAAGATAGCCGCCATTAAAGTTTGGGGTACAAAATTTCAAAAACACATAAAAAACGGAAAAATTGGTCGATTGATTTGCGGCTCTCACTAAAATTACTCTTTATGTTGGTATTTTCTTGAAAATAAATTATAAAGATAAATTTCGAAAAATGCCGATAGAGGGCGCTTTAGACTTTGAAGTAATGAAAAACTATTTTTTGCCGTGATTTTTTTCATCTCATTAAATGGTTTCGTAGGCTTAGATTTAAACTTCAATTTTGAGCTCAAAATTTGAATAGTTGGAAGCGGTTAAGTAGCACAAACTTAACTGTGTTCAGAGGATTTTAATTTCAAATGATTATAAAAAACGGAAAAATTGGTCGATTGATTTGCGGTTTTCAATAAAACTATTCTTTATGTCGGTATTTTAATGAAAATGAATTATAAAGATAAATTTCAAAAAATGCCGATAGAAGGCGCTTTAGAATTTGGATTAACGAAATAATCCATCCTAATACTATTTTTTACCGTTATTTTTTGCATCTCTTTAAATGGTTTCGTAGGTTTAGATTTAAACTTAAATTTTGAGCTCAAAATCTCAATAGTTGGGAGTGGTTAAGCAGCACAAACTGAACTGTGTTTAGAGGGTTTAAATTTCAAACGAAACAGAAAGCTATAAAACAAAAACGGAAAAATTAGTCGATTCGTTTGCGGTTTTTGCTAAAACTACTCTTTAAATCAGTGTTTTCTTGAAAATAAATTTTAAAGATAAATTTCACAAAATGACGATAGAAGGCGCCTTACACATTGGAGTAGCGTACAACTATTTTTAACCGTTATTTTTTTAAAACTCATTAAATACTTTCAAATGCTTTGATTTAAATTTTGACATCAAATTCTGAGTCGTTGCGCGTGTTTAAGAAGCGCAAAATTGAACTGTGTTCGAGAGAGGGGCGGGGGGGTTGAATTTCAACTCCTGAACACACTTCAGTTTGCGCTTCTTAACCCCTCCCAACGATTCAGAATTTGAGTTCAAACTTTAAGTTTAAATCTAAAATTTCGAAAAAATTTAACAAGTTTTGAAAAGCATTTAATTAAATACAAAAAATAACGGTTAAAATTTGTTGTTGGTTACTCTGAAGTTTAAGGTGCCCTCTAACGGAATCTTTTGAAATTTATCTTTAAAATTCATTTTCAAGAAGATACTGACTCAAAGAATAGTTTTATCTTAAACCGCAAACGAATCGACCAATTTTTCCTTTTCTTATTATCATATGAAATTTGAACCCTCTGAAGACAGTACAGTTTGTGCTACTTAACCACTCCCAACTATTCAGATTTTGAGCTCAAAATTTAAGTTTAAGTCTACGTTTACGAAAACATTTAATCAGATGCAAAAAATAACGTAAAAAGTAGTTGTTCGTTAATCCAAAGTTTAAAGCGCCCTCTGTCAGCAGTTTTTTAAATTTATCTTTATAATTCATTTTCAACAAAATACCGACATAAAGAATAGTTTTAGTGAAAAACACAAATCAATCGACCAGTTTTTCCGTTTTTTATAATCATTTGAAGTTTAAACCCTCTGAACACAGTTAAGTTTGTGCTACTTAACCGCTTCCAACTATTCAGATTTTGAGCTCAAAATTTAAGTTTAAATCTAAGCTTACGAAACCATTTAATGAGATGCAAAAAATCGCGGCAAAAAATAGTTTTTCATTACTTCAAAGTCTAAAGCGCCCTCTATCGGCATTTTTAGAAGTTTATCTTTATAATTTATTTTCAAGAAAATACCAACATAAAGAATAATTTTAGTTGAAACCGCAAATCAATCGAACAATTTTTCCGTTTTTTATGTGTATTTGAAATTTTAGACCCAAACTTTAATGGCGGCTATCTCATTTGGAAAACGTTTGGGACCCTTGGTTTCCTATTTACTATTAGTCGTCTGGATGTGTTCTAACACCCCCTAGCGTATATACCATTTGTTTAGGGACACCCTGCATACATATATATATATATATACTTTTATCTATATGAGAGATTATCGATTACATTGCTTGCCTTCACCATCATTTCAAATGAATTAAGACCTTATATGAAGCGAATTTTGATATTTTGGATCTAGATTTTAAAATTTCAAGAAAAAAATTATAAATAAAGGGTAGGACAAAGATGTAGTTTATTACCATGTTTTTTTAATATAGATATTGGATATGTTATAAGAATTTGGAAAATAAAATCAAAACTAGAATAAATCACGGAACCATCATCTTTAATAATGTATTATTTGCAGATGATCATTGTTTATTTCAAGACAATGAAGACAAATTACAACGTGCTATTTTTACTCTAAACAATATTGGAAATTTTTATAATTTAATGATTTCAAAGAATAAGGATGTTAAAGGAAATGGCATTTAAACATAAAGATCCTATAAGAATAAAATATATTTTAGAAAATAAACCAATTGAGCAGATTTGACATTTTAACCATCTAGGATGTGATATATGTGATGACTGTGTCAACGATATACAAAAAGCAACTCTATAAATTTCGATACACTTGTGGTACCATAAGAAGAACTCTGCGAAATACAAAAAAAAAGACAGAAAAATGGCAGATTTTGAAACAATACCAATACCCACTTTACTATATGAAAGTGAAACAGGAACACTTACAAAAAATCACTAGAAGAAGATACAATCCTCAGAGATGAAACTTTTAAGAAGTGTGAAAAGATGTTCAATAATGGCTTAAATAAGGAATGACTACATCAGATGAGAACTTGGGCTTCTACGAACACAGAATAACAAATTTCAGAGGGTGGCCCGGGGGTATAACATTCACCCCGGAGCAAAGCCCCCCCCCCCCTCCCAGAAAATTTGAGATTTTGTGTTTTCAATGGTCTAAAAGTGTAATCCCCCCAGAACTTTATAATGTCCCCTCACCGGACGCACAGAAGTCACTCCCAGATAAAAGTGTCTGAATTCAACACTGCTAAATAAAATAGAAAGTAACGGAAGGAAATGGAAGGACCATTTAAAAAGGATGAATACTGATAGAATACCAGAAGCAGCTTTGATTTACCATCCAAAGAGAAACAGATAAAAAAAAGTCAAGGAAAGAGGTGGATTCAGGCCAGAACAAGTTTATAGTCTTTATCAATGTGGGGATGATGATGCGGTTAATATCATCTTCTATTCAAAAATAAATGTCATTTTTAAAATATTTGTTAGCTACATATTATAAGATTTATCTTTTTTCTGCAAAATGTTTCGTTATTGTTATTATTATTTTTTTAATAACGATACTTTTATTGATAAGTTGCTTTCTAGAATATTTCTTCCATTTTTTTATGGCTAGCCCAATCTTTCCTGGACAGTAACATTTTGTGATTTATGATATTTATAATTTTAAAGAACTTGATATTAAATATTACGTACTATTGATAAAAATATTTTTTCACACACACTATCTTCGTGGAAATTACTCTTTTACTTATCTTATTACAATTTAACAGTTATATATTTTTTAATTAATAAAAATTAAATTTCTGTTGAGTTTGAGTAGGAAGTGAGATGCTTATTAAAATAAAATTTTGTGAACAGACACTAGTCAAACATTGAGGTTCACTCTGCAACATTACAATCATTTACAGCCAGTGTAATAAAAAAATATATATTAATTTTGGCGTAAAGTATTTTTAAAAAATGTTGCTCGTAAAATAAAATTGGTAATAATATTTCTTGTCATATTTAAATTTTGCTAAAGATATTGCTAAGACAAAGAAATTAAATCAAACTTTAAAATTTTTAATAGTGTTACCTAATTTACAGATCATATTTCGTTTTTTTTCGGTAATATTTAACTTCCGATACCAACAGGGAAAAACCATCGATTGAAATTGTTCAGTAATTATGACCGTTTAAATTTTGGAATGATTAATGTCAAAAACATTTTTATTGGTTGCAAACAGCTTTCAATGCAGATACTTTCTTAAATTAACTCAAAAGTTACTTGGCAGAATTAATTGTAATTTTTGATTTGTGTGATTTGGAGATTCCAAAAATTGAATCTTTTTTTTTTTTTTTTAAATCATAGATTAGAATTAATATTTTTGAGAAAATATATTTCAATATAAATACATATATTTTTAAAGAATACGCATTGCAACCCATAATGCATATTTTTTTTTTTTTTCGTTAATCACAGATCATACAACATGCAAATTTGAAAATACAGCTTTTTTCGGCAAACCATTTTTGAGTTATGTTTAAAACAAAACTTGCGTTGCAAACTTTTTTTTAAACGATTACAAAATAATTTAATATTAGAAACTCTGAATTTGAAATCTACTTAATCCCTAAGCTTGTTGATCAAATGTCTTAACATTCCTTATTCGAAGGTGAAATTTTCTGCAAAATTTAAATTCTGTATAAATTATATTTAGTATTCAAAATTTAATTTCCATTATAATTGTATATGTACACAAACACTTAACAAAAAATTAAATACAGCATTAATAAACGGAAGTTGGTACTTGTCAATTGATCAACAAGTTTGGAAATTAATCAGGTTTCAAATTTAGAGCTACTAATGTTAAATTATTTTGTATTTGTTTAAAAGTTAGCAATGGAAGTTTTTATTTTTTAAACATGACTCAAAAATGGCTTGTCGGAATGAGCAGTAATCTTGGATTTGGATATTGTAAGACAATAGTCAAATTGTTATGCGGTAACAGAGTTAAACATAATTATTTTGTCTTTCTCTTTTTCCACTAATTGTACATTGTATTTTACCCAATATAACGCTTACATAAGTAAGTAAGAAAAAGTGTCATTATCCCTAAGGACTGAAATAATTTACAGTTATACTTGGTAGATTGGAATTTTGTCTCAGTCGCTAGTGATTGGATTGTCACAGTTTTTAACGTACGACATTGCTGTTTTTTTTTATATACATATAATAAAACCTTTTAACATATGCTCACTTTGGGACAGTACAAAAATTCTGTTTTAAGGAGGTTTTGTCTCAACAGCTGTAAATGCATGATATTTCTACTGTAGAAATAAAGTCATTTATATGTTTAATACATGATTCCATTTTAGACAGATGCCGATTTCGTAATGGTTATCACGATTTTATGTTTCTATTCAAACATTTATGATCTGCATTTTTTCTCCTCCTTTTTCCCACTTTTTGTTTCATCGTACCTGGTGTCACTATTCGACATTAACCATTTCTCTATTATATCAATTACTTTTACATACGCCTCGTTCCCCACTGCTTGATATTGCGTCGTACTTGCAAATCCCTTAATGTGCAGAGTATTAAGCAGACTATTTGCATTAAGACAAGAGTAATGGCTTTACGCAAGTATTAGAGTAATATTCTAATAATTACAAATGATTTAACACATGTATTATAAATCATTATTAGTACTGTACAAAGCATTCAATTTAAACTGTTGTTTTAATGGAATTTAACTGTTTTGACTCATAATTATATGATGAATACTTTTTTATGAAATTATTTTTTAAAGTCCTTTAAAATAATCCAAACTAATCTAAAAAATATCCGCTAAATATGATAATAAATGTACACTTAAAAGACATATAAACACCTTCATTCGGTTCGACAAGTGCCTCATCGCCCAAGCGGCTACTTTCTCAAAATCTTTGTTCATCTAAATATTTTTGAAAAATAATACAAAAAATATAATTAATAAAATTTTGGTGTACGTGATAATATAAATATAATATATGAATATACTTGGAAATACCCTTCACTAAAGAGGATGAAACGATGCAATTTTACATTGTTATGACAAACAGAAAACTTAACACTAGAATCAAAGAATATATATTCAAGATATCAAGTACAACAGGGGAGTTACACCTTCGTTGAAATTATGTAACAAAGAATCTTTGCATATTTATTTTTAAAATAAAAAAATCCAATTCGTCCATTAAAATTTTACGTATTGTTGATTTTCCGGGATTAATTCGAGATCTTTTTTACGCAATAAGGACATTACATATTAGTTATTTACATTGTTAGTTAGTTTATAACACATATTATAATTTGCTTTAAATATCGACAAGTTTGTAAATAGCAATATAATTAAAGCTAATTAAACGACGCATTTAAAGTGAAACTTTTCTGTCGGAAAACTTTTAAAATAATAATAATAATAGTAATATAAATGTTTTATACATTAAAGTGTCGAATTAAATATGTCTTTAAAATTAACAAAAGTAGTAAAAAATAAAATAAAACTCTTTTTTAAACCTTAAAACTTGATTTTTTTTGTAATAGAATATTGTTTTCTAATTAATAGAGTTTGATAGCCTTTATAGCCATTTATTCATAAATTTGAAGATATTATACAATAAAACCTAAACTTATAAAAAACTGAAGTAAAAACTTTTTGTAGTATTTTTTAATTTATTTTCTTCTTTGTAGCATATGCTTAAAATATTAAAATATGATGCTCAGCTCTTTAATAAACAAATCAGTAGAAATAAGAGAATAATCAGAATAAGTAGAATTTACAGCTGAGTTACATAGAATCACAAAAACACTCCTTTACATTATGATCTATTAGTGAAAAAAAATTTACCCCGCATTTTAACGATGTACATTTACTTCAGTTATAAGCAAAATTCAAAAAGACTCTAAGGATCACCGCAATCTGTTTTCTACAGGTTAGCAGCTTTGCAAATATAACGTTGTCATTTTGGGGGGAGAGGGAGTTTGGCACGTAATATTATAAGATATCTCTAGAGGGAGGGGGAGATTGTCTTTTAATATGGATATAATTTTTGATCCAACCAAAATTTTCTCGACCGATTATTCTCAAAACCGTTACAAATAAAATTTGTAGCACTTTTTGGTTTAAAATCTAATAATTCAGTATTATTTTTACTTATATTATTTAAATATAAAAATATTACTGTTAATAAACAACGGCTCACATATTTGAAATACTAACTCTCCTATTGCCTTAGCTTTTCTACATGGCATATTCTTGTAAACTTTTTTTTATATATGTATTAAATATTTTCTTCTTTGTAGTATATGCTTAAAATATTAACATGTAGTGCTAAACTCTTTTATAAACACTAACATTTAATTATTAATTATTTTTATTTATATAATTTAAATATAAAAATATTAATATTAATAAGAAACGTGTTATATGTTTAAGAACACTTACTTTTAATATGTTTTGAGGGGTTTCGTATAAAATATTTGGCATAGAAAATGAAGTGTTTAGCTTTTACAATTCATTTACAGGATGGCACGAAAGATTTATATTGCATTATAGTCTAGGAAAAAAAAATGCAGCGCATTTCAATGGTGTTACGATACTTCAAACATAATGAGATTTTTATGAGTAGCTAAAGAAATTTACAACATTCTTTCTGAGAAATGTAGAATAAGTAGAATTTACAGCTCAATTACACAAAAGCTCAAAAACACTCCTTTACATTATGATCTATTAGGGAAAAAATAATTTACAGCGCATTTTAACGATGTACAGGTATTTCAGTTATAAGCAAAATTTAAAAAGACTGTAAGGATCACCGCAATCTGTTTTCTACAGGTTAGGAGGTTTGCAAATATAACGTTATCATTTTAGGGGGGAGAGGGAGTTTGCCATGTAATATCATAAGATATCTCTGGAGGGGGGGGGGAGTGTCTTTTGATATGGATATCATTTTTGATCCGATCAAAATTTTCTCGACCGATTGTTTTAAAAACCGTTACAAATAAAAATTTTAGCGGATTTTGGTTTAAAATAGTGTTCAATCTTTTGTTTTAGCCAGATATCTATTTTTATGAAAATACAAAAGTATTATTAAAATCACTAAATTATTTAATTCAAACTATGAAATACCCGAACGTTTAACATTCCTATTATTTTTCATATGTGTATACATATAAATTCACAGTTCGAGAAGCCATATGTGAATTATATTTGGTATGTATCTTGTGTTTATTAATAAACAAAAAAGAAAGGGAAAAATACTGTCCAATTGCTTTGTTGATAAAAATTTCTATCTAAACCTCCACTCCTCCCCCGTTCCTGGAAAGTGCAGCAAAACTTAATTACTGTTGAATGCATTATGTAACAAAAAAATTTCATGAAATACTTTTAAATAGTAACTACTTCTTTTAAGTGCTACTTAATACAAAGCGGTATTTGAATCAATTAAGTATACAAAAAATAAATGTAACCAGGTTTGTTTATGACTCCGTACAAAAGAAATGAATTCTAAAAGTCCAAATATATTTATACTTAGATAACGATATAATTCTCGGGGCAGAAGAGGGGTTTGAGGGATGATAAAGTATGATATTGAGAGGGAGGGAGGGAGTCCAGAATTTCTAAAATATGATAAAATTATATTTACACAGCTCCTTATGGAATGCGAAGAAACTATTTATTTGTAGGGACGCGCAAATGAATTGGGATAGAAGTCTGAAGTTTTGTTTTACACTGGTGTTTTTAGGTATTTTTAAATATTTCCCGCGCTTTTAATATGTAATCCTTTAAATTTAACTCGAAAGTTTTTTTTTTCTGTTTATAAGTCGTGTGTAAATGATTTTTCATTTTTGAACGAAATATTATTTTTTGTGCCGTTTTTCAACTGGCAGTAATTTAAAATAATAACCCATCTGGTATGTTTTTCTAAAATATGTAAAAATAATCCAAAAATAATCTAAATTGTGAAACGCTGAAAATTCAAATTCAACATGCAAATAAATCCTCAAAAATAAAAAAATAATAATAAATGCAATCCGCACACCGGGAGAGTTTATAGCACATCATTACAAATGATTAAATTCTTATGTTTAGTTTTAACTCATACTAAAGTTTTTGATGGAACAATTTTGACCAGTTGTAACATTTAGAATCTCTAAAAATATTTGTTAATTTTAGAAACTGCCTTGGTCAACGTGTTTATCAAACATTTCTTTATAATACTACCAAGATTTATGATTTTGCATGCACTAGTTTTCTTAATATTAACGAAAAAAATCCTCAATCGCTAAATAGTCATTTACTGTGGTGAAAAGCAGTATAATTTCGGTTGTATTTTGGATACTGCATTGTAATTTGAATTATTTTTACTATAATTCTATTATGTTTGATAATATTTACTAACATTTTTGTAGGAAAAAAAATGTCGGAACGTATGAATAATCACATGATAATTAACATTGATATTTTGGCGAAGATAAAACCACCACTATTTATGTCTTCACGTTTTGATGACTTTCCAGACAAATGACTTACGAACTACTCAGACTAGAATGAAGATGTGTGTTAGATTAATTTATGACACGATTATTCAATCGGTAAATGAATTATAGCAAAAGTATATTTTCCAAGTAGGTGAATAAAGTCCGGGCCAGAGATGTATTGGCTGAAGCCGGCAGTGCTCTTCCAACTGAGCCATTCCGGACGAATACTGGAGGACTAATTCACGAAATAACCTCAAAGATCACACAATCTGGCCTGATACTCTGGATCAAGGCTAACTTATCATAATATCAAGGCTTGTCATTCGCCAAGTTTCCTTTGACCGCAGTACAGGGGGCGCTGAACTACATGATTTTCACGTTGGTAGCGCCATCTAATGTTAGAAACTGAAATGTTTTCCATTATTTAATATGGGATTATTAGCAGTAGTACGCACCAGATGGCGCTACATACGAGACAAAATCAGTTAATATGTTGGCATCTATAGAGACAATTTCAACAATAGATTTTCTCCTGAATGCGAGGCCTGATTATGATAAGGGGGCCTTGCTCTGGATCAGCTCAGCAGAATAAGTCGAAGGTTAATATATGGAACTACAGAAAATACTACATACGAAATTATATTACATTAATTTAAAACACGATTATTCAATCGGTATTTAATATATATGTTACAGGCCAAACCCGATTTCAGGCCAAACTAGATTGGCCTAGTCCAAACTAGTCTATCCTAACGCCCATCAGATAAACCAGTTTTTCCTAGGCCAAACTAGTCTATCCGAACGCCCATCGGATAAACTAGTTTTTCCTAGGCCAAACTAGTCTATCCGAACGCCCATCGGATAAACTAGATTTTCCTAGGCCAAACTAGTTTGGCCGAACGGTCATTAGGAAGAACTAGTTTAGCCTGCTATTCATTGGTTTGAATTAGTTTATCCTAGGCCGAACTAGATTGTCCTAGGCCAATTCAATTTGGCGTGATTTTTTTTAATCTAAAGACCGCCACGGCGCCAACTTTTTAGTTTTGATCTAATTTAGCCTAGGCCAATGCACTCTGACACGATTTTAGCTCACAGACTATCAAAGTATGAGAGCTAATGTGCTCGCAGATTCTGTGTGTGTGTATGTAACCATGTACGTATGTATGTACGTATGTACGTACGTATGTACGTACGTATGTACGTAATGCGATAACTCCTGATAGAAATATCCAATTTGCTTCAAAATTTGGACATAGATTTATCCTGATAACGAACTTTCCTGATTAGTTTCAGGGGTTCATTGGATAAGAATAAGGGAAGGGGAATAAAAGGCTAAACCGCACCCCCCCCCCTACTCCTTAATTTCGTTAAGTCAGTTTTCATGCGAAAGTATCAAATTTTATTAAAATTTTAGCTACAATATCAGTTTAATAAGGTACATCCATGATTAGTTGTGGGTGTTCATTGTTTACATATAAAGAAAGGAGGAATGGGGAGGGTAACACTCTTAATTTATGTAAATAGATTTTTCTGGGATAATTTACCGATTTGTTTCAAATTTTGGATGTAGGTTTCTTCTGATAAGGCGTTTACCTGATTAATTTTGGGGGTTCTGAGTTTAAACATAAAGATAGAGCGGATTATTTTTTTAATCGGATAGAAACTTTTGGTTTTATGAAAAGATTTTTAATTCGTAACAGATATTGGTTTTCACACACATCACTTCACACGAAATTGTTCATATTAAAAAAAGTAAATATCCGAATTCTTTTAAAAATAAGAAAAAGCTTAAATAAAGCATGACACTTGAAATTTAGGATACGGCGGGGAGGTAGAGTAAGGGGACGCTAGATTTTTTTTAAAAAGCTCAGCGTTTTTTTAAGTTTTAGCTGCTAATTAAATATTACCAATTTTGTGAAACTTTTTGAAACATAACGTAACATGATGTTAAATATTTAAGAAAAAAGATGCCGCGTCAAATACCACTATTTTCTATTAGTAATTTTTGTAAAAATGTTAAATTCTTGTTGGAATTGTTGAAACTTTGTGATAGTTTATAATATGTGATAAAAAATTGTATAGAAAGTCCCATTACGAAAGGGAAAGAGGGGGGGGGGGGGGCAAACAAAATCAGGAAATATAACGGAAATTCTAGGTTGATCTATTTGAAACTTTAAGATAGTTTATGACATATGATATAAATTTATAAAAATACATTTCGCATTTAATGCCACTATTGAAGAATAGGGATTTTTTCAAAAATCTCAAATTCTTGTTTTGAAGCACCGCGAGATCGAGTAACATATCTACTAATAGATTCTTTAATGGAGTTTTCTTAAGATACAGTTTTGTTAGTAATAAGGTGCGCTCCTTGGTGATGGAATGTGGAACTAATGCGAGCACCCTGGTGTTGGAATTTGGAACTAATACAACGCGATTTAGGTATTTACGAATGTTGAATCGAAAAGAAAGAAACATGATGATAAATACTTAGGAAAAAGGATTCCACATCGAAATACCACTATTTTCTAATAGCAATTTTTGTAAAAATGTTAAATTATTGCCGGAAATTTTTGAAAAATCCGTAACAACGTCTTTCAAATTCTAATTCAAGCTGAAATTTGATGAAAATCTGTGTATTCGTACTATTTCAGATATTTGAATTATCGCAGAAGTCATAAAAAAAAACTGGATAGAAGCGCTACCTATTGAGCCATTTACTCTAAAAACAAAAGAATATTAATTTATATCAGGGACTAACTGAATTTGAAGTTTGATGAAAATCCGTGCATTTCTTCTTGAGATATTGCGATAATCATGAATAATGCCACATAGCAGCGCCACCTGTTGAACGATTTACTCCAAAAACTAAAAAGTACTTTTGTACTTTTTTATATTAAGGACTAACAGAATCTAGAGCTTCATGAAAATCCATGCATTAGATCCTGAGATAGAGCTATTGCAATAATCATGAATAATACCGTATAGCGGCGCTACCTTTCAAGAGATTTACTCCAAAATTACAGAATACTAATTTATATCTGGGACTTAATGAATCTGAAGTTTGATGAAAATTCGTGCATTAATTCTTGCAACAAAACTATTTCAGGAATCGGGAAAATTGAGCACAACAGCGCCACCTATTGAGCAATTAACACGAATACGTAAAAAGTTTTAGTTCATATCACGGATTTACTGATTCGGAAGTCTG
The DNA here is from genome assembly GCA_964019185.1 of Maratus speculifer. Classification (NCBI taxonomy): domain Eukaryota; kingdom Metazoa; phylum Arthropoda; class Arachnida; order Araneae; family Salticidae; genus Maratus; species Maratus speculifer. The sequence goes on from OZ025291.1 coordinate 253,916,625, forward strand.
ATGAAAATCGGTAAATTAGTTATTGAAATAGTGTTAATGCAAATCAGTAAAAACGCACTTTAGAAGCGCCATCTGTTGAACTATTTACATGAAAAAGTAATCAGTATCGATTTATATCAGGGACTATCTGAATATAAATTTTTATTAAATTCCGTCTATTAGTTCTTGAGATACAGCTATTGTGAAAATTGTGGAAAATGCTGCATATCATAGCCATGTTGAGTGATATACTTCAAAATAAAAACAACACCAACTCGTGTCATGGACTAACTGTATCTAAAGTTCGATGGAAATTTGATTGTATTAGCTATTAAGATAAAGCTGATGCGTAAATCGTAAAAAATGCCAAACAGTACTCAAACTGATGAACGATTTACACCAAAAATTAATCAGCATCAATTTAGATCAGAGACTACCTGAATATAATTTTTTATTAAATTTCGTACATTAGTTCTTCAGCCGCGTCCCCACAGACTGCGCCAGCGTATAGAAGGTGTGCGAAAATTTAAATCGTAGCAAGCATGCTGAGCACGCACCACCGAATGTAACCCTCCTTTTCGAAAGAACCTCGAAGCGAGCGAAATTCGAACCATATCCCCGCTGCCCACGCCAGTCCGATAGCGGGCGAAGCCAGCAAGTTTTAACTAAGCCACGTTATATTAGTTCCTCATTCCAACACCAGGGAGCATACTCTATTATTAACAAAACTGTATTTGAATGAAACTCCGTTAAACAACCTATTAGTGGGTGTGTTACTTGAGGTCGCGGTGCTTTAAACATAGAATTTCCGTTATATTTTCTGATTTTATTCGCAACCACATCCTCTTTCACGCCGAAATGTAACTCTTTCTTTTTTATAAAATTATATCATATGCGATAAACTATCACAAAGTTTCAAAAAGTTCCAGCAAGAATATAACATTTTTACAAAAATTACTATTAGAAAATAGTGGTTTTTCGATGCAAAATCCTTTTTCTTAAATATTTATCATCAGGTTTTTTTCACTTCGAAGTTCGCTCGCTTCAACATACGTCCGTTTCAAGATTTTATATAAAAGAAGGGGCCCGATAGCGGGCGAAGCCGGCTGGCTTGATCTAAATCGCGTCCAAATTCCAACATTAGAGTGCTCGCGTTATATTAGTCCTACATACGTATGTACATAAGTATGTACATACGTACGTACATGGTTACATACCCACACACAGAATCTGCGAGCACATTAGCTCTCAGGCTTTGATAGTCTGTGAGCTAAAATCGCGTCGAATTGCATCGGCCTAGGCTAAATTAGATCAAAACAAGAAAGTTGGCGCCGTGGCGGTCTTTAAATTCAATAAAATCACGCCAAATTGAATTGGTCTAGGACAATCTAGTTCGGCCTAGGATAAACTAGTTCAAGCCAATGAATAGCAGGCTAAACTATTTCATCCTAATGACCGTTCGGCCAAACTAGTTTGGCCTAGGAAAATCTAGTTTATCCGATGGGCGTTTGGAAAAACTAGTTTGGCCTAGGAAAAACTAGTTTATCCGATGGAATTTCTGATATACTATTTTGGCCTAGGAAAAACTAGTTTATCCAATGGGCGTTAGGATAGACTAGTTTGGCCTAGGAAAAACTAGTTTATCCGATGGGCGTTAGGATAGACTAGTTTGGACTAGGCCAATCTAGTTTGGCCTAAAATCGGGTTTGGCCTGTAACATATATATTCAATGAATATATAAAATGAATATATATATCATTAAATTTAGCTAATATAATTTCATATGCAGCGTTTTCTGCAGTTCCGTATATTAACCTTTTATTTATTCTATTCAGCGAATCCAAAGTATCCGACCAGACTAATGTGATCGTTGAGATTATTTGGATTAATTAATCCTCCAATATTCATCCAGGATAGCTCACAAGGAGGGTCTCCATTAGGGGCATACTCAGAGTTTTTTGAAAAAAATACGAATTAAACTACTCATGTAGGTAATAACGGATCAGTGAAAATTAGCGGCGGAATTTCATTATAAGATATGTAAAAAAATAAAATAGTTTGGAATAATTGGCGTGAAAAGCTGAAAGCGACGCGGGATTTGGCGAGCAGTGCATTTCCTCGCCAAAAGCAGACGATTTTAACGAATCTGAAAATTGATTTTAATTGACTTCACTGTTAAAAATCTGCAGCATTTACTGCAACGTCACTCCACTACTTTTATAGAATATCTCTCTTCTGACCAATGAGAATGCTCCATAGCACCGTGAATTGACCGTGTCATACACTGTTAAAAATCTGCTGCATATTGTTGCAACGCACTCCACCGCTTGTATATAATATCTCTTTTCCAACCAATGAGAAAGCTAAATTTCACGGCCAAGTAACCGTTTTCTATACAAGCTAGGGAGGGCGTTGCAACAAAATGCAGCAGATTTTTAACAGTGTATTTTTCAATTTGGAACAATTTTAATCAATTTAAATTGTGTTTTAAATGATAAAATATATAAATTTAATTTTGTTATAAGTACATATAAACGTATATGACAAAATTACACTTAAAGTAAAGTAAAAATGCAAAACTAAAATTACTTAAACTAAACTTATTTAAATAAATTGAACATAGAAAGTTTTTTCTTTAAAAAGTATTCGAAGCGTAAAAGCGTATTTTTCAAAATTCGTTTTTTCGCCAACCGGAGATAAATCGCCAAACAAACGAAATTTTTATTTTTTTTTACGGACGTTATAAGGAGGTTCCGCCGAAATGTTTTTTATAAACATGTATAACTATATGAGAAGAACATTCTGTAATTTTTTCAGATTTTTCTGAGTGTGCCCGTATGGAGACCTTCCTTGTCAGTTTGAAGAGCATTGGCCGCTTCAGCCAATATACCCCTGGTTTGAATCCTTGGCGGGACTTTTTTCACCCACGTGGAAAATTTACTTCTGTTATTATTCATTTACCGGTTGAATAATCGTGATATAAATTAATCTAATATAATTTTGTATGCAGCGTTTTCTGCAGTTTCTAACATTGATCTTCGATTTATTCTGTTGAGTTGATCCAGGATATCAGACCAGATTGTGTGGTGGTCGAGGTTATTTAGGTGAATTAGTCCTCCCACATTAGTCCGGCATGGTTCAGTTGGAAGAGCATTGGCAACTTCAGCCAATACATCCATGGTTCGAATCCTGGCCAGGACTTTTTTAACCCACTTGGAAAATTTACTTCTGTTATGAAGATGTATGTTTAGGAATTAAATATTCTTAGATATTGGAGAGTCTTAGAAAATAGTTACTGAATTGTTTAACACCCGAAACCGACATGTGTTTATTAATGTTTATGCTATGAAATGGTCTTTTGTTAAGAAATTGTTGGGAAAAGTCTTTTTTTTAACCAAGCCTGTTATTCAGCAAACTGTGTAATGTCTGAAATACACAATATGGCATTGATGAGCACCCACTTGCGATTTTAGTCTTTTTGTAAAATATGTAAAAAAAATACATGAGGAATTATCTCAAAACTCTTAGTGTGTAAATATAATAGTACAAATCATACATTTCCGAGAAGATTTTATCCCGAAACTCCATAGGGGTCCGTCAGCAAATTAAAAATTAATTAATATCTTTTGGATAACCCTGTCAAAACTAATGTAGAAAAAGCGCTCAAACTCTAGATTATTATAAAGTGGCTTATTGTAACAAACTGTGTTCCGTTTAACAGAATAGCATGTATACTCGTAGACAAATGAAGGTTTTTATAAAAATGGTCCCAAATTTTGCCAAGTTTTTTACTTTCTTCTATCTTTACAAGAAGAAAGTATTGGATTCATGAAAATTTTCGACTTCCGGTTTTCGACGAATTTATACATTTTAGAAGATCCTGAACACGTTTTGACTATTTTTAGAAAATGTCTGTCTGTGAGTCTGTCCGTCTGTCTGTCTGTATGTATGTATGTATGTCTGTCTGTATGTGACAAAAAAATTGTGGGCGCTCGATTTCAAGAACTAATGATCGAAATTTAATAAAATTTTATATTCAGTTAGACCTTGATATGAATTAGTGCCTATTGGTTTTTGGTGAAAATTGGCCAGCAGGTGGCGCTGCTATACTACGTTGTTCATGATTTTCAAGATTGCTATATCTCAAGAACTAATGCACAGAATTTCACCAAACTTCAGATTCTGTGACCCCTTGATATAAATAGACGCTGATTGAGTTTTGGTGTAAATTGGCCAGCAGGTGGCGCTGCTATGCCACGTTTTTCATGATTTTCATAATAGCTATATCTTAAGAACTAATGCACAGAATTTCGCCAAACTTTAGATTCTGCGATACCTTGAGATACATAGCCGCTGATAAGGTTTTGGTGTGAACTGCTCTATAGGTGGCGCTGCTATGCTACATTTTGCACGATTTTTGCGATAGCTATATCTCAAGAACTAATGCAGAGAACTTTATCAAATTTTAGATTCTGTTACACTAGAATATATAACATAATTAGACGCTGATTGCATTTTGCTATTAAACTTGCAACAGGTGGTGCAGCTATGCTGCATTTTGCACGATTTTTCCGATAGCTATATATCAACAACCAACGCACAGAATTTCATCAAACTTCAGATTTTGTTACAAAATGACATATAACATAATTACACCATGATTACGTTTTGTTATAAATCCTTCAACTGATGGTGCTGCTGTGTTATATTTTACACGTTTTTTTTAAACTAGCTATATCTCAAGAACTAATGCACAGAATTTCATCAAACTTCAGATTCTTTTACACCATAACATAATTAAACGCTTTTTTACGTTTTGGCATAAATTTTCTAAGATATGGTGTTGCTGTGCTACGTTTTGCAAATTTTTGTTACAACTATATCTCAAGAACTAATGGACGAAATTCCATTAAATTTCAGATTCTGTTAGGTCGTGACATAAATATATGCTTATTTGTTTTTAATATAAACTACCCAACATGAGGCACTACTAAGCTCATTTTCTCAGAATATTAATTAAATTTTGCGTTTTAGGCTTTTCGAATACCAGAATCTCATTAGGCTAGGTCAAACGTTCGAGGAAATTCGATAGTAAGTAACTTTGGGGTCACCACGTTCTTTTTTTTTTTTTTTTAAATATTAAAATGTGTTTATGAGATAGAAGAAAGTTTTGGGATTGACACATCCAACTAGTTTGCTTGTAATTTACAGAATTCTTAATATAAAGTAACATTCTTTTCTGAAAATATGACAAATAATATTGCACACAATACCCTGAAATTAGAATTAAAAAATAATAAAAATTGTACGAAAAATCAGTAGGTTTACTAAATAGTTTTTCACTGCGCCTGCGTCAACGATATCAAAATTCCTTTTCCATATTATGTTAGCTAAATGTATAGGGCAAATTTTTGTGAAAGTCGCGAATTCATAGCTTGAAAAGTCTGAACATAATCGACAATAGAATAAGTTGAAAATCCGTTATTCCCAAAATGATGCAAAAACAAGAGAGATTTTATCCAAAAGTAGCAGTACGTCGAATATTGTGTATTCTATAGTGACATTAAACTACACTATATTGCCATTGATTATTGGACACTTGCAATTTTAGACATTTTACTAAATATCTAGAGAAATACATGAGGAATCATCTCGAAACTCTTAGTGTATAAATATAATAATATACGCCATACATCGCCGTGAATATTTTTTACCGAAACTCTATAGGGGACCGTCAACAAATTAAAAGATAATGAATATCTTTTGAATAACCCTGTTAAAACTAATGTAGCAAAAGCGCTCAAACTCTAGATTATGATTGAATGCCGTATTGTAATACGCCTTGTTCATTTTTATGCAAATAGCATGCATACTCGCAGAGTAATTAAGGTTTTTATAAAAATGGTCCCAAATTTTTCGAAGTTTTTTCCTTATAATTTTCAGTTCTTAATATAAAATAATATTTTTTTCAGAAAATATGACAAGCAACATTGCACACTGTACCTTGTAATCAGAATTAAAAAATAATGAAAATTTTGTACAAAATGAGTAGGTTTACTAAATAATTTTTTACTGCGCATGCGTCAACGATATCAAAATTTCATTTGCATATTATGTTAGTTAAATGTATAGAGCAACATTTGTGAAAGTCACAAAATCATAACTTGAAAATTCTGAAAATAATCGTCAAATGAATTAGTTGAAAATCCGTTATTCTCAAAATGAAGCAAAAACAAGAGGGGTTGTATCCATATATTCATTGATTAGTGTCAATATAGAATACACAATACGGGATGTACTACTACATTTGGATAAAATCCCTCATTTTTTTGCTTCATTTTGGAAACAACGGATTTTGTCCTTTTTCTATAGACGATTACTTTCAGAATTTTCAAGCTATGATTTTGAGACTTTTACAAAAGTTGCTCTATACATTTAGCTAACATAATATGCAAATGAAATTTTGATATCTTTGACGCATGCGCAGTAAAAAATTATTTAGTAAACCTGCTCATTTTTCATATATTTTTATTATTTTTTGATTCTGGTTACAGGGTAATGTCTGCAATGTTGTTTGTTCTATTTTCTGAAAAAAATATTATTTTATATTAAGAACTCTGAAAATTATAAGAAAAAAACTTGGAAAAATTTGGGACCATTTTTATAAAAACCTTAATTACTCTGCGAGTATGCATGCTATTCGCATAAAAATGAACACAGTGTATTATAATAAGGCATTGAATCATAATCTAGAGTTTGAGCACTTTTGCTACATTAGTTTTGACAGGGTTATTCAAAAGATATTCATTCTTTTTTAATTTGTTGACGGTCTCCTATGGAGTTTCGGTAAAAAATGTTCACGGCGATGTATGGCGTATGCAATTATATTTATACACTAAGAGTTTCGAGATGATTCCTCATGTATTTTCTAGATATTTAGTAAAATGTCTAAAATCGCAAGTGTCCAATATCAATGGCAATATAGTGTATAATAATAAAGAGAGAAGGATGTTTTTCTGTAAGCGCTGTTCTGAAGAGACTGCCGCACGTAGAGTTACAAAATTTAGAGGGAAGGTTCTTTTTTACATGTAGTTTTGCACCTCGAAGCCCGGTTTTTGATTTTTTGTTTAGATTTTTTTAAAGAATTTTTTTAGGCGATTTTTTGCGTTATTTTTGCGGTTTTATCCCATTAGTGAAAGGAATACAGTTTCATTCTTTTAACCAAAAATAGCAATTTCTTTTTCTCTTTTCAACAAAATTTATTCGGAATTTGTACAGCGATTTTTGAATTTTTAACGAATTTTTAATGCGATTTTTAGTGTCTTTTCTCATTTTGCGGCTATTTTTGAGATTGATAAAAAGAAAATCGTTTTAAATTTTTAGCCTAATGCCCTAAATTTTGTTTTTGTTACGATTTCTAGATTTTAACGATTTTTAATGAGATTTTCAATGCGATTTTCAATGCGATTTTCAATGCGATTTTTAACGTTTTTTAAAGATTTTTGCGTTTAGCATCTTTTATTTTCATAGTTGTTCTGTCAAAAACTTGAGATGTTGAGAATGCAATAAGTAGTATTTTAATGTGAAATCTACCTAAAATGTCAAAAATTTAGGTACCACTATTTTCGAATAGCAATTTCATAAACTATCTTAAATTCTTGCTTAAGACCGCTACCCCCTCGAGTTATATGTCACCTGATAGGTTATTTAACAGAGTATAGTTTTGATAAAGTTTTTGAAGAATAGAGTGCTCTACCTGGTGGTGGAAAATGGAACTAATAGAACGCTATTTTTTTTAATTTATAATAATAAAGAGACAAGTTTGTGTGTGTCAGCGCTGTTCTGAAGAGTCTGCTGTACGTAGAGTTACAAAATGTGGAGGGAAGGTACTTTTATACATGTAGTTTTACACCTGGAAGCCCGATTTTCAATTGTTTGATTAGATTTTTTTTATAATTTTTTTAGGCGATTTTTAGCGTTCTTTTTTAAGTTTTATCCCATTAGTGAAAAAAATACAGTTTCATTATTTTAACCCAATATAGCAATTTTTTTCTCTTCTCAGCAAAGTTTATTCGGAATTTTTACAGCGATATTTGAGTTTTTAACGAATTTTTAATGCAATTTTTAGCATTTTTTCTCATTTTGCGGTTTTTTTTTTTTTTGAGATTTATAAAAAGAAAACCGTTTCAAACTTTTAGCCCTAAATTTTGTGTTTGTTGCGAATTTTAGATTTTAACGATTTTTAATGCGATTTTCAATGTGATTTTTAACGCTTTTTCAAGATTTTTTGCGTTTAGCATCTATTTTTTTCATAATTGTTCTATCAAAATTTTGAGCTGTTGAGAATGCAATAAGTAGTATTTTTTTGCGAAATTTACCTAAAATGTCAAAAATTTAGTTACCACTATTTTCGAGTAGCAATTTCATAAACTATCTTAAATTCTTTCTTAAGACCGCTACCCCCTCGAATTATATATCACCTGATAGGTTATTTAACAGAGTATGGTTTTGATAAAGTTTTTGAAGAATAGAGTGTTCTACCTGGTTGTGGAAAATGGAACTAATGGAACGCTATTTTTTTAAATCTATAATAATAAAGAGACATGTTTGTGTGTGTCAGCGCTGTTCTGAAGAGTCTGCTGTACGTAGAGTTACAAAATGTGGAGGGAAGGTACTTTTATACATGTAGTTTTGCACCTGGAAGCCCGATTTTCAATTTTTTGATTAAATTTTTTTTATAATTTTTTTAGACGATTTTTAGCGTTCTTTTTGCAGTTTTATCCAATTAGTAAAAGAAATACGATTTCATTCTTTTAACCCAATATAGCAATTTTTTTCTCTTTTCAGCAAAGTTTATTCGGAATTTGTACAGCGATATTTGAATTTTTAACGAATTTTTAATGCGATTTTTTGTGTTTTTTCTCATTTTGCATTTTTATTTTATTTTATTTTTATTTATTTATTTATTTATTTTGGGGGGGGGTGATAAAAAGAAAACCGTTTCAAACTTCTAGACTTAAATTTTGTGTTTGTTACGAATTTTAGATTTTAACGATTTTTAATGCGATTTTCAATATGACATTTAACGCTTTTTCAAGATTTTATGCGTTTGGCATCTATTTTTTTTTTCATAGTTGTTCTATCAAAATCTTGAGCTGTAGAGAATGCAATTAGTGTAATGCTGTAGAGAATTTTTTTTTTTTTTTTTTTTTTTTTTTTTTTTTGCGAAATTTACCTAAAATGTCAAAAATTTAGTTACCACTATTTTCGAATAGCAATTTCATAAAATATCTTAAATTCTTGCTTAAGATCGCTACCCCCTTGAGTAATAAATCACCTAATAGGTTGTTTAACAGAGTATCGTTTTGATAAAGTTTTTGAAGAATAGAGTGCGCTAGCTGGTGGTGAAAAATGGAACTAACAGAACGCGATTTTGTTAAAATTTGGAAATATAATAATGTGATTTATTTTAAATTTTAAAATGGTTTATAATACATGATAAAAAATGTAAACAAAGAATGGGGTGACACATTTCATTGTGTGTGAAAGGAGGGGCGCGAACAAAATTAGGAAATGTAATGAGGAGATCTGTTAAGGTAGTTTATAACGCATGTTAAAATTTTTAAAGTACTGGCGATGATCTGGAGAGACCACTGCACGAAGTTATGTATGAAATTTTACACCTTGAAGGCCGATTTTCAGTTTTTTAAATTTAATTCATATGCGAATTTTAGTTGGTTTCGAGGCGATTTTTCCACATTAGCGAAAAGGAAAGCGGTTTCATTCTTTCGACTTAAATTAGTGAATTTTGTTCTCTTTTCATTATAATTTATTTTCATTTCGTGCAATGATGTTTGGATTTTTAGTGAATTATTTAATGTAAATTTTGCCGCTATTATTCAACATTAGTAAAAGGAATTTTGCTTAAAACTTTCAGGCTGATGTATTAAATTTTAGCTGTTAAGATTTATGAATTTCAGCTAATTTTAATGCGATTTTTTGAGATTTTTTGCGTTTGATGTCGGATTTTTTATATTTATGAGATATTTCCAATTACAACATTTTACCCTATTAGAGTAAATTTTGACCCCTATGATTTTTTAATATTAGTGATTTTTAATGCACTTTTCAATGCAATTTTTAGAAATTTTTCGAGTTTTAAGGCGATTTTTTGATATTCGGAAGTAAAAATTTATTTCAAACTTTTAATCTAATATAATTTTAGAGTTTTTTTTTTCGCGATTTTTCCAAAATTTTTGTGTTCCGTGTGGATTTTTTATTATCTATAAAGGATTTCCTTTTACTACGTGATTATCCTATCGACCAATTTTGCCAAATTATATCAATCGTGAAAAAAGCCAAATTATGCAAATAGATGTAATTTTTATGTTAAATAATTAAAGAAGGGATAATTTAGAAAAACATTAATACAAATACATATAAAAATAATAAGTAAAAACCACTTGATAACGTAACAAACATATGTAACATGTTTAATGTCAAGTGAATATGGAATTTACGATCCGCCATTATTGTAGTTTAATCTTATGGTTTGACCCAGATAGTTTTTTGGTCAACCGAATAATCAAATAGTTCAGATTTCCGATTAGAATGTTTTATCTGTTTGATGAAATTCTGATTACTGCGATTTAAAAAATAACTAGCGATATTTACAGCATTTTTCAATGCGTTTTTAATGAACTTTTTAATGCGATTTAGTACTATTTTTTTTCGATCCCCACCACAGTGGTGTTTTAACAATTAAAAAATTATTTTGGTTCGGGATTTTTGAAAATTTTGCCATTTTTAAAGCGATGTTTACGTTTCTTCGCGACCCGCTTCGATTTTTTAGAGGTTCAATTTTTGGCCGAATTTATCAAATTCTGATCTCTTTTCTTCAAAATTTATTCGAATTTTGAAACACAATTTTTGAATTTTGTTTTATATTTTATGAGATTTTTAATGTTTTTTGCGATTTGTAAGATTTTTCCACATTAGTAAAAATAATCCAACTTCAATTTTCTTGCCCATCTTTTTTCAACGAAGTTTAGACGAAATTCGTGCAGCATTTTTAAAATTTTTCGAGGTTTTTATTATACTTTTTAAAGTTTTTTCGCAATTCTTGCTATTTTTCGATGGACCCGGGCAACGCCGGGAAGAACAGCTAGTGTGTAATAAAGATACAGATTTCTACAAACTTTACATCTTCAAAATTACATATTTTCTTTTACTGTGTATGATATTGTTATATGTCAACAAAGTATAATATGATTAAAAGAATACACTTTGTAAAATTTACCATAAAATAGAAAATAAAGCAGGACGCGTTTCGAGCTAAAAAATAACACATTTTCATCAGCTGAAGCTTACACGTGTCTGTCAGGTGACAATGTGAGATATTAACATTTTCCTCAGATTATCTCTGACATTGTCCCCTGACAGGCTCGTGTAAGCTTCAGCTGATGATGAGGTTACTGTTTCAGCTAGAAATCCGTGCGGCTTTGTTTCGTATATTACAGTGATTTTTACAAAATGTAATGTATGTATGTAATTAATGTAATGTAATGTAATTGTAATGTAATTAATAATTAATTATCGCCGGTGTTTTCAATGTTTTTTCAAAGTATAATATAATAAATCTTTAATCTGTAAAATGTGTTTAAAAGCAATTTAAACTCTAAAAATGAATCATAATCATCATGAACTTAAATCTTACAGTTATACGCTGTAAAAATTTATAACTTTGACACAATCTTAGAATTTTTTCTGTAATAATATTTCGGTTGCTTTGACATTCATCATAGAAGATATCTCGGAGGATTCTGTTTCGAGAGTGATTAAAAGATATGTACTGAAATCACGTGACGAAAACATAGCCCTAGAGATAAATCAGCCTTGAAGTTTGCTCTTCTCTCAACTCGGCTTCATATCGCAGAACAGTGTTATGACTGAAGGATTACCAGATAAATTACCGCATTTTACTTGTGAATGTATATAATATAATTTTGAAAACTAGTACTGTGATTAAGATTTCCTGAAATATTAAAAATAAATTATTATACGAGATTTTATCATGGATTTAACTAATTATTTTTGGTAAATAATATTAGAAAACTAATTTCCATTTGACATAGTTGATTTTCTCCGCTTATTACTAATCTGGAAAGTCGTAATCTTTGCTTTTTTTTTTTATCTGTATTGGATAGGCTTGGCTGTGCCTGTTAATTGAAGTTTTCATTATAGTAGATAAAGCAGGTCTCTTTAAAAATGAATCATTCAGAACACTGCTAATTTTTTAATTCATACAATTTTTAAAAACAATATAACATCTTTTTTTGAGATAATTGCTTGTAAACTAGATCAACTGTAAAACATAAATATAACATATTTGATTGAAGAAAAAAAAAGTTATACACATTTTTTATTTATATCAGTCAAAACATAAATGATAATTAGAAGGTTTTAATACAATCTATATCAATCATCTAGAAGGAAAAACATTAGAATGAATGTTATCCTACTTTAGATAATATAATTTCATAATAATAATTATAATAAGAGTAAAATTTTAAAACAATTTCTTGATAAAAGAGCTATTAACATTGTGCTGTATACAGATTTTGCGACAAAATTAATTGAATGTTATAGGTTAGAACAACACAATTCAGAAAAAAAACCTAATGATACACAACATGGCCATTGATGAGCGTCTGCTTGCAATTTTAGACATTTTGTTTAATATCTAGAAAAATGCATGAAGAATTATCCCGAAACTCTTAGTGTATAAATATAATAGTCATATATTTCCGTGAAGACTTTATCCCGAAACTCCATAGGAACAACAAATTTAAAAAGAATGAATATCTTTTAGATAACCCTGTCAAAACTAATGTAGCAAAAGCGCTCAAACTCTATATTATGATTAAATTGCTTACTGTAATAAACTGTGTTCATTTTTATGCGAATAGCATGCATACTGGTAGAGAAATTAAGGTTTTTATATAAATGGTCCCAAATTTTGCAAAGTTTTTTGCTTATAATTTGTAGAGTTCTTAATATAAAGTAACATTATTTTCTGAAAATATGATAACTAATACTGCACATAATACCCTGTAATTAGAATTAAAAAATAATAATAATTATATGAATAATGAGAAAGTTTACTAAATAGTTTTCCACTGCGCATGCGTCAACGATAACAAAATTTCATTTGTACATTATGTTAGCTAAATGTATAGTGCAACTTTTGTGAAAGTCGCGAATTCATAGCTTGAAAAGTTTGAAAATATTCATCAATAGAATAAGCTCAAAATCCGTTATTCACAAAATGAAGCAAAGACAAGACGGTGTTCTATCCATATATTCATTGACTAGCTCTTCTGCCCGGCGTTGCCTGGGTTCATCAAAAAATAGCAAGAATTGCGAAAAAACTTTAAAAATCATAATAAAAACCTCGAAAAATAAAAAAAATGCTGCACGAATTTCGTCTAAACTTCGTTGAAAAAAGATGGGCAAGAAAATTGAAGTTGGATTAGTTTTACTAATGTAGAAAAATCTACAAATCGCAAAAAACATTAAAAATCTCATAAAAATATAAAACAAAATTCAAAAATTGTGTTTCAAAATTCGACTAAACTTTGAAAAATTTGATCTGATCAGGATTTAATAAAATCGGCCAAAAATTGAACCTCTAGAAAATCGAAGCGGGTCGCGAAGAAACGCTTCAAGTCATCGCTTTAAAAATTGCAAAATTTTCAAAAATCCCGGAACTCAAAATTTACTCTACTTGGATAAGTGTTTTGAATCTAATAATTTTGATAATGTAAAAAACATTGAAATACAAAAAAACTGCTAAAAAATCGCAATAAAAATCTTTAATCGCACAGGAGAAAATTTATCATATTAGCGAAGAAATTAAAACCCGAATTCCTTTTCCGTATCTGAAAAAAATCGCCGTAAACTCAAAAAAAAAAAAAAAGCATGCTGTATTAAAAATTCCTGTAGATCAAACTAAGAGAGCAAAACAATTACCGTAAAGTATAAAAGTTTGAAACCAAACTCTTGTTAGTCTAGAAATTTAAAATCGAATTCCTTTGAAAAATGTTTAAAAAAAAAAAGACTAAGAAAGCCCAAAAATTGCATTGAAAATTGTAATGAAAGTCGTAAAACATAAAAAAATCCCTAGGGTAAAAATTAACTGTTATTATATAAAATATTGTAATCAAGAAATTAACCATATTAACCAAAAAATTTGAAATCGAAATCGATTTCCGGATGCAAAAAAATCGCCACGGAACTTGAAGAATGGCTAAAAATTAAATTCAAAATTGCATTAAAAATAGCTAAATATTTGGAAGTCATTGCTTAAAGAAATAATATTAAGGCAGGGCGGGAGGGGGATTATTATCAAAATCATTCATAAATTACAAAATGTAGGCATGGAACGCCAAAATCATACTAAGAGATAAAACATTGCATTCGAAACATAACTACATTAAACAAAATTGATTTCTGAATGGCAGAAAATCGCCAAGGAACTTAAAAAAGTCTAAAAATCGTATCGAAAACTGTATTAAAAATCGCTGAATATTTAAAAGTCATGGCTGTAAAAATTTAATATTCAGTCGGAAATATTGTAATCGGAAATCGTTCATGAATAAGGAAAAGTCAACACGGAACACCTAAAATCCCCCAAACTAACTAAAAATTACATTGCATTAAAAAATCACTAAATTTCAAAATTCGTAAATGAAGTGCAAATGTTTGAAATTAATTTCCTTTTCGAAATTTCAAAAAATAGTCGTGAGATTCAAAAAACCAATACAAAACCATTGAAAAATTCATTAAAAATCGCTAAATGTAAATACATCCCGTGAATAAAAAAAATATTCTAGTCGTGTAAAACGTAGCAACCATTCGTTTTTACATGAATTACAAAAAAATCGACGCAGAACACAAAATATAAATAAAAACACATTGAAAATCGACAAAATTATAAAAAGGTAAACGGTGAAATTTACTATCTTAGGCTAAAAGTTTGAAACCAAAATAATTTTTTAATTGTTAAAACACCACTGTGGTGGGGATCGAAAAAAAATAGTACTAAATCGCATTAAAAAGTTCATTAAAAACGCATTGAAAAATGCATAAAATATCGCTAATTATTTTTTAAATCGCAGTAATCAGAATTTCATCAAACGGATAAAACATTTTAATCGGAAATCTGAACTATTTGATTATCCGGTTGACCAAGAAACTATCTGGGTCAAACTATAAGATTAAACTACAATAATGGCGGATCGTAAATTCCATATTCACTTGACATTAAACATGTTACATATGTTTGTTGCGTCATCAGGTGGTTTTTACTTCTTATTTTTTAATGTATTTGTATTAATGTTTTTCTAAATTATCTCTCCTTTCATTATTTAACATAAAAATTACATTTATTTGCATAATTTGGCTTGTTTCATGATTGATAAAATTTGGCGAAATTGGTCGATAGGATAATCACGTAGTAAAAGGAAATCCTTTATAGATAATAAAAAATCGACACGGAACACAACAATTTTTGAAAAATCGCGTTAAAAAAATTCTAAAATTATATTAGATCAAATCATTAGATAGATGAAATCAATTTTTACTTCCGAATATCAAAAAATCGCCATAAAACTCGAAAGATTTCTATAAATTGCATTGAAAAGTGCATTAAAAATCACTAATATTAAAAAATCACAGGGGTCAAAATTTACTCTAATAGGGTAAAACGTTGTAATTGGAAATATTTCATGAATGACAAAAATCCGAAATCAAACGCAAAAAATCTCGAAAAATCGCATTAAAATTAGCTGAAATTCATAAATCTTAACAACTAAAATTTAATACATCAGTCTGAAAATTTTAAGCAAAATTACTTTTACTAATGTCGAATAATAGCGGCAAAATTTACATTAAATAATTCGCTAAAAATCCAAACATCGTTGCACGAAATCCAAATAAATTATATTGAAAAGAGAACAAAATACACTAATTTAGGTCGAAAGAATGAAACCGTTTTTCTTTTCGCTAATGTGGAAAAATCTCCTCGAAACTCACTAAAAATCGCATATGAATTAAATTAAAAAAAACTGAAAATCGGCCTTCAAGGTGTAAAATTTCATACATAACTTCGTGCAGCGGTCTCTCCAGAGCATCGATAGTACTTTAAAAATTTTAACATGCGTTGTAAACTACCTTATCAGATCTCCTTATTACATATCCTAATTTTGTTCGCGCCCCTCTTTCACGCACCCTGAAATGTGTCACACCATTCTTTGTTTACATTTTTTATCATGTATTATAAACCCTTTCAAAATTTAAAATAAATCACATTGTTATATTTCCAAATTTTAACAAAATCGCGTTCTTTAGTTTCATTTTTCACCACCAGCTAGCGCACTCTATTCTTCAAACACTTTATCAAAACGATACTCTGTTAAAAAACCTATCAGGTGATATATTACTCAAGGGGGTAGCGATCTTAAGCAAGAATTTAAGATATTTTATGAAATTGCTACTCGAAAATAGTAAGTTCAAATATCGCTGTAAAAATTCCGAATAAACTTTGCTGAAAAGAGAAAAAAATTTCTATATTGGGTTAAAAGAATGAAACTGTATTTCTTTCACTAATGGGATAAAACTTAAAAAAGAACGCTAAAAATCGCCTAAAAAAATTATAAAAAAATGTAATCAAAAAATTGAAAATCGGGCTTCCAGGTGTAAAACTACACGTATAAAAGTACCTTCCCTCCACATTTTGTAACTCTACGTACAGCAGACTCTTCAGAACAGCGCTGACACACACAAACTTGTCTCTTTATTATTATAGATTTAAAAAAATAGCGTTCTATTAGTTCCATTTTCCACCACCAGGTAGAGCACTCTATTCTTCAAAAACTTTATCAAAACTATACTCTGTTAAATAACCTATCAGGTGATATCTAACTCGAGGGGGTAGCGGTCTTAAGCAAGGATTTAAGATAGTTTATGAAATTGCTACTCGAAAATAGTGGTACCTAAATTTTTGACATTTTAGATAGATTTGACATTAAAATACTACTTATTGCATTCTCAACATCTCAAGTTTTTGACAGAACAACTATGAAAAAAAAGAAGATGCTAAACGCAAAAATCTTTAAAAAAACGTTAAAAATCGCATTGAAAATCGCATTAAAAATCGTTAAAATCTAAAAATCGTAACAAACACAAAATTTAGGGCAATAGGCTAAAAGTTTAAAACTATTTTCTTTTTATCAATCCCAAAAAATAGCCGCAAAATGAGAAAAAAAACACTAAAAATCGCATTAAAAATTCGTTAAAAATTCGAAAATCGCTGTACAAATTCCGAATAAATTTTGTTGAAAAGAGAAAAAAAATAGCTATTTTGGGTTAAAAGAATGAAACTGTATTCCTTTCACTAATGGGTAATGGGATAAAACCGCAAAAATAACGCAAATATCGCCTAAAAAATTATTTTAAAATATCGAAACAAAAAATCGAAAATCGGGCTTCAAGGTGCAAAACTACATGTAAAAAAGTACCTTCCCTCCAAATTTTGTAACTCTACGTGCAGCAGTCTCTTCAGAACAGCGCTCACAGACAAACATCCTTCTCTCTTTATTATTATAATATTTATTTGTAGATTCTACAAAAAATGTGAATCTATTAAACTAGTTTTTCTAAAGCTACTGAATTCAGTAACTTTACAAAAGAATCTACTAAAATTAAGTAATCTTACTAAATAAATCACTGTAATCGCACTAAATTCTTAGTAACCTTAAAGATTCTTTTAAAAAATCGTGCACATCTGTATCTGTTACAAGAAGTTTTTGTTGTTACTGTTACATAAAAAGTTCTATTAATTCCAGTTTTCTTAAAAACTTTTAGTAACATTACAGATTCTTTTTACAGTGTAATTCAAAATTTAAAAAAGCTCTTGAAATTTGTGCTTGACTTTGATAAAAATACCTTCGGATACGACTTTTTTTCAATTTTTAGAAAAAAGTACCTTAATGTTAATAACATTAACACCAGCAATCCCAATGGTTTAATTACCGTTTAACGAATATTTTATTGCTTGAACGATATTTTGAAGATTATTGTTTGAAAGATAAATGATGTTTTTCTATGTACTATTGAATTGGTGGAATATTAAAATTATGAAACATTTGTAGTTCTTTAGAAAATATTATACTACAATATGATTTCATTTATATTTCAAGACTAATACTTTCTGCGTTTTGTTACACATGCTTTTTCAAGCTTAACCAACCTTTATTTTACTATACATTATAACTCTTATTCTAAATTTAAAGATTGAAATACGTTTTTAAAAAAAATCGCAAAAAGCTCAAAGAGAATTAATTAAATAATAATTATCTATATAATAAAGGCCAAACGTATCTGTGCGTAACGCATACGTCATGCTTTGAATGGCAACACTTTTTGATGAAATTTCGGTTTTGCAATTTTCGCTATTGCAAATTTTTAAACTTCTAGACATAGCACGTTTTCAACTTTTATACCATCGTATAGAAAAAAAATGCACTTTTAAATGCAGTTTGTAAGAAAACTGTATTTCAATTTGTTTTTGAGTTATTAATTTTTTTGTAGTTTTTAGTTCAACTTCTCTGATAGTGGCAACTTGAGTATCGCATTTATGTGGGAAATAAAGAAAAAATAGCCATAGAGTTAAAAAAAAAAAAAATAAAATAAAGATGCAATTTGGTGACTGGAGATGACATCAAAAATGTAACTCTGAAACTCGCTGCGTTGCATCAAACACAACCGCGTGCTTTCGCAAAAAAGGAAAACTTTTAGACGATACAGTTTCAATTCAAAATACAATGAAATGCTATTTTAGAATGCTAAAATATAATGAGATTTTTTCAGTTAGAGAAAAATTGATGTTAAAGAATTCGGTCTCTGTTCCACGAGATTGTTTTGTTTGGGCCGAATAAGAGACTTAAATTGGAAGAATAACGTCCATTCAAATCATTTTAATCGCATACTGCACCTGCATTTATCTCTTTTCTCCATGGAAAATAACAGAACACTGTATATTTTAGTTGCCATTTTTTCATAGCAACTGAAAAAAATAGCAATTAAAAACCTGTTATGACAAAATATTGTCGGTTATAAAACCCAGTGAATTTTGTTGGTTTTATTTCGTTTTTATCTATCAATTTAATGACTTTTAGTTCGTTGTAAATTTATTTTACAAAAGATACATCAGTCATCAACAAAAATGTATTTTAAAGAATATCTGTGTGCCATATTTTCTTAGTTGGTTTTAAAAACTGAACGAATGCAATTTTATTCTTTGGCAAAATGTTTGGCTAATAACTTCTACCTTGCGTCTAATACTGAAGTACCGATAATTTTCAAAGCTTTATATAATTGCATAATTAATATGTTTCATATAAAATTGTTGTTTGGAATTAGTTGTCAGTTTAAAAAGCATATTACGTAGGAAAATTTTATTAGACTTTTTAATTAAAAAAAAAAAACTTTCACCTTTACTCTGTGACCCGGGAACCCCGGGTTCGATGTACTAGTTATTATTATTTCCGAAATCATAAGTAAAAATGAAGTCATATAGTCAATGAATCGGTATATACTAACAATGCTGCGTGAAAATAGTAGCAAAAGTATTTCGTGAAACCGAAGAAAACTTCATTAAATGACACATTCTATTTTTAGCACACCTGATCCGAAAGTTAACATTAATTTGCAGACAATACCTGTTAATTTCATTCCATAATATTGGAATATATTTAATCACTATCATTTCATAAATTGTGAAATAAATGTATCGCATATCTTGTTAATATTAATAAAGACACTGAATTCTACTTTGTTCATTAATTTATTTACTACTTTATCGTCAGTGTTCACTCCCTTTCTCTATCCGTCCATTCGCAATAAAATGCACGATAAATTCAGAACTAATGGCCATTACTTTCACAAACTTACGCTTCCTCAAGTGCGTCCCAATTATGTTCCTTTCATTTGCTTCACGTACTTTGTTAGAGAAGTTCTTAGAATTTCGAGAGCTAAAACTTCATTTCTCTGTTTCTCAGTTGAACGCTGTCGTCTCATTCTTATTTCGATTGTTTCCCTTTCCATCAAACTTTTAAAGCATTTCTAGTGAAAGGAAAATTTCTCGTTGAAGCATAAATAAAATAATTTTAAAATTCGGCATTAAACATAAGCGTTCGAAGTTATTTCAGAAAGGCATATTAGTTTTAGTGCAATTAATATGTATTATTTACTTGAGCATTCATTTGTTATAACGATAATGTAAGAATCTTGATACTAACAATATATATATATATATATATATATGATTCAATTCACATATATACAGAGTGATTCGTAAATATCAAACTATGGGCTATTTCCTTAAGCATTGTCCCTCATACTTCGAAATACTAAAATTCATAAAAAAAAAATGGTGCGAAATAGGATGACATAAGATACAACTACATGGGAGGTCTATTTGAAAAAAATACGAAAATAAAATTTTTATAAGGTCCCTGTAGGGTGAAAATTCCAATGAAGAAAACTTTCCTTATTCAGTCCTGAATTAACGAGATAAACGGAACTGAATATTTAGACCCGTGCAGACATCTAGTGCAGAGCAACAGCATATTTTGAAAATAGATTCAATATAAAACACATATATACTGCAATTTTATGTCAAAAGGAAGGGATTCATAATAAATCGATTTTTATTAAACAACAGTTTGTTTAAGAAACCTATCTTGCATTGAAATTCAGAATGATTCGCTCAGAGGCAGGATGTTGTAAATCTCAAATTTTAGAGAATTTTAGAATTTAATAACTCTCTGAGACTTGTGAATATCGTGATGATTTTTTTGTTTGTTTAATTCCGTAATGGATAAGAAAATATTTCTCGATTGGAAATTTTATCCTACAGGAGCCATACAGTTTTTTATTTTTGCATTTTCTCAATAAGATCCCCCCCCCCTTTCGCCGTGAAGTTGCACCTTATATCACTAAATTTTGCAGTTTTTATGAAACTTTGCATTTTAAAGTATGTGCTACGGCCAATATTTAATGAGATAGCCTACTATTTCGATATTTAAGAAACACCCTGTATACAGCTCCAAGTAAAAAAGTTTCTGGATTAATTAATTTTACTGTATAATAATTGTTAGTGTAATACTTAATTTTACTTGTATTTAGAATTTCATTTAACGTTATTTCAGTGTAGAACATTTGAAAAAGAACAATGGTTGATTGTTAAATAAATTTGTATGTTATTGAAGAAAATTAAAACTATTAAAGTTTAAATTTTGACGGAATATTGTATTTCTTTTTATCATTCAAAATATTAGAATACTAAAATAAATAGTTAAAAAATTAAAATACTTATGAATTTTAAAGATACCTTCAGAATCTTGCATAATGTAAGCATAAACTTAGCTTCGGTGCGATTTCTTCTTAAGTTATAAAAACGCTTTGCATGATCATTTGCGTAAAACTTGTCCTTGGCTTTCACGGAATTTATTTTGAACATTTTGTACATTTTTATTTACCTTTACATAATTTTGTAGATAATTACTATTAATTTGGATGTGGTACCTACTAATTTTATTCCGTAATGTTTACACTGGTTTAATATTTAACTTCTCCTAAATTAAAAAAAGAGTTAGTGAAAATAAAGCTATCACATATCTTCTAAATATTAATAAAGACATAGAATTTTATTTTGTACTGTAATTTATTTATTTATTCATCGTCAATGCCTCTACTTGCACTTTCTCTACTCTGTCTTCCCAAATAAAAAGTGCGATAAATTCAGAGCTAATAAAGAAACAGAGCCATTACTTTTACAAACTTACGCTTCCTCAAATGCGTCCCAATAAAGTTCCTTTCATTTGTTTCATGCGCTTTGTTAAAGAAGTTCTTAGAATTTCGAAAGTTAAAACTCATTTTCTCTGTTTCTCAGCCGAACGCTGTCGTCTCATTCTTATTGTGTTTATCTGTCTTTCCATCAAACTTTTAAAGTAGTTCTAGTGAAAGGGAGGATTTCTTCGTTGAAGCATATAAAACAAGAATATTCAAATTATACATCAAACATAAGCGTTCAAAGTTATTTCAGAAAAACAGTTTAGTTTTAGTGCAATTAATGTAAACATTTTCATATATATTTTAATTTTTCTTAAGAAAGGTGTTATAGTAAAAAAATACATTGACATGTTTCGGAACCATCAAATAAGTTCCATAGTCATAATATAAATAAAACAAAATTTCAAAATATTTCTCGGACAATACAAATGACACGCGACAATGAGATATAAATAACAAACAAACATGCGCTCTATTGCAAAAAATTAAATTAAAATATAGACCATGATCTAAAACTTAAGTAAAAATAAAAATCTTTAGTTAGTTATTAATTAGTTATTACTTAGTTAAGTTTTAGATCATGGTCTATATTTTAATTTAATTTTTTGCAATAGAGCGCATGTTTTTTTGTTATTTATATCTCATTGTCGCGTGTCATTTGTATTGTCCGAGAAATATTTTGAAATTTTGTTTTATTTATATTATGGCTATGGAACTTATTTGATGGTTCTGAAACATGTCAATGTATTTTTTTACTATAACACCTTTCTTAAGAAAAATTAAAATTGTTATTAAAATGTTTATATAAAAGGTGAATATTTTAAAATCTGATTATTTAAAAAATCAATTGGATTTAATTAACTTTTTATCGCAATTAATGTATATTATTGATTTTAAGCATTCGTTTCGTAATCTTTTGGAGACGAACGACTGGTATACCTGCCTCAAAAAGGCTTAAGAATCCTTTTTTTATCCCCACCAGTAAAATTTTACTGTAAAATTTGCCTTATTTAATCGGAATATTTTTTCGATTTAATAAGGCACAAATACCTCTTTTTAAAAACCGGTGACAAAACATTAAAAATTTCGTAAAAGGCTCCCTCGCGAAGGGGTTAATAGAGTAAGAATCTTGATAGTCGCAGAAAACTTTACATTTTACATAAAGTTAAAAACGCTTGTACATCCTTAAATATTTACATCGTAAAATCCTTGTGTTCTACTAATATAGGACCAAATTAAGAAACATGATAATAAAGTACAATAAGTTGATTTTTTTTTCATAATTAAAATAATGGTTTATTTCAGAATATAAGTTTAATCTATCTCCTTTGAAATGTAAACGCCGTTTTCAAAGAATTCTTTTAAGCATATTTTAGTGTATCATTTCTTCCAATATAAAAATTATAAATTATCAAAGAATATAATGTTTTGAAATAAAAATCAGTCTTAACAGATTGGTTTCTGTTCCCATACACTGTAAAAAAAATCTGTAACCTTAGTAATCTAAATTATCCGAAATCTCTTATGCTTACTAAAATTTTATGTGTACACTGTACAAGAAAATGATGTCAATCTACAAAACTTGTAAGCAAAACTAAAACCATCTGTAACTTTACAAAAGAATTTACTAAAATTTTGGTAACTTTACTAAAATTTTATCTATAATGCTTGTTATCGATACTTAAAAAGTTCTTGGAATACGATTTCCCAAAAAAATTCTTAGTAACCTTAAAATTTGTTTGATTCAAAGTGCAAATCTGTATCTGTTACATGAATTTTTATTGTTGCCGTTACATAAAAAGTTCTTGGAATACAATTCTACTAGAAAAATTTTTGTAATTGCCCAATTTTTTTTTTTACAGTGTATTCCTTTCAAAATATTTACGCTCATTTGCAAAAAAAAATGATAAAAATCACTCATTATAGAAAAAAATATTTTTATCATTATGAAAATGTTACGATAAAACATTTTTAAAATATATGAATTACTTTGGAATCATATTTCTTATTGCGAGCAATATAAATTACGAATCAAATACTTCAGAAAAGTAATGTAGTTCGTTAAAAAAAACCAACAAAGAATAAAAAATCTAGATCGAATGCTTATAAAAAAATATATATATACAAATTTTACTACATGTATTGCAAGATTTATGCACAGCATCAAATTCTATAATGTTCATGAATTTTGTTTGCTAACTTCTGATCATTTTCACAAACTTTCGTTTCTCCAAATGCGTTTACAGTTATTTTGTCCCTTTCATTTATTTCGTTTACTTTGTTGTATAGCTACTGGATATTTTGAGAACTACAATTAGTTTCTCTCTGTCTCGATTGGATGCAGTTGTATCATTCTAAATCTTCTTTTCTTTCTTTTCATCAAACTTTCCCGTTTTAGTATCTCTCTAGTCTAAAAAAGTAACTACGCTATCGCATTCGCTGACAATGAATTTTTTGTAATGTAAGGTATTTCTTCGTTAATATTCTGAAAAATACTCCCTAAAAATTTATGAAAATTGGTAGTATTATGAAGAAATATTGGATAAACATGCTAATGTAGACAGTTTTCAAATCGAATACTTATTTTAAGCGATATTTAATGTTAAACTTGTTCAGAATCGTTCAGTTAAAAAAGATTTATTAGTACAAAAACTAAACACAGGAATTAAAACAATTTTTGAACAACTTATAAATTAGAAGTTCCCAGTGTGCAGTCTGCATGTATTTATTATTATTTATTATTATTATTTTTTATTATTTTATTTAAATGTGAGAATTTATGGCCATTTGAAAAATCAAATTTTCAGCATTTTGAGAGACATGTTTTGCATGTTTTCGAAAGGGTTATTATTTGAAAATGTTGCCAAATGATTAAAAAATATTTTTTTAAAAAAATAAATAAGTGTTCATTCGCGACAATCAGAATAAGAATAAAAAACTTTCTTCAAAGTAGAATTATTTAATTACTTGTTAAAATTGTGAAATATTGAAAATTACATCATATAACTGCATTAACATGTGAGTATTAAAATTGAAAGAAAATTTTGAACTCACTAAAATGCGTTAACCGTTCTAAATGTAAAAAATTACGCCATGTTTAAAATAATCAAACAATAATGATGCAAACAGCAAACAGTTTAAATTTAAAAGTACATTTACGTTAGACACATGAAACATTTTACATTTCTAAATGATCTCTTATTGCATATTATAATGCAGTGGAAGTAAAAAACTTTTCCTTTCTATCAATAAAGATATCTTGGCGTACGTATCAAAAAGAGAATGTAAACTTTTGAATAATTAATACAAACATTAATGTGCGCTAAAACTATTAAATAAAAGAAATTACGTCATATTTAAAATGATTAAGTAATATTGCAAAACAATTATAATTAAAAAAATATTTAGACGAGACCTTTACTTCATATTTTGATATGATCTTCTTAACTATTATTGTCTGACACGGGACAAATAATGTTTCTTTACAAACAATAAAAAGTGAATATTAAAAAAGGAAGAAAAATTTTATGAAATTTTCAGGAGATTTAAA
This sequence comes from Maratus speculifer, assembly GCA_964019185.1. Classification (NCBI taxonomy): domain Eukaryota; kingdom Metazoa; phylum Arthropoda; class Arachnida; order Araneae; family Salticidae; genus Maratus; species Maratus speculifer. The sequence goes on from OZ025291.1 coordinate 253,942,069, forward strand.
CGGTACATTCAAAACCCTTACTTAAAATGTTTTCTTATACTGCAGTTCAAAAAATACCAGGAAGCAAGGACTGTGTGTATTTAACTGTACAACTGATCTTGTTTAATCAAACATGCAAATAGCCAGTAGATTTTTAGCAGCAGCTGATTAAACTATAAAATCCCCCAAAATAAAGGGAAATGAGTAGAAACATATTTAAAGGGAAATCACTACTTAAAAGGAAAACAATGTCATTTTTATAAATTACAAATTTCATTTGAAAAAATATTTTTTAAAGCCTAATACTTATAAATAAATTCAACTTTAAAATTCCGCAGCCAAACTACACACCGGAATTATACGAGAAAGCAAAGTATTTTCGGTTAAATTAACATCATTTGTATATTTTCGTATGCTTTTATAAATGTAATAATGCAAATATTAACATCAGAAATTTTTACTTGATTTTAATAGCTTAATATCCTTTGCAAGCAATCATATTGCTACAAAAATTCTGAACTCTTTCTTGCACTTGATTAACTGATAAGATAATAAAAATATAATATTTGTTGGTTAATGATCTTTACTATGCTTACATTAATGGTAGCATAATCTTAATATAATACTTTAGCTGTCTAAGTAAAATTTTGTTTTTAGTTTTTAATTTATAAAATTACAACACTACTTCTTGTGTCTTAACAATAGTGATTTTCATTGGAATTATATACTTAAAAAATTAAAGATTATTCTGAATAAGGCTGGATTATTTATCAATATATAGACAGATATTGATGTTTTTTAATTATCACATTAACAATATCTAAGCGTTGATTCTTCAGATATATCCCAATATAGATATCTAATCTCTGTCTCTTCCAATGTATCCCAAAAACATTTTTCTTCCTGCGTCGCGACATCAAACAATGAAAAAAAATTCTTCTGCACCAATATCGCAATGTCTTCAAAATTACTTACTTTAGCGATTACAATTATTCACTTTCCCATTCTATTCAAATCTCAATACCTACCGCCTTCGATTATCTCTCTTTATTTCTATCCCGACATACCTAAATACATTATCTCTATTCATTGTTATTACAAAATCAATTTTCATTTGCCATTCGTAATGAATAGAGCTGTTAACCTGTAAAATGTACTTTATAAATGCTATGGTTTTTTTTTTTTTTTTTGAAACAGTAGTACTAATCTTATTATCACCAGGCCTCAAATAAGTCTTAACTTTTTAAATAATAGTATAAACGTCTATAGATGATATACTTACATAGCGTCTAAAATAATACTGCCTTTGACTGTAGGTTTATGGCCATTGTTTCAATGAATATAATGCTGTTTCAAAAATATTTGCATGAGTCGAAATAGTTGCAGTCCGTATGTCTTGTTGTAACAAGCAAGTTGGAAACGTAGTAAAGGAAGTACCTCAGTCTCAATAATACATATCAATTACAGATCAACCGAATTATTTTAAAGTAAATTAGAATTCGGACATATAAATAAACAGATGGACAGACAAACCGAATTTCTAAAAACTTTCAATTATATTGAAAAGTGTTAAAAACGCATAATGTTTGAAACTGGCCTTTCACAAATTAGTACCAATAGACAGAAGCATAATTGGATGCTTTCGTTCACAGCTCTGTATAACGCCTATATTATCTTTATATATACAAGTTGATTATAATTAAAGTTTAAGTTTCAAAACAGTTTAAAAAAAGAACCACTGATTAGAATGATGCCAAAATTGAACGGCGTATTATTGTAAGAATGGAGAAAGAATATGAACCAAAAAATAGTTCCAAATTTTAGTGACAGATGGCGCTGTAAGTGTCAGAAGATGAAAATTAGAATACCTAGCATACGCACGGCCATTTCGGGTATTATAAAAGCGTCTCTGACGTTCGCCATGAGTGTCTCAATGTAGGACCGCGCGCTGCTTGAAAAGCATTATTACAAGAACGATGATTCCGCACCAGTAGGTCTGTAGAAATTCAGGACTCTCAAAGAGTATGATAAAAGGAGTTGGACCAATGATTCTCATGGATCTGGTGAAAATGACGAAAAAATTCGTAAATACAGGTTCGTTTGATGCGTTTGAAAGATGGGACTCGGGGGTAGTTGAAGAAGCGGCCACAGCAGTTCAGGGGAAGTCGAGCGTTCGTGTTAAACCATGCAGTACATGGAGAATTGCCCGATCACTGTGCAGGCCTGTGAGCACGATGCATAAGATTCTACGTATTATCCAGCAATGCTATACGTACAAAATTTGCCATGTGCAGGCGTTGTTTTCTTCTGACCTGCCAGCAAGAAACGGTTTTGCAGTGAATTTTCCTGCTCGCATGGAAGTGGACAATGATTGACTGTGGAAAATTCTGTGGACAGACAAAACCCATTTCCATCTGACGGTGTAAGGGCATATTATTTTGTATGTTATTTAGCATATTTTACTTTGCATATTATTTAGTAATTGTTTTTCCTTCTCCCCCCCCTTTTAAAATTATACCAATCTCTAAATTCTTAACTTTAATTAATAATCTGAGTTTTAATCCCATTAATCTCCTTCATCTGGTAACGGTCGTTTTCTTTTAAACTAAGTTTGCATTTTTTTTTCTAAATGTAATTGTTTAAGCCCCAACTCCTTAATGCAGACATAATAAATATTCTTTCTCCCTAGCAACAGCTTCTAGATTTTATTCTCATAGCTAGGTCCTCTTTCTGTGCAGAATTAAATCATGTGTGTACAGCTACATTTTAGAACCAGATGCTGTTATTCTGCAACGGTCGAAGCTATTTTCATTATTAATACTTTCCTTACTAACTTTTATTTTATTTTATTAACGTATTTTCTCTGACCTTTCTTATGACATGTGATTTTTTCCCAACCCCCTGTAGAGAATTCATTCCTTGTGGTTAGAGAACCCATGTTCATTCTTTTATCAATTGGTGTTGATTGTTTCATATTGTGCCCTTTGACTCTTCTCTTTTATTTATTATTATCGGAAATCAAATGCATGTCTTCTACCATCATAATTGCCGCTTTCTATTATACAGGAGATAACTAGTAGTAAACCTTAGCAACGCATATTATTTTTTATAGGTCAAATGGTTTAACATAATTAAAAAACACCGCAAACAACATTTCTTCTTTTACCAATATGTAACGGAGATTTTTGCGTAGCCTTATCAATAAATAATAAATATGCTTTGCATCGTATACAAAATAAATATTGAAGTGCTTTTCATAAATGCATATCAATATCATTATGTTCGTAAGGTTGCAACATCTTTAAAATGCACTTTAAGCAATTATTTTCCATGGGCAAAATGTAACGGAAAATTTGACTGTCACTGCAATTGAACTATACATCCGATTTTCTTAAAATTTGAAATGATACGACAAAATTCTGCATCATTTATATATTTAAATTTTCAAATCATTCGGTTGGATAGTTCTTGCTTGACACTTATCATATCGATCTGATAAATTTAAAGAAGTTTCTGTCTTCCGAAATTCGATGCTCGAATGAATATTGTATATTGTATTGATGTTATTTTCGTACAGAAAACGACACAAAAAACGATTTTACTGAGTTGTTAAAAAATACAAGTTGTCACAATAAACAAGGCCAATAAACGTTAACTGTCTAAATTTGGAGAATAATATTCAAATCTGAGAATTTGTTTTAATACTTAAGAGTCCAGGTGAAACCGGTACATTTTAGTTCTTAAATATTGGCATACATTTATTTAACATATTTTTGAAAACAGGTGTGTAACAAACATGCATTATTATGCTGTATATAGTATTCTAATGTTTTTTTTTTTTTTTTCAAAATCACCTATATTTGATGTCAACCCCTCTTGTGATCTGCTATTAACGCCAAATCGGTGAATATATATATATATATACAGCTCATATTCAAAATATTAGAATAATTACCTTTTTTTTAGAAATTGAAAATATCGTTTGGTAATTTAATGTCTTTTAATGAAAATATGCAAACGATATTTTTATTAAGAACTTATTGTTGATTAAACTTACTTGTTATCTTAAATTTAATATCATTTTTGAAAAGATTAATTGCAAAAAAAAATATTTTGAAAAGTCAAAATATTAGAATATTTATTCAAGTGGTTCAAAATATTAGAATATTTCACATTAATTCTCCTTTAATTATTACCAATTCTTAACTGGTGGCATCATTGATTAAATTCAGACTATTTTATTTAAAATCAGTATTCTTTTTTGCAGTTTGTTTCTTTTTCGTCTTAAAATGGGCCGTGTGAGTGACATTCCTGAATCTACTAAACTTCGTATGGTTGTTTTGTATCGGCACGGTAAAAATCAATGTTTTATAGCGAATTATTTACATTGTTCGCAATCGAGCGTTAGTAAAATACTAACACAATATTCAAAAATTGGAAAATTTCCAAATAATCGCCGAAATGGTGGCCGAAAACCAAAAACATCTGCTAGAGATGACAGGAAACTGAAGCGTATAGTTAAGAAAAACCGTTTTAAAAGTGTGCGATTCTTGCACCGAAAATGGAAAGAAGAAGGAGTTGAAGTTTCTACATCGACAACATTAAGACGTCTCCATAAATTTAAATTTGAATCTCGTGTACCGAAAACAAAACTTCTCATGATTGCAAGACAAAAGCGTATAAGATTGAATTGGTGTAAATCAAGACGTTTATGGAGTAATGAAGATTGGAAAAATATATTATTTAGTGATGAAAGTATGTTTTGTGTTTCATATGGTAATCAAGGTATTCGAGTTTGGAGAATGAAGCAAGAAGCATTTGATAAAGAATGCCTTAAACGTTCCGTAAAATTTGCTGCTAGTGTCATGCTTTGGGGTTGTATGAGTGCAGAAGGACCTGGAAAGTTATGCATCGTCTACGAAAAGGTTAACTCTCTCATATATCAAGAAATTTTAGAATATTACATGATTCCATCATCAGAAGATTTATTTGAAGATGATTTCATCTTTCAACAAGATATAGCGTCCCCGCATACCTCGGTGTCAACTAAGAATTCGTTCCGCCAACGCAACATTAAGGTACTTCCTTGGCCACCAAATTCACCAGATCTTAATCCCATCGAAAACTTATGGTGTATAATGCAAGAAAATCCTCCTTCAAGTAAAACTGAGTTAGTGGCACGTATAAAGTCTATATGGGCTAATATTGATAGAAATGTTTGTAAACACCTTGTATACAGTATGCAAGATCAATTGTACGCTGTTATGAAAGCTAAAGGGGATGCTACAAAATATTAACTACCATTTACTTCATATTCATAAGGTAATGTTGTTGCGTAAAAGAAAATATTCTAATATTTTGAACCAATCTAAATTTTATTCTAATATTCTGGTGTGTTTAAGGAAGCTGTATACCTAATTTATTGTGCTGTATTTTATATTTTATAAATGTTAAAATCTTATCTAAACATTCCAGATTTAATTTATAAGAAATTTAATTGCATTTACTTAGTATAAAAAATAAATAAATGACAAATAATTTTTTCTTATTACTTTTTCTCAATTATTCTAATATTTTGAATATGAGCTGTATATATATATATATATATATATGTGTGTGTGTGTGTGTTACAGGCCAAACCCGATTTTAGGCCAAACTAGTTTATCCTAACGCCCTTCGGATAGACTAGTTTTTCCTAGGCCAAACCGGTCTATCCTAACGCCCATCGGATAAACTAGTTTTTCCTAGGCCAAACCGGTCTATCCTAAGGCCCATCGGATAGACTAGTTTTTCCTAGGCCAAACTAGTCTATCCTAAGGCCCATAGGACAATCTTGTTCTTCCTAGGCCAAACTAGTTTGGCCTAACTCTTATAGGATAAACTAGTTTAGCCTGCTGTTTATTGGTCTGAACTAGTTTATCCTAGGCCGATCTAGTTTATCCTAGGCCAATTCAATTTGGCGTGATTTTATTGAATTCAATGACCGCCACAGCGCCAACATTCTAGTTTGTCCTAGGCTGATCTAGTTTATCCTAGGCCAATTTAATTTTACGAGTTTTTAGGTATCAGGCGTCAAAGCCTGAGAAATAATGGGCTCGCAGGTTCTGTATGTATGAATGTACGTATGTATGTACGTATGTATGTACGAATGTACGTATGTATGTACGTATGTATGTACGAATGTACGTATGTATGTACGTGCGTATGTACGTAACGCGATAACTCGTGATAGAAATATCCGATTTGTTTCAAATGTTGGATGCACGTTCATTGATATAAGGTACTTTTCTGATTAATTTTGGGAATCCATTGGATAAGAATAAAGGGGAGCGAACGGGAGCCTAGTCCCCCACCGTTAATTTAGAGAAATGGATTTTTTATGCAGAATTATCAGTTTTCATTTAAAATTTTAGATATAGGATCTTTCTGACAAGGCGCCTCCATGATTAGTTGTGGATGTTTATTGTTTAAGTGTAAAAAAAGGGCAATGTATTGCTTCACATTTGTATATAGGTTCTTTCTGATAAGGCGATTCCCTGAATAGTTTTGGGGATTAATGGTTAAGTATGAAGGGAAAAATTACATCTCTTACATAGAAAAAACTAGTTTATCCTATGGGCATTTAGATAAACAAGTTTGGTGTGGAAAAACTGATTTATCCAATTGGCATAAGGATAAAATAGTTTGGCCGAGGCTAATCTAATTTAGCTCGAAAACGGGTTTGGCCAGTAAAAAACACATCTTTCACCAGAAAAAGTATAAATGTGTGTCAAGAGTCATTGCTTATAACACCAATACAGAAATTGAACATGTTCACCTTAGAGACATGATGCATTGGACATGGTGTTTGCTTATTCAAGCAAATTATTATTACTTACTTTAATGTTATTTACTTTTGTACAGGCAGAGCTCTGTCTGTACAAAAATCAGTGAAAAAAGACTCAGCCCGGCTCGATCTGGCCCTACTCAATTTCTGCAAAAAAATTCAGGTTTTACTTCACATACAATTAAGATTCCTTTAAAAAATACTTATTAGATAATACTTATACTTATTGGATAAATTTACAATGTATTTTTAAATTATGTTGTGTTCACAGAATGGAAAATAAACAATGTATTAATGATTATCTAGATTCTTAGAGTTTCAATATTCAAATACGGATTCATTAAATAATCAATGTAGTTTAGAGCAAAAGAAAAAATATGAGAGTTACAAATATCATAACTTTTGAATCCGTTCAGTAAAAAGTGATTATTTGTGAATATATTTCTCTGTCATTCCTTAAGGCTTTTCTCAAATCCTAAAAAGCTACATCCTAACACATTTATGAACTACTTCTTTTTCGGAAATGCATAAGGTTAACAGATTCAGATAATATATAATCGAATGGCGTAAACCATTTTTTCATAAAAGCGATGTATCTTTGAGAAGATAATAAAGCTACGTTTTGAATCGAATTTCCGGTTACGACTTCACGAAAAAAAAATTGACGCCGTGACAAGAATAGCTTATATGTCGACAGGTAATTAATTTCTCAAAAATGGAAAACGCTGCTCGAATGCAAATTTTGTTCATCTTCATTCTGGCTCGAATATGCATAATAATAATAATAATAATAATAATAATAATAATAATAATAATAATAATAATAATAATAATAATAATAATAAATGCAAGTCAGATCTCATTTGGCACGAGTGTGCAGAAAAAAGCAAACACCATGTCCAATGCATCATGTCTCTAAGGTGAACATGTTAAATTTCTGTATTGGTGTTATAAGCAATGACTCTTGACACACATTTATGCTTTTTCTAGTGAAAGATATGTTTTTTACTGGCTAGACCCGTTTTCGAGCTAAATTAGATTAGCCTCGGCCAAACTATTTTATCCTTATGCCAATTGGATAAACAAGTTTTTTCTACACCAAACTTGTTTATCTAAATGCCCATAGGATAAACTAGTTTTTTCTATGTAAGAGATGTAATTTTTCCCTTTATACTTAAATATTAATCCCCAAAACTATTCAGGGAATCGCCTTATCAGAAAGAACCTATATACAAATGTGAAGCAAATCCGTAAATTCTGCATCAAAAATCATTTATCTAAATTATGGGAAGGAGTTAACTTACATTGCCATTTTTTTACACTTAAACAATAAACATCCACAACTAATCATGGAGGCGCCTTGTCAGAATGATCCTATATCTAAAATTTTAAATGAAAAATGATAATTCTCCATAAAAAATCCATTTCTCTAAATTAACGGTGGGGGACTAGCCTCTTGTTCGCTCCCCTTTATTCTTATCCAATGAATTCCCAAAATTAATCAGAAAAGTACCTTATATCAATGAACGTGCATCCAAAATTTGAAGCAAATCGGATATTTCTATCACGAGTTATTGCGTTACGTACATACGCACGTACATACGTACGAACATTCGTACATACATACGTACATACATACGTACATTCATACATACAGAACCTGCGAGCCCATTATTTCTCAGGCTTTGACGCCTGCGAGCTAAAAACTCGTAAAATTAAATTGGCCTAGGATAAACTAGATCAGCCTAGGACAAACTAGAATGTTGGCGCTGTGGCAGTCATTGAATTCAATAAAATCACGCCAAATTGAATTGGCCTAGGATAAACTAGATCGGCGTAGGAGAAACTAGTTCAGACCAATAAACAGCAGGCTAAACTAATTTATCCTATAAGTGTTAGGCCTAACTAGTTTGGCCTAGGAAAAACTAGATTGTCCTATGGGCCTTAGGATAGACTAGTTTGGCCTAGGAAAAACTAGTTTATCCGATGGGCCTTAGGATAGACCGGTTTGGCCTAGGAAAAACTAGTTTATCCGATGGGCGTTAGGATAGACCGGTTTGGCCTAGGAAAAACTAGTCTATCCGATGGACGTTAGGATAAACTAGTTTGGCCTAGGCCAATCTAGTTTGGCCTAAAATCGGGTTTGGCCTGTAACACATATATATGTGTATAGATATTGTATCGTGGACATAACCAAATATTGTATTCTAAATGCAACGAGATATAATCCATTATATCTTCGTCAAATTTATACACTTTCCAAAAATTTTGTATGATTATAATTAACATTATTTTAAAACTTGAATTGAAGAATCTGTTTTCAATTTCATGTTTAATGAGTACTTGTGCAGTTATTCAATAAATGCACTCAATAAACATAATAATTATAAGAAAATATTTAATTTCTCATGTTTATTCTAGTAATCATTTCTATAAAAATTAAATAAATTTTATTCTAAGATACTCTGAAAACGAAAGATGGGAATACTTCGACATTACAATTGTTATTAAATGACACTTGAATTTATTATGAATGTTTCTGATAAAAATAATTATTTTTTTAACATAGCAGATTTCATTAACACAAATCTCTAATCAACGTTATAATTAAAGCATCTCTTAACTTTGGTGATTCAAAGTTGTATTTTTACTTTCAACAAATGTTTATAATTGGAAGCGTGTTTTCGATAAAATACATTTTTTATTATAAAGTGTCATATTAGCGTACTTAAAGTATTAATATTGAGTAAAAGGTACTTATTAATTTAGAATCATTTCCATTATTTATTTTATTATTCATCACATTTAAAAACTATTCACTTGATTACTTGGTAATTATATATTGTTAGTTGACCTGCTTTTCTTTAATTTTGTGCTTAACTTTTGATTTTTCTATCTGAAGTTCAATTTTTTTAAGTAAGTTTATGCTATGTTTAGCGTTAACCAATTTAATGAATGTAATGTTACAGTTTATGTTACCTCTAATTTTTTTCAGGATTAGGATGCATCAATTTTATTTTACTGTTTATACACTTTTTGGTATAAGGCACATTCATTTCATCATAAAGTATTCATCATAATTTCAAATAAAGTATATTTACTATATTCTAAAATTAAGAGGTTGCATTTGGCTGTCCGTGTGTTACAAAAACTTGCGGAAAACAGGAACGTGGGGAACACAAGAACAAGAGATTCCATGAAAATTGATATTTTTATCGATCTAAGTATGAATTGGTGTTGATTTGACTTGATTGCATTTTATTTAGTAGATCGATTTGCTATTCTTGCATTTTATGATACGAATACATATATTTTGTACCAAAGTATTTATGATATTTTTATAAAATATGAATGTATAATGCTTTTTGTTTTACATGATGTTTTTAATACAAATCTTAAGAGTAATCATATGTAAAATGCATTTTACTTTGACGCATAATAATTCAATTTTCATTTTGATTACTAAACTGGCTGTTCTGTTATGGTTTGTTTTTTTACGATGAATATTACAGCTGTAAGTATATAGCAATTTTTACTCGATTGTAATCCACCAAATTTAATATTTAAAATTTTTAATATAAATATATGTGGTAATTTCATTTTTTAGCACTATACAGCAAGTGAGCTGTTGCACTAGTCTTTATATTATAAAATGATGATCATTCACTGTTAAAACTAATGGTGACACATTGCACCTTTTAGGGTTGAAAGGCTTCACTGGTCTCACTGGTGACATCCCTAGGGTAGCCAGAATGGCATTTTTAATTAGGGTGAAAGGATGGCTCCCTTAATCCAGAATGCCCAATAAAAAAAAAATAAAAAATATGTTAACCGGCATTTGGTCCTCGAAGGATTCGAACTCGAAACGTCTGATTGCAATCTCAGTGCTCTAACCACTCGGCCATCGAGCTCACCTACGAAGTCTCCCTGAAATGTTCAAATGTCCTGAAATTCAAAGGTTGCTTTATATAAAAACAAAAAATAGCCATCCGAAGTTCTAAACGAAATTGGGATAGCGCATAGCGATGATAGTCATCGTAGGGAGAAATTGCTGTTTTGATCAACCAGTGACTGCGAGTTGAAAATGGAGGGATACACGTCACAGAGCATGAGCAGATGACTAATGGGTAAAAATATTCCATCGTTATGCATTGCGCTGCACCCTAATTGGCTTGAATCACCCATTGCAGGATCAAACGGAACTCCAAACACATTTTCAAGCCCGCAGGTGTCAAATGGTTACTCCTTTTCACCCCTAGGCGCCAAATGCAACTGGTTTGTCACCTTTATTTTTAACAGTGTTGTAACTTCATGTTAAATTCATTATACATTAAACTATTTTTTACTATGTGTTCATATCATGAAACGACTTTGAAATTTTCCTCTCAAATGAGTACTTAACTTGGTTGTTTTTTTTTTTCGTTTCATTTTGTTACGTTATGTGTGATTTTTATATTTATTTAATTTGACACGAATTTATTTAACATTTTACTATTTTATGAGATCTTTTTCAAACATGTGAAGGAAGCTTTGTTACAGCCAAAACTTGCTAATCTATATGAATATATACTTTTAATAGATCCCTGTTAATTCAGATAATTAAATTCATGTTTTTTTAATATTGATTTTGAATATAAAATCGAAATTGATAGATTAAAAGCTGTACTTGACTTGCTATTGACAGCTGTACAATAGACTTTTTTGGAAAAATAATAACTTCTAGAAATCTAGAAAACTGGAAACTTTACTGGCTAAGTTTTTAATCAAATCAATTAAAATTTCAATCTCAGCAACCCTCTCTGTTCTTTTTTTTATTTTTTTATTATTATTTCAAATAATCTACATTTCAAGTTTTATTTGGTAGCTATTTCGGTGCTTTAAAATCTTTAGTTTGTTATAAAATAATTTAATGATTCCTTTGGCCAAATGTGAAATATTTCTTGTTTTCCATATTCCAACAGTTATTTACACTTAAATATTTGTAATTTGTGTACTATTTTTGTAATTTTATTAACAAGGTTCTTCATCTGATATTCATCTAGGAAGTCTACGAAAAAACATTCTCATTACATTTATTAACGTTCTTCGTCTTCCATTTTTAATTTATCGTTCTTTATAAAGCACTGACAATTGCATTATCAATGCACTCTTATTTTTTTCCAATCAATACAAACATACACATATCATTAAACACATAACTCTTTTCGGCGTTTACAGTCAGGTAAGCACTAAACTGTCAAATAACAACAAAACCTCTCTATTAACCGGAAAAAAATATGGACTCCGGAAACATGGGGATACACGGTACTATTGAGATTTGGAGTACATTGAGTTTGAAGTTGAACATCAGTAGCAACTGACTGAAATAAAGTATTGAACTGTTGCTTATTTCATAGCGATTTTTGAACTGTCATATCAATAACAGTGCAGAAAAAGGGGTTTGATATATCTAAAAAAAGTAAGGATTAAAGAGGCTGAGTAGTTAAATAGTTAAAAAAGCTTAAGTAGTTAAAACAGCTTAAGTAGTTGCATAGTTAAAAGATCTCAAGTATTTGACTACTAGAACGCATCAAATAATTTTTAATTCAATTATACCTCTTTACTTTTAAACAAATAGCCTTATTTCCAGATAACATGCGCACTTACCTCAGTTTTTAAAAATTTGGTCACTTATAACATTTGGCTTCTTGGGATACTCATATATATCTTAATTATTAATGTTTTAATTTCTGGATAGATACATATGAAAATACCTTTAATAATAATAGTGAAAAAGGAAACATCTATAATAAATCAAAATTAAGTATTCATGGAAGAAAAGTTTAAATAATCCCATGAAAATATCTTTTAATGGGAATGAAGCAGCAAGAACTAGTTGGTTGCTACAAAACTTTTCATTTACAGTTTACACTCAACAGAATTTTAAATATATTTCCAAATTTTCAAAAATAAAACTACTTTTTTCTTTTAGTTTCATTATCTGTACTGTCGCTTCATTTAACATCTAATTTTAAAGTTTCTCAGAGCTAGTCAAAAAAGAAAAAAAATTAATGTCCCTCTAATGCAATGTATCGCTTGATTTTTTTGGAAATTTATTCTCTTAACTTTTAGCTTTTCGAATAACGAACGGTGGCAATATTACTCTATGAATAATGAAACCGTAAAAGTGAATAGACGCGACGTTACGAGTTTTGTTAGTTTTTATTCTTCCTTTTTTCTTCTGGATCAAGGTTTCCAGGGATAAAATCTTGTTTAGCGCTGGCTTCTTCACTGACGTACACCTTGCTGGGATATCTAGAAAATAAGAATTTATTGTATAATGATTATTTCGTTTCTTGTAGTGTTTTTTATTACATACTGTACTTAGTACATAGTTATCGCTTATTTTTATTTTACAATTCTGTCTAAGATACTTCAGATTATATTTCTAACATTTTTTCAAATCTTTTAAACTTAAACTAACTTTATTAAACAAACAAAATCATTTAGAATGCATTTCAGAAGTGATGTAGTTCCAATTTTTTTGCAACAATTCAATATTTCAATTTTTCTATTTGTCATTTTTATTGAGAAAAATATGTACTTCTACCCTCTATGCAAACTAATATGATCTAGTCAGATGTGGCAATCCAAAAACATTCTTCTATCACACACATTCTTGTTTGTATTTATATGTAGCATACATATAAATACAACATAGCAGATCAACCAATCAGGTGATTTATACAATTGTCTAGTCAGAAACATTCTATTTCAACCGCTAATTTAACCTGAAGTTTGATGAAAATCCGTGCATTAGTTTTGGAGATAGAACAATTGCGGTAATTTTAAAAAGTTTGCATAACTGTGCCACTTGTTAGGTGATGGACCCGAAAATTTAATTAGGAGCACTTTTTATTTGGTACTATCTAAATCTGATGTTCGAAAAAATAATCCATGCATTAGTTCTTAAGATACAGCTATATCGAAATCTTGAAAAATGCAGCCGCACCTGTTGTCCGATTTTCATCAAAAACTAAACAACATTATTCTATGTCAAGTACTAAATGAATCTGTAGTTTGGTGAAAATTCGTACATCAATTCTTGAGATAGAGTTATTGCGATGCTGATGAATAATGGAGCATTTCAGCTCCACCTGTTGAGCGGTGTTCATCAAAATGTTATTAAAACCATATAAGGTCACGAACTAACTGTGTCTAAGGTTTTATAAAATTTTCGTGCATTAATTCTTGATATAAAACTATTGTGAAAACTGTGAATAATGCAACATAGCAGCCCCACCAGTTGAGTATTATCCACTAGAAATTATACAGAGCTAATTTATGTTAAGGTCTAACAGGATCTTGAGTTTTTGAAATTCCGTGCATTAAGTCTTGAGATAGAGCGCCCACAAAATGTTTGTCACATACAGACAGACTGAGAGACAGACATTTTGTAAAAACATGTTTTCAGGGTTCTCTGATCCCTAAAACTTTTAAGTCTGTTGGAAACCAATTTTCAAAAATTTTCATGAATCCAATACTTTTTCTTGTAAAGATAGAAGAAAGTAATAGTTACGAAATAGTGAATATTGTCGCTTACAGCTAAGAATAGTAAGTGTTAAATAAATATTGAAACAAAAATGTGAACAATGCAGTACAGCGGCGCCACCTGATGAGAAATATACACCAAAAACTAATCATCTCCAGGTTATATCAAAGTCTAACTGAATCTAAAGTTTTTTTGAATTTTCGTGCATTAATTCTTGAGACAGAGGGCCCACAAAATGTATGCTACATACAGACTCTCAGAGTGACAGATTGACAGACATACTCACAAACAGACATTTTCTTAAACCCATGAAATCATATTCAGAACCTTCTAAAACGTATGCATGCATAGAAAAACGGAAGTGGAAAATCTACACGAATCCAATACTTTCTTCTTGTAAAAATAGAAGAAAGTAAAAATACCAATATGATTAATTTATATATACGCGATAAAAAGCTCCAGTAATCTGCTATGATGCCAAACATAAAAAACTCATTTCTTCTAGCTCTATTAAAAATATTTAAGAATTTTTACTAATGGCTGATGACTTTAATAAAAGGTTAGAAAAATATCACATTTCATTTCCAATATAAATAAGCTTGTGACGGCCTCAGCTAGACCGCCACGTTCATATTAAGACATAGTCGAAAAAATTAACACTAAAACACTTTAATTGGACTGGAAAGGTGGATTCAAAGATTTACAACGACTTCACACTGAGAACATACTGTTTCATCTACTATAAAGAAGAACAATTCTAATCACAATTTCCTTCAAGTAATTTCACGGCGTTTTCTATTGCCTTCTGCAAGACATGAGGTACTCTTCTAAATTTCAGAATGACAGAACGTGGCTTTTCAAAATTACTTTGTTTTCATAACAAAAAATCTACTTTAAATTACTTCTAAAATTCTTACCACGGCTCATTTTATTCTTCCTCTAAACTCCACAGCCTCGTCAGGAATCCTTAATCACCGCCAAACTGGTCTATTTCACTCAAGGGCAAAGAGAGACTACACTTTAAAAAATTTGACCTATTTGCTGCAGAATCAAAACACCGATTTATGAACACCGATTTATGAATGCTTCATAACACAGTCAATTAACCATTTACTGTGTTATGAAGCATTCCCATTGGTCATAAAAAACATATTCTATAAAACCTGTGGAGTGACGTTGCAACAAATGGGTCAAATTTTTAACTGTGTACAATCTCGGCCTTTCATGCGCACTCCCAGCTTTGATACTTTGCAGACTGAAGAGACTGAACTAGAAATTTGCATGTTACAGGCCAAACCCGATTTTAGGCCAAACTAGATTGGCCTAGGCCAAACTAGTTTATCCTAACGCCCATCGGATAGACTACTTTTTCCTAGGCCAAACCGGCCTATCCTAACGCCCATCGGATAGACTAGTTTTTCCTAGGCCAAACCGGTCTATCCTAACGCCCATCGGATAAACCAGTTTTTCCTAGGCAAAACTAGTCTATCCTAAGACCCATAGGACAATCTAGTTTTTCCTAGGCCAAACTAGTTTGGCATAACTCTTATAGGATAAACTAGTTTAGCCTGCTGTTTATTGGTCTGAACTAGTTTCTCCTAGGACGATCTAGTTTATCCTAGGCCAATTCAATTTGGCCTGATTTTATTGAATTCAATGGCGCCACAGCGCCAACGTTCTAGTTTGTTCTAAGCTGATCTAGTTTATCCTAGGCCAATTTAATTTTACGTGTTTTTAGCTCGCAGGCGTCAAATCCTGACAAATAATGGGCTCGCAGGTTCTGTATGTACGAATATACGTACGAATGTACGTGCGTATGTACGTAACTCGATAACTCGTGATATAAATATCCGATTTGCTTCAAATTTTGGATGTACGTTCATTGATATAAGGTACTTTTCTGATTAATTTTGGGAATTCATTGGATAAGAATAAAGGGAAGTGAACGGGAGGCTAATCCCCACCATTAATTTAGAGAAATGGATTTTTCATGCAGAATTACCAGTTTTCATTTAAAATTTTAGATATAGGATCATTCTGACAAGGCGCCTCCATGATTAGTTGTGGATGTTTATTGTTTAAGTGTAAAAAAAGGGCAATGTAGGTTCCCCCCCCCCCATAATTTAGATAATTGGTTTTTGACGCAGAATTTACGGATAATGCTTCACATTTGTATATAGGTTGTTTCTGATAAGGCGATTCCCTGAATAGTTTTGGGGGTTTAATGGTTAAGTATGAAGGGAAAAATGAACTATTACCCTCTTATATAGAAAAAACTAGTTTATCTTATGGGCATTTAGATAAACAATTTTGGTGTAGAAAAAACTAGTTTATCCGATTGGCATAAGGATAAAATAGTTTGGCCGAAGCTAATCTAATTTAGCTCGAAAACGGGTTTGGCCAGTAAAAAACATATCTTTCACTAGAAAAAGTATAATTGTGTGTCAAGAGTCATTACTTATAACAACAATACAGAAATTTAACATGTTCACCTTAGAGACATGATGCATTGGACATGGTGTTTGCTTATTCAAACAAATTATTATTATTTACTTTAATATTATTTACTTTTGTACAGGCAGAGCTCTGTCTGTACAAAAATCAGTGAAAAAAGACTCAGTCCAGCTCGATCTGGCCCTACTCATTTTCTGCAAAAAAGTTCAGGTTTTACTTCACATACAATTAAGATTCTTTTAAAAAATACTGCTTATATATTTATTGGATAAATTTACAATGTATTTTTAAATTATGATGTGTTTGTTCACAGAATGGAAAATGCAAAATGTATTAATGATTATCTAGATTCTTAGAATTTCAATATTCAAATTAATCAATATTCATTCATTCATTTAAATAATTCAATATTCATTCATTAAATAATCAATGTAGTTTAGAACAAAAGAAAAAATATGAGAGTTATAAATATCATAACTTTTGAGTCCATTCAGTAAAAAATAGATTTGTGAATATATTTCTCTGTCATTCCTTGAGGCTTTTCTCAAATCCTAAAAAGCTACATCCTAACACATTTATGAACTACTTCCTTTTCGGAAATGCATAAGGTTAACAGATTCAGATAATATATAATTGAATGGCGTAAACCATTTTTTCATAAAAGCGATGTATCTTTGAGAAAATAATAAAACTACTTTTTGAATCGAATTTCCGGTTACGACTTCGCGAGAAAAAAATTGACGCCGTGACAAGAATAGCTTCTATGTCGACAGGTAATTAATTTCTCAAAAATGGAAAACGCTCTTCGATTCCAAATTATGTTCAGCTTCAATCTGGTTCGAATATGCAATAATAATAATAATAATAATAATAATAATAATAATAATAATAATAATAATAATAATAAATGCAAGTAAGATCTTAGTTGGCACGAGTGTGCAGAAAAAAAGCAAACACGATGTCCAATGCATCATGTCTCTAAGGTGAACTTGTTAAATTCTGTATTGATGTTATAAGCAATGACTCGACACACATTTATACTTTTTCTAGTGAAAGATATGTTTTTTACAGGCCAAACCCGTTTTCGAGATAAATTAGATTAGCCTCAGCCAAACTATTTTATCCTTATGCCAATTGGATAAACTAGTTTTTTCTACACCAAACTTGTTTATCTATATGCTCATGGAATAAACTAGTTTTTTCTATGTAAGAGATGTAATCGCTCATTTTTCCCTTCATACCTATCCATTAAACCCCCAAAAATATTCAGTGAATCGCCTTATCAGAAAGAACCTATATACAAATGTAAAGCAAATCCGTAAATTCTGCTTCAAAAAATCTAAATTACGGGGAGGGGTTAACCTACATTGCCCTTTTTTTACACTTAAACAATAAACATCCACAACTAGTCATAGAGGCGCCTTGTCAGAATGATCCTATTTCTAAAATTTTAAATGAAAACTGATAATTCTGCATGAAAAATTCATTTCTGTAAATTAACGGTGGGGGATTAGCCTCCCGTTCGCTTCCCTTTATTCTTATTCAATGAATTCCCAAAATTAATCAGAAAAGTACCTTATATCAATGAACGTACATCCGAAGCAAATCGGATATTTCTATCACGAGTTATCGCATTACGTACATATGCACGTACATACGTACGTACATTCGTACATACATACTTACATTCATACATACAGAGCCTGCGAGTCCATTATTTCTCAGGCTTTGACGCCTGAGAGCTAAAAACACGTAAAATTAAATTGGCCTAGGATAAACTAGATCAGCCTAGGACAAACCAGAATGTTGGCGCTGTGGCGCCATTGAATTCAATAAAATCAGGCCAAATTGAATTGGCCTAGGAGAAACTAGATCGGCCTAGGAGAAACTACATCGGCCTAGGAGAAACTACTTCAGACCAATAAACAGCAGGCTAAACTAGCTTATCCTATAAGAGTTAGGCCAAACTAGTTTGGACTAGGAAAAACTAGATTGTCCTATGAGCCTTAGGATAGACTAGTTTGGCCTAGGAAAAACTAGTTTATCCGATGTGCGTTAGGATTGACCGGTTTGGCCTAGGAAAAACTAGTTTATCCGATGGGCGTTAGGATGGACCGGTTTGGCCTATTAAAAACTAGTCTATCGGATGGGCGTTTGGATAAACTAGTTTGGCCTAGGCCAATCTACCCAGGTCAAAATTTATGCTTGTACCAGCAACAAAAATATGCTAGTTATTGCTAGGTATTGCTATGTCTGCTAGATTTCCAGCAAAGTGGGCCAATACACACCATGAATTGCTGGAAATTATATGCTATTATATCCTAACTAGCACCACATGCTATATCGCTAGCTTGCACAAAAAAAGCATGACAAGCTATATGCAAGCATCTCATGCTTATTTCCAGCAAAGTGGGCCATTACACACCATGAATTGCTGGAAATTCTGCTGGAACCAGTAATGTGTAATGCTAGTTTATGCTATTTTACTTGTTGGGTTATAGCAATTGGTGCTTGTCTAGCAAAAAAATACCAGCATGAATTTCGACCTGGGTAGTTTTGCCTAAAATCGGGTTTGGCCTGTAACATGCATAAAACTTGCAAATCCAGTTAAATGTACACCCTGGAGCGCCGCACATGCTTCGAAAAATTAAAGTTGCATAAAATTCATATGTTGTTTTTAAGAAACAAATGTTAGATGCCATCATAAACTCACTCAAAACCCAAGAGTGCCTCTATTGCAACGCGACACTCCCTCACAAGCATCATCTTTTAAGCATTTTTTTTCTAATTATATGTTTAAAATATAAATTGAAATGGTTCATAAATTTTCATTTCTGAATAACGTTCTTTTTTAAACTGGGTCAATATTTTTCATTAATTTACACAACAAAATATGTGAAAATTTTTCATATTACTTAAAATTCAATATTTTTTTGGGAATAGCTACCACTGTCTTTATGTGTGAGTTACTAAACAGAAAAGGTGGGATTTTTTTTCCAATTTTCTGCATTTGGATCATTTCCAATACACTGTAAAAAATATAAATAAATAATAAATAAAAAAAATATTCTATAACGTTACTAAAATTGTTCTAGGAAACTAATATTCCAAGAGCTTTTTATGTAACGTCGTCAACAAAAATTCAAGTAACGGCTACACTTTGTACCGAAAATCCAAAAAAATCTGTAAGGTTACTAAGAACGTTTTAATAAAATTGGATGCCTAGAACTTTTTATGTAACGAAAACCGGGGTTACAGGTAAAATTTTTGTAATTTTAGTAGAATATTGTATTTAATAGATTATTTTATAAAGCTACAGACTTCTGTAACGTTTATCTATGCAGGGTACATATAAACCAAGTTAACAAAATTCTCTAACTGTACAAGTTTAGAATTACATCATTTTTTCTTTACAGTGTACACTGTAAAAAAAAATCTGTAAAGTTTCCTGGGATTCTTAGAATATTTGTTGTTATTATTACTTGAAAAGTTCTAGGAATCCTTCAAAAATTTAGCAATTGTACTTTTTTCACAGTGTAGTTTATTTAATCTCCTTTAATTTAAATAGCGATAATAATTTATTAGGGTCAAATAACCATAGTCAATTAATTATCTGATGCAATATTTACGATTAAAAATTTTGGCAAGGGTTTACTTTATATTACTTTAAAAAGTAAAATTCTATGTTTCGAAAAAAAATTAAAATTCGATATTTTATATCGGAATACTTTCCCTCCCTCCTTTCTTTACAATTACATGCATAACATATACCAGGGATTATGTGTATATAATGTGATTCTAAACCTATGGTTTAAACTTTGAAGGGAGATAAATCAAAGATCAAAATCAATACCATATATATCGTCTAATCTAAATCAGTAACATACTGTAGACCACTTTCTGATTATGATGTGGAAAAATAGTCAATTACTAAAATGCAGAGAATTTTTTAATTCTGTATTAAATAATGTCTCCATGTAAAAATGACTATGTTAGAAACAATGAATCATAAATATGTAATTAAGTACCGAACTTAATTTTAAATTTTTGACATCATTTTACGTAAATAGCGACAGAATGTTTTGAGTGTTCCAAGAGCTAACGGAATATGGAAGTCTTATCATCAGACTTTAAAAGTCAGTACATTTTATTTAGTCGAAGTGTAAAAACCATAAGTGTTTTGTGCATTATAAATGCAAAATTTTGTGCTAGCGAAATACAATGTGCACTAAGAGTTATATTTTTGCTTTTCTTTACAGAAATCGACAGCTGAGAATCATCGTTTGCTCACCAAAACTTATGGGAATCATGCTATATCGATTTCAATGTACGAACACTATCTTCGATGATTCAAATATGCAAATTTCGATTTGGAAAGCAATTTCGCCCTCACAAAAAAAAGAAAAAAA
The DNA here is from genome assembly GCA_964019185.1 of Maratus speculifer. NCBI lineage: Eukaryota > Metazoa > Arthropoda > Arachnida > Araneae > Salticidae > Maratus > Maratus speculifer. Next base: position 253,963,268 of record OZ025291.1, read on the forward strand.
TGCGAAATTGGAGGCATTGCTTATCATCAATGTCAAACGCTTAACGACCATCTGGAAATGTTTGAAGTTGATGGTAGTTGTTCTAAAACAAGGAAATTCTCTGCTATAAGAATTCAAGTAAAAAAAACCCCAAAATCAATTTTGCATATCAGAATTGCTGCAGCAACCTCAAAGAAGAAAAATAAATTTACATCGTGTCGCCGCTGGAGATAGAAAATGAAAATATTGCAATAATCACAAGAGTGAAAATAATGGTTAAGCTCCACCAACAATCGATCTCAAGATGAAAGCCAATATCGATCTTTCGAAGATGATACTTTGCATTTAGTGTGTTCAGAAAGGGTTCGTCTATCTCGAATTTCTTGGACCTGCTAAACTTATTGCAGATAGCAACTCGTGCGGTTGAACCGCAAATTGAAAGAAAATCGACAAGAATACACTGTAAAATGAATTCTGTAAAAGTACTAAACTTTTTTCTAGGAAACTGGGATTCTTAGACCATTTTATGTAACCATAACTGCAAAATCAAATGTAACAGAATCGTCTACATCAATTTTTTCTGTTAACGTTACATGAAAATTTCTAGGAATCATTTTTTTCCTAGAAAAAGTTTAGTACCTTCACATTTTTTATTCGTATTTTTTTTCTTTTTTTTTTACAGTGTGCAGTTTAAAACACGCCAAGGTGATTTTCTAACATTTCAACAATTACTTGCACGTCTTAAGAAAGAAAAAGGTAACGGTAGAAATACTCTGATGGGGTGTGCTATCCCACCCACTTTATTATGCAAACCTTGCTCTTTCAGATTTCCAATTGTTGCAATCCATACAGAATATTTTTTCTGGGCATTGCTTCAGATTATTTGACGATATCTACAAAAAATTTGGATTGATGTATGGCTAGACTCAAAATATATGGCGTTATTTTACCAAAGATTGAACTTTTTTACCGAAAAGATGGGAAAATAATGTAGCTAACAATAGACAATACTTTGAAATACAACTATTTATCAATTTGTTTTATAATAAAAGTTCAATGTTATTAGTAAAACTTTATTACCAATATAGCAAAGTTTATTACCAATATATATAATCACCCGTCTTAATGCACCTTTAATTGTATGCAAAATTGTAGGGATGTGACGCAGATGCATAGTACTTGTACTGAGACTAATTCTAATAACATTAAGACTCATAAGTAATGTACAATGTATTTTAAATTAGAAAATTAAACGAAAGTATTGGAATACATGCATGATGCATTGTTGCCAACAGTGGACGCATTTAACATGCTTGACTTAATTTTCTTATTAAAATAAACAGCACCTTCCTTACATATGTGAGTCTCAGTTGTATTAGTAAATGTTCTTCTTTATAATTCCATAGCTATGAATTTATTGTGAGGTATTTAAATTGGCTATTAAACACTAAAAAAATATATTTTATAAAATATTATAAAACTGTTTTTACATGTAAGAGGTCATTTAATACTGCATCAAAGATTATTTACATCTTTTCTACTAATATATAAGAGATATTTACATTATTTCCATATCTCGTTCCATTTTTGAGGTAGAGTTATTTTGCAGTTACAAGCTACTATAGTGGTATCTTCGGGTTGCCACTAGCCACTGTACTAAGTCTAGATACAATATTTATAACTATATTTGAAGCTATTTGGAGGCTATAAGCTTTGACAGGAATGCGGTAGGCACCCTGTATAGCAAAGCAATAAAAAACTTTAAATCACAGCCTTCCAATTTGTGTGATAATTTTCAAGCACCTTGCCTAAATTATATAACAATAATTATTTGTTAATGTGAATAAAAATTTATATACCAACTCATATAAAGTGTAAAAAGGGAATACAAATATACAATTCAAAGGACTGTAACTATATATAAAGACCCCAGAAACCAAGGGGTGTAAGTGACAAAATTTTTAAAAAGTCACTAAGTACACAGACGACCGTAAAATCTGCTTTTTTCAGGCAATGAAATATAAGCTGATTATGACCTGCAGTCTAGAAAAAAAACCACTTTTGCAGAATAATAATCAAGATGATTAATTAATAAACTTTAGGAAATTGTACTGTACTTTATTTTATTGAATAAGAGTTCAAAGATCACAATAAAAAAATCGGTAGTTTCCTCTTTCAATTCAGACAATTATTTTAGCGTCAATTATTATTAAACTAAATTTACTCCAAATAAAATTTTTTTCACTTGTATTTCTTCGGTTCTGAGGTCCTTACATACTTTAAAAATTACTATTGTTTCAACGTAATTGATTTTATCAGTATATAAGACTTTCTATAGTAGTTCTATAACCAAATAACTTGTAATGTTGTTTTTCCCCTTAGCTTCTGATGCTATCATATAAATCAGCTTTTCTTTCGTTATATGTCTTTTTATTTATCATATGAGGTTATATTCTCTTTATTCATTTATTTTACTTTAAATTTTTATTTATAAAGTGTAAATTGGGAAAAAAAAATATGTAAATCAAAATATAATACAATTTAACAACATTTTCAATAATGTTTTATCTGAAACCAAACTATACAATGATTTATATCGACAATAAAAAATAAAGAATAAGTAGATTTCTTTTCTAGTTATTTTTTATTTGCTTCATTTTTGCTATGCTTCATTTGCTACTTTAATATGTGTCAGATTTTGACCAAATCTTTAATTCTTGCCTTGTGATTTTCTGCTAATTTAATACTTTATCTTTGATTTTTCATACAAAGAATTTTGGAAACCTGTTTTCTCGACTAATGATAACATGAAACAAAAACTGCGTTAAATCCTTTATTCTTCCGGAACAAGTGTTTCAGAAATAAAATCCAGCTTTAATATATTTCTCTTCATTGAACTATAACTTTTCATGATTCCAGGAAAAAAGGGAATAAATAAATAAACTCATTTTGAAATTTCTTTTTTTAAATTTATTTAATTTTGGATTTGTAATTCTAGAAAATACACTTCAAGCAGAATTCAAACTGACCCTAAATGAATTAAAATCATATGTTTAGAAAAAATATGTTATTTTTTAAATTTTAGATTTGAAAAAAAGTTCATTCTAAATTGTTCCATTTCTAACATGCGAGCTTTTATTTCTTATCATTATGTTTTTTATTTGTTAATATATGTGTAATTTATCGTTATAATCTTACAGTATGTCTTATTTCTTTAATCTAAAATATTAAATTATAATTTATCTCTGAATTTCCATTAAGTTTAATACTTGGGTGGTATAGTTATAAAACTGTTGGTGTTGAATATTTTCCTGTTTAGCTAAATCGTTATTTTAATGCTAAAAATAATTTGCATCTTTTTTTTCTTTTTTTTTTTTTTACAATTACTTTTACATAAGGAAACTAACTAATCGAATTGTGTATAATTTAACATTTAAACTTACATAATAAGTTTTAAATGTAATCCAGATGTACTCATTATATTGCTCTTGGTGTAAAGAAAATATCAATTTTTTAACTAGTTTGCATCAAAATCCTATACAGAGTCATTTTGACCATTTAGTGTAAAAAACTGGAAATAGTCGTTAATTAGTTCCGAAGCGCGAGAATTATCACTCAAATAGTGACTCGGTCTAGTTATCTTATTAATATTTCTTATATTTATAAAAATGAAATCCCAGGTTCTTTTATGCCCTCCCCCTTACATTTAAGTAATTTTCCTGTACTTTTGGATATGATGTGTATGCAATTATGTATTATTCGTAGTTTTATACGGAATAAAAATATTTTAGCGAACTGTTGATAAGAATAACTTTGTCTTAAATGAAAGAAATCACAAAAATACTAGCAATATGGAAAATCGTATGAACTTGAAAATCATAGGCGTCTGATTTAACGATTTTTGGATGTATATGTTGCCAATTTCTACTATTTTTTGTGATAACATTAATTTCACATAAAGCAATATAAGTTTGTTAAAAACAGTTTTTTAAATATCTGGAATTTTTGGATGATGTTAACAAAGAATTACCGAGTTGGTGTGGAGTACACTCTGTAATTTTAACTGAATAAATAAATTACGATAAATACCAATGAAAAATACCAATTCCATTCAAAGGAATAGTAGTAGTAATAATAATATGTAATATTAACGCAAGAAGTGCCTGCACAAAACGTTCATAAAGCCCTTCCCAAATGTTTGCACAATCAATAAAATTTGCATTAACACAAAAAGTAATAAGATACAATTAAAAATCGTGAGATAGATAAAAAATGTATCTATTTTTTCTGATATACACGTATAAATTATGATCAAAGGTTTGTAATTATAAAATAAACCTTAAATTAAATTTTATAATAATGTGCTGTCTCAAAAGTGTAGACAATTATATATGTTTTGGATTTACATTTATAAAAGTAACTAAAAACCTACTTTTAATATTGAATTACATTGGAGCGATACTTTAAAACATTAAATACATGCTGTTCTATTGAATTGACTAAGGAATGCATTACAGAAGGAGATATTTCATACAGTGCGTGTCAAAAGTTTAAGCACAATAGCAATTTTCATATAAAACTTTAAATATTCGCTTTATTTCAATATTTGTCTTGTATATGTTAATAATATCTATTTTAACACCATATTCATTGAAATTAACTTTTAAATTTTATTCCAAACCATGGAGTTTAAGAATAGGGCAAAAAAAAACTATGTCAAAAGTTTAAGCACAAAATAATTTTTATGCAAATTTTACAATCTGACGTAAGCGGTTGCGCACGCAAACAATTTCTGGGTGTATGAGAAGCTGTTAGTTGTTGCTTACGAGTTAGTACAAAATGCCTCGGTCGAAAGAATTTTCAGAGGAGAAGGTGATAAAAATATGGAGTAAGAGAGCAAAATCTAAGTCTGTTTCTGAAATTGCAAGTACATTAAAAAGATCAAAACGAGGTATTCATCAAATTTTAGCTCGTGGCAATAATTTCAAACGAAAATTTCGTTCAGGAAGGCCGAGAGTGACTAGTTTGCGCGAAGATAGCCGTATCAGAAATTTGGATTCAACTGGTAATTCTCTCTTTCCCAAATAAAACATGCAGTTGGAAGACAAATATAAAAAAACTGTTCATAGAAGAGTTTTGAAATTCAAATACATCAAACACCGTAAAATGGCTCGATTACCGTGTCTCAAACGACACCATAAAGAAGCTAGATTACAATGGGCCAAAGAGAATATGCCATTTGGTGAAAAGTGGCTGAATGTCATATTCAGTGATGAAAAAATTGGAGCCTCGATGGCCCTGATGGGTTTAAGTACTATTGGCATGAACTTCGCAAAGAACCTATAAGTGTATTTAGCCGACAACATAATGGTGGTTCTTTAATGGTGTGAGGGGCTATTTTTTTTCGATGATGAGACATCTCTAGCATTCATCAGTGGTCGTGAAAACTCTGAAAACTATCAAGAGACACTTACCAATCATTTGCTTGCTGTTACCGAGGTTTTGGGGTTAGAAAAATGGTTATTTCAACACGACAATGCTTCGATCCATAACTCAAACTCAACTTCATCGTGGCCTAAGTCGAAAAAAAGTCTGTTTTGAAATGGCCGGCAATTAGCCCTGTAGAAAATAAGTGGGATATTCTGATTGAAAGATGCCATTCAGAACGCTTGGTTTGAAATTGAACCAGAAACAATACAGAATCTCATTTGGAAGACCGTATATTTAAAGTAATTCAGCATAAAGGAGCAATAATCAAGTGTTATTTTTTTTATTATTATTGGTCTGCTAAAGACTAAAAAGTACTGTGCTTAAACTTTTGAGACACTCATTTTTGTTGTTTTGATAAATTTTATTATTTAAGATAAATTTTATAACATAAATATGTTAACTATCTTTTTAAAACTATAATTTGTAGATTATGTGAAAAGGATATTAACTTTCAATCATTAATAAAATTTTACTTTGAAATTTTCTGTTGTGCTTAAACTTTTGACACGCACTGTACCACGCTGTGGTGGTTACTCGATAACCCCCCCCCCATATTTTTATTTTAATTCAATTGTATTAACTATTTTATTCATATTACTATTTCTGGTGCATTTATTTTGTGTAATTATTTTATATCTTTGTACATGTTTTAGAAAATATTGTCACGATGAAAAAATTATTGAATTTTTGTCATCTCTCCAATATTTTCTTTTGGGGAGGCCCGGGTAGATATGTGGTGGTTACTCGATAACCCCCCCATATTTTTATTTTAATTCAATTGTATTAACTATTTTATTTCCTATCATCTCTTTTTTATTAATGTTCTCAATTTAAATATTATTTCGATTTCGTTTCTTTTGATATCGTTGCCTGTAAATTTTTCTTCCTTACGTAGCTTATCGAATGTTCTAAACCGGTAAAATCTTGTTTGAATTCATTCCTTCCGGTTTAAAAAGTTTCTAGAATTATCTCGTTCGTTCTCTGGGTGGTACTTCCGGTTAATCTGGCCCTCCCTTTGGCCTATCAAATTGAATTCCTCAGGTGACGTGATTTAAGCAGTTAAGTGCCTGGCCACCTGCTTTGGCTTTCCCTCTTTAAGTGTATTATCATTTTTTTCCTTATTAAATTCATATTTCACTATACATTGACACGTAGCTTGGCCTCTTTTTCCTCGCTTTCCCCATTCGAACGTTGCCAACTTGGCGTATTCCGGGTTTACAGTAACCCTTGATCTGCCCTCTCCGCTCTCTCTGCGTCACCACGGCAGTTGAGCAGGTGCCGTGGATGTTGAGTGGATGCTCCTCTGCATGATGTAAAAAAACCTCCGAATTGTCGTTATGCTGCGAGGAGTAAGACTTCTCTTCCCCCGTGAACGAGTCGGTTTTTCTTTGGCCGTTGTTCTATGCCGGCCACTCAATATGTTCTCACGGATTGTTTTGAGAATCAGTTAAATATATCTTCATAAGGCTTTCTTCAAATTTATGTCAAGGTCTCCAAGTTAGTTCCATATCATCAATAATCAATTGAATCATCTTTTCCTCCGAAGATGGTGCTCAAAGTATTCTTCGTGATTAAAAATATCACAGTTTCTTTTTTTTCAATTCATAAAAAAAATCGCTCATACGCATTAAAATAATTATCTGTGCATAAACGGCATCCCCAATGGAAGATATTGAACATCTCTTCGTGATTTCTAGCATATGCTTTTATTGAAGTGTTATCGATTGATATTCTAAAATAATTTAGTCTTCATATCGTAAAAAAAAGGATCGATCATGCTATCAAAGTGCATACATATATATATATATAAAGAAGATTTATGTGAAAATATTTCTACCTATGTATATCATCCTTGTGGAGTATTTGTACGAAAGAAGTAATAATATACATATATAAAAACGTACATGATAGCAAATATATATATATTAAAATATAAAAGTCATGACATATTGCACAAATAATAAATAAATAAAGTGTTCGTTTTTTTCTTCAATTTTCTCTTCATTTAATGTGTTAAGAGTCTATTCATTCGTCTTCTGGAATTTGTCTTCATAAGCCAAGAATTTCAGGTAACTTTCTTCTTATTATTTTATATTTTTTTTACAATTTGCATTGAGTTATTATTATCTTAGTTAAAGATTTCACTATTAAGAACTATCATGGTTGCCTTTTGTCATGTTCTAATGTTACGGGTCTTTTGCTGGCATTCATCCAATGCAATGTACGTCTACCCACTATTATGATCACTTGGCCTAGTTTAGATGAAACAAAAAATAAGTGTTCTCATCATCCTCTTCTCCCAAACATAACAGCTTCAATCTCCTTTAGAAAACACCACAGAATCAATCTTCTTTGGTGCCGTGTTTCCTTCTGAACCAATATTTTTCTTCTGGCACCATGTACCTCTTTGAATCCATTAATATTCTTCAAGACATGACAATTATTAGATGATATTGTGTTTTCTTTATTTATATATATATATATTCAACAAAATATAAATTATATCTTCATTATCGGGTCTTTATGCAGTGATCAATATTTTATATTTATATTTTATTGAGTGTGGTGTAATAAATGAATACATAATATATTTTGATTTCATGCTGAAATAATATTTTTTTTTGGAGCAGTAGATTTTCTATAACATAATTTATCGATATATTTTTCTTGCCATGATATAATATATAACTAATATTATATAATATTTAACGAAGGTGCTGGTAAATATAATTGATTATTTTAATATAAATTATTCTCTTGTCATAAATATAATAAGAACATATGTTTGAGCGATATGACATATATATACATAAAAATTTTTGGGCCATGTTCTTTTGATCTGATGCTAAGAAAGATATGTTGGTATTTTTCTTCTCTTCGTCATATATTTATTTTTCTTCTTAACGTATAAAAATGATGTATAACGTAGATGAAATTCGTCAATATTTTAAATAATGGGTCAATTTATATATTATTTTGTATGTGACCAGTCTATAACAAAATTTAACCTGTCATTTATTGAGCTCTTATTTTAATTATCTCATCATGCCTCCCAAATCAAAATTAAATATTGCAATACAGCCGTTAGACGGCAACCCACAGACTGTGGAATTCTTCTTTGATCAATTATCTGATATACAAGAGTTAAATAATTTTTCTGATAAAGAACTATTTGTTCTCTTCAAATCAAAACTTGAGGGTAGCGCCTTACTCTTCTTTCTTGAAACACAGTCTCAGTTCAAGAACTATAATTTCCATGACATTCGGAAAGCTTTTATAGACTATTTCTTACCCTCAAAAAAGGCTGTTTCTCTCAAATCCTAGCAAAATTTAAAGTTAGATTCAAACGAATCAGTCAAAAATTTTGCATTTCGTTTGGATAAACAACTTCGACTTGCATACCCTAAATTGGATCCTCCTGCTCTCAATTCATTAAAATTCACTCATTTTCTTGAGGCTTTGCCTAAACAAATTAAGCGAAAGATTTTAGAAGAAAATATTTCTTCTTTTGATTTAGCTCTTGAACGAGCAAATTTTCTTCAGGATATATACGACTCTCCCCCTAAAAAATCTTACGAGAATTATAATCAAGCCTATTTTTTGGATACTGAAAAAATCCATGATAATTCTAGTGATTCTAATAATGTGCTCCATAAGACTCCTATAAAACATACGAAGGATAAAATTTATGTCAATTCTCAAACTACCTTCTCACCTTCGCAAGCTCAAAAAGACAATTCTCATGCTTCTCGTAATTTTAAAAGAAAAGCTAGAACATATTCTCCTTCTCCAAATAGACAAGAGGCTACAGATAAACATAAAAATAATTTTCGTCAACATAGATTTTATCGGAAACGTCCTTATCATCAACCCACCTTCGACAAATTTTCTCACAAAAAAAATTCTGCATCCTTTTATCATAAACGAGATGTTGTGCAATGTGCATTTTGTGGAAAATTCAATCATCGTATGGACTCATCTACAAATTTAAGAATATTATCAAGACTTCTAATCAAAACTCTTCATCTCACTTTTCGTCTAATCCTCACAGAAGGAAAAACTACACCTCTTCTTCTGAAAATAAAAACAATGTCTATCATTTAAACAAATAGGGGAGACTGGTTCTACTGACCGCCTACTCTCCCATAATTTTCATTCAGGGTCAGTACACTTTAATGACAAAAACAAACATCAATTTGACAAAGGCTCTTCAATCACTTTAGTATCATCCACAGCTGTCCAAACTTCCCCTGTAACACCTAAATTTAACAAATCTTCATGTTCCCATAATTCGTTGACATCCAAACAAACTTTAGGAATTGATGATGATGTACAAGAAAGACATGTCATATGCAGTTCCTTTAATAACTCGTATGTTCTTCCATGCATACTGATAAACATACAACATAATGAAATCTCAACGTTAATTGATACTGGATCAAGTTTGTCCCTTTTGGATCAAGAATGCTTTAATAGCATTAAATCCAGGCTTCACTACAAATTCTTATCCAGAAATGTGTCTGTGTCTACTATAAATTCTAAAGTTTTTTTCAAAGGATGCATCGAAATAGCATTTAAAATCGACAAATTCTTTTTTCATCATGTCTTTTATCTTACAAAGATACAAAATGTCAATTTTCAAGCCATACTTGGATTTGAGTTCATTAATAAACATTCTGTAACCATATCACCAACGTTTAAATCTATCTTGTTTAAGGATAAACATATTCCTTTTCACAGTTATAACGAATCTCCTACTTGCTATTTCATGAATTCTGAATATACTTATGATAATTCAAATGTGCCATATTCTTTAGATGTACACAAAATGCCTTGTTATGAAGATTCTATATCAAATAATCTAAGTAATGGTAATTATACTGATGATTTATATGCAAATTATGGTGACACAAATTTACAATTAGTCAACAATTTTACAACCTATCCTTATAATTATAATTTTCAAAATAGTAGTTTATTTACAAATAATGTTGCTAACACTGCTATGAATTTTCATAATCCTTATATTGATGGTAATTTTACTTATTTGTCTAACTATTTTCCAACTGATTATGGTAATGTTGTGAACTATTTATCTACTAATGGTAATATACCTGACAAGAATTTTATATCTGAAAGTACTAATGATCTTAGTTATGTTGGTGAAAAGCAAACTCATTTAAATATTGGTAATAAAATTTTGGTGAATTCCAATATGGTACAATTACTCAATAGAGAATTGATCCCTCCTAATTCCTTTGTGTATTTACATGTTAAGTACTTGAATCCTCCATCTGAATATTTTATTTTCAAACCTTCTTTAAAGAATAAAGGTCTTGTTTTACATGAATCACTGCATTCCAAATCTTCAATTCAAAATAATTTATTTTTGGTTGTATGTCAGAATATATCAAAGCTGGACATTCATTTAAATAAAAATTCAATTATTGGTGAATGTATCAATGTAGATGAGAAGGATATTGAGGAATATTCTTTTGATTTAGATTTTGAAAATGAATATTGCAATTTAATTTTACCATCTGAAGAGGTTAAGAGAAAACGTATTCAAGAACTGTCTCCAAATGACTTTGATCTAAAACACTTACCTCCTCATGAAAAAGAATCTTTAACAAAATTATTGTGCAGTAAAGCTTTAGCTTTTTCCAAATCTCTTGACACTTTAGGTCATACCGACCTGGTTAATCCTCAATTTACTATGCTAAATTCTCATCCAGTCAAAACCCTACCTTTTCCTGTGCCACAGGCACTCGAGCAAGAAGCTCTTGACCAAATTAATCAAATGTTAAATGCTGGCATTATTGAGAGATCAAATTCATCTTGGGCGTGTCCCATGCTTCTTGTTAAAAAAAAAGAGAACTGATATGTCGAAGCCTCAAAAATATCGTTTGGCTCTAGATTTAAGATTGCTAAATTCTATTATAATACCATCTTCATATCCTCTTCCTAGAATTCAAAATCTATTGGTGCAATTATCAAAATTTAAGTATTATACTACTCTTGACTTGCCCTCTGCATACTGGCAGATCGCTGTACCTAAAGATATGCAAGATAAGCTCAGTTTTACTACTCCATGGGGAATTTTTACCTACCTACGTCTCGTGTTTGGCTTGAAGACAGCTGCAAGCACTTTTCAACAATTAATTGATTCAGATATTCAATTATCTCAAATTGATTCGTGTTATGCATACCAAGACGACATTTTAGTTGGCGCTAATTCATTTGAAGAAATGACCATGAAACTCACAAAGTTCTTAGACACTCTTATTGCTAACAACATTACTCTGTCTCCTGAAAAATGTTCCTTTATGCAAACTAGTATTAACTTTTTAGGATTCCAACTCGCAGATCATAAAATTCTTCCTATTACAAGTAACATTTTAAAAATTACTTCATTTCCAACGCCTAAAACCAAGAGGCAAACGAAAAGTTTTATAGGTTTATGTTCATTTTATAGGTCAATTATACCTAATTTTGCTAAATTGATTACTCCTCTCATCGAAGTCATTAAACCTAAAAATAAATTTTCTTGGAAATCTGAACAAGAAAATGCATTTAAAAAATTACAAGACATATTCTTTCAGAAACCTATGCTCAATCTTCCTAAGTGGAATGAAACCTTCTATGTTAATACAGATGCATCAAAGACAGCAGTATCAGCTGTTCTTATGCAGAAACTTGATGGTGAACTTAGACCAATCTCCTATTATTCCAAAACTCTATCTCAGTTGGAAAGACAGTACCCTGCCATCAAATTGGAACTTTATGCCATTTACAAAGGCATAACGGCTTTTAAATACTATATTTTTGGTCGACCCTTTATTCTATTATCCGACGCCAAACCTCTTAATAATTATAAAAAAGCTACATCACCAGCCGATATTACTACTCGATGGATGCTAGAACTGTCAGAATACTCGTACACATTCCAACATGTACCAGGCAAAAAAAATGTGTTAGCAGATTTTCTGAGTAGAACACCTCACATTCCTACTGAAAATCTCCATAATAATCCAGATCTTATTTCTACACAAGAACCACTACCGATTGTTGATAATCAGAAAGATTTACATAGTGAAATTCCTCACTTTCCATGTGGTTTAGTTGACAAAATGCACCACACAAGTCATCTTCAAAGTGACTTTTCACCTCCAAATAATGATAATAATCAGGATCCATTATTAGAAATTCTTGATCACACCATCTTCTCTGAACAACAAAAAGACCCAAAAATCAAAAAAATTTATGAAGATCTTAAAAATAACAAAAAATCTAAAAGTTTAAATGGCTACTATATTAATCCAAGTAATGATTTACTTTGCTACAATGGACATTTTTCTTCAGAAGATATTGAGCTACATAAAGCTGTTTTACCTTTGTCACTTAGAGCAAAAGCCTTAAGAATTGCTCATGTTACTCACACTGGAATTCATAAAACTATTGTTAATTTAAAGAAAAGATTTACCTGGAAAACCCTTGTTTCTGATGCCATTAATTATGTCAACTCTTGTAAAATTTGTTTAGTAAACAAAAATCATAAAAAAAATTCTGCTCCATACTTACCAGCACCACTTCCAACAGCTCCCAATCAAAAAGTTTCTATGGATTTACTCGGCCCATTGTGAAATCGCCAATATGTCATGACCGTTATTGATCACTTTTCGCGTCATTTAGAGTTATATGCCTTGAATAATATCAGCGCTGAGTCTGTTACAAAAGCTTTATTACATTACATTTCTACTCATGGAAAACCCGAATTAACTCTCACTGATCATGGCTCTCAGTTCACTAGTGATATGTTTTCTTATTTTAATAAAAAGCTTGGCATTAAATTAGAACACAGTTCTGTAGCCCATCCCCAGGCTAACGGATTAAGTGAACGATGTAATTCTCAAATAAAATCGTCTGTGAATACAATGGCTTCCCAAGGATGTGATGTACCAACTGCTCTAGAAATTCACCAATCCATATATAATGCTACACCTCATCCAGCTACAAAATTCACTCCAAATCTTCTTCATTTTGGAAGAGAGATAAATGACATTTATGCTAATTATAAAACTCAAGCTTCCTGGAAAATTCTCAATACTGCCTATGAAATTCATAAATTAATGGATGTTATTGAGAAAATATACTATCAAGCTTACAAGAATAACGAATCTTCTAGACAAAAAGTGTACCAAAAATCGAGAGAAAAATTAAAATTTGCCAACATCAATGTTAATGACATTGTTTACGTAAAATTTCCCACTGTGTTTAACAAAAAAGTACAAGGCCCATACCTGGTGAAGAAAATAATTTCTCCTGTACTTATTCAAATTCAAGATTCCAATAATAGTCACGCTTCACCAATGTTGATTCACACTAACAGAATCTTGAAGCTTCAAAAGAGAAATGAAGCATTACAATATCCTTCAGTTTCTTCTAAAAATGCATCACATGATCAAACAGCTGTTGATAGTGCATCTTCTACTCCTGTGAGACAACACTCTCCTACTCAAGTTTGTATTCATGATGCTGCTTGTAACACATCTCCTCAAATTCTTTCTTCTTCTAAGTGCCAACAAACATCTTCATGTTCAAGTAAATCGGTACAGTCACAAGCTCCTCCTGATAGCACTCACACTGGTGTTAGAAACAAGTCTACTCAATATAAAAATTATGATCTTCGCCCTCGCACTCATAAAATGTATAAAAAATGAACTAATCTTCTTTTCTTTTTTCAGGATGAATCTTGATTTGTAACATATTCAGTCAATACTAGTTCGACTGATATTCGAGTATGAAGAATGACTGTATAATTTTTGTTTTCTTCCTCCAAGCTGCAGGCAGCTGTTATTTTTTTTTCTCTTCTTTATTTTAGTCTTCTTCTCCTTGAAGCAATACAATGGTCATCCTCCAAATGTATGTATTGTTTTAATATTTTTATTATTCACTGTATTCATTTCTTAAACATAATTATTGTGATTAGTATAAATACTCTCTAATATACCATATACTACTACTTCTAGCCTTACAAAGTCTTTAATTGCAATAGTTGGTGCTAATTTGAGAAAGAATTTGTCTTTTTATATAGTTGTTGAAATATTGTGTCATTATTTAAAATTATTCTTGACAAATGTTTATTCTACTAAGAAAAGTGGATTGTAATTGATGTAAGGTAAACAATGAATATGAGTACTCATAAAATCATTTTCCCTATTGTGACTTATATAAGAATTTCTCTTTACAATGCATGCATGCTCTAACATTTAACCTCTTTTAACATTTAAAAAAAAATGGAAATGAATGATAAACTTATGCATACTAATATTTCTACTTTTATTGTTGACCTATAAAAAAAAAATTAATGACTCACAATAAGTATCCCTTTGTATCTTTCTAAGTATTTGAAAGTTCTTGGAGATGTAAACAAAAAAAAAGGTTTTTGGTATACTATAATCATACTTTGGATCCAAAGATATTGGTTAAGTCACTATATATTTATATAAAGCAAATACTTGATATATGACAAATACAAAAATGATCACTTGTTATTTAAAAATGTTTGAAAAATTGCAATTAAACATATTCAAAATATCTTATATAAATTTTTGACATAATAGATTTTTGTTTGTAAGTTGACATTATCAAAGTCATATGCAAGATTGATATATTCATATAAGTTCCTTTTATCAGAATATAAATATCCTCTGTTTTATTTTTATTTTGAATATAGTATTAAAAGTATTTATGCAATTATTGTGAATTTATGTTCAAAGTGTTCAAGAATATTCTTTTATGAGAGTGTAAACATTCTCTCTTTGAAAATTATTATATTCATTTTGAAGATGTTTTTTATTGGAAAATAACATTGTATTTTTCTACCAATTTACATATGCCTTTTTTTTAGAATTTGTTATATTTTTCTTTGAAAATGTTGTTATTAAATGATACTAAGGTTATTCAGTTAAGATTGGTTAAAAGCTTAAAAAGCTATTATATATTAATATATGTACATTTTTATGAGAGCCTAAATACTCTCGCTCCACCATTTGTATGTATTTTCCTTTTTCAAATTTTCAACTTACAAATTCGTTAAATTTATCATGTGTCATTTGAAACCATCCATTTTTATATACAGTTATAGTATGATTCATTTTGTTGTCAACTGAAAAATATACATATACATGTTGTTGTTGTATACTCAAATATTTTTACATATACTAAAGCATTTAATCATCATATTACATTTTGCACAGCTTAACAAGAGACTGTTCATAGTTAAAGACTGTTGTTTCTGCAAATATATATAGACTTTAATAATTTTTTTTGATACATGATAGATACCTCTGGAAGAAACTTACCTTTTGTATACCTTCCATTTTAATATTTGCTATCTTTGGTGTATTAACATAAGGACTACTACAATAATAGTAGTTATTTTTATTATTTAATATCATGTAAAACAATTATTTCTATTCATATTACTATTTCTGGTGCATTTATTTTGTGTAATTATTTTATATCTTTGTACATGTTTTAGAAAATATTGTCACGATGAAAAAATTATTGAATTTTTGTCATCTCTCCAATATTTTCTTTTGGGGAGGCCCGGGTAGATATGTGGTGGTTACTCGATAACGCCCCCCATATTTTTATTTTTATTCAATTGTATTAACTACTTTATTTCCTATCATCTCTTTTTTATTAATGTTCTCAATTTAAATATTATTTCGATTTCGTTTCTTTTGATATCGTCGCCTGTAAATTTTTCTTCCTTACGTAGCTTATCGAATGTTCTAAACCGGTAAAATCTTGTTTGAATTCATTCCTTCCGGTTTAAAAAGTTTCTAGAATTATCTCGTTCGTTCTCTGGGTGGTACTTCCGGTTAATCTGGCCCTCCCTTTGGCCTATCAAATTGAATTCCTCAGGTGACGTGATTTAAGCAGTTAAGTGCCTGGCCACCTGCTTTGGCTTTCCCTCTTTAAGTGTATTATCATTTTTTTCCTTATTAAATTCATATTTCACTATACATTGACACGTAGCTTGGCCTCTTTTTCCTCGCTTTCCCCATTCGAACGTTGCCAACTTGGCGTATTCCGGGTTTACAGTAACCCTTGATCTGCCCTCTCCGCTCTCTCTGCGTCACCACGGCAGTTGAGCAGGTGCCGTGGATGTTGAGTGGATGCTCCTCTGCATGATGTAAAAAAAACCTCCGAATTGTCGTTATGCTGCGAGGAGTAAGACTTCTCTTCCCCCGTGAACGAGTCGGTTTTTCTTTGGCCGTTGTTCTATGCCGGCCACTCAATATGTTCTCACGGATTGTTTTGAGAATCAGTTAAATATATCTTCATGAGGCTTTCTTCAAATTTATGTCAAGGTCTCCAAGTTAGTTCCATATCATCAATAATCAATTGAATCATCTTTTCCTCCGAAGATGGTGCTCAAAGTATTCTTCGTGATTAAAAATATCACAGTTTCTTCTTTTTCAATTCATAAAAAAAATCGCTCATACGCATTAAAATAACTATCTGTGCATAAACGGCATCCCCAATGGAAGATATTGAATATCTCTTCGTGATTTCTAGCATATGCTTTTATTGAAGTGTTATCGATTGATATTCTAAAATAATTTAGTCTTCATATCGTAAAAAAAAGGATCGATCATGCTATCAAAGTGCATACATATATATATATAAAGAAGATTTATGTGAAAATATTTCTACCTATGTATATCATCCTTGTGGAGTATTTGTACGAAAGAAGTAATAATATACATATATAAAAACGTACATGATAGCAAATATATATATATTAAAATATAAAAGTCATGACATATTGCACAAATAATAAATAAATAAAATGTTCGTTTTTTTCTTCAATTTTCTCTTCATTTAATGTGTTAAGAGTCTATTCATTCGTCTTCTCGAATTTGTCTTCATAAGCCAAGAATTTCAGGTAACTTTCTTCTTATTATTTTATATTTTTTTTTTTTACAATTTGCATTGAGTTATTATTATCCTAGTTAAAGATTTCACTATTAAGAACTATCATGGTTGCCTTTTGTCATGTTCTAATGTTATGGGTCTTTTGCTGGCATTCATCCAATGCAATGTACGTCTACCCACTATTATGATCACTTGGCCTAGTTTAGATGTAACAAAAAATAAGTGTTCTCATCATCCTCTTCTCCCAAACATAACAGCTTCAATCTCCTTTAGAAAACACCACACACGCTTTGTCAATTGCAATTTTTAAGTCATTTACACATGTATATTGCTTTCAATTTTCATATATTTTACGAGATAAGATCCCCATATGTTCTCTATGGGATTCATACCTGGACTATGTGCTGACCAATATAATAATGTACTATTGTTTTGCCTAAACCATGTTTTCATTGATGAGGAGGTATGAATGAAATCCCCATCTTGTTGGAAAACACAGTCCGGTATTGCTATCGAATCAATAAATTGCAATAAATTGGTACGTAAACAATCCTGATAATTCTCTGATTTCATTATTTTGCCCATAAATTGTAGAAACGTTTGGCCGTTGAAAGAAAATCCTCCCAAGGTCATTACGGATCCTGCACCTTGTTGCCTGCTTAAACAGTTCTTGGGTTCTTCTCTTAGATCACACAAGTAAAATTTATAACCATCAGGGTCGTCTAAATTCAATTTTTTATCAATAAAGATGACAAAAATGCATTTTTGACCATATGGCATATTCTTTCTAGCCCACTTTACATGTGCATCTTTATGTATCTGCTTAAGCAACGCTTTTCTTACATTTTCCTGTAAACAACATCTGTTGAAGCTTTAATTCTTCTGTGTATAGTATTTTTCAAAATTAATTCTGGAAATTGATGCAATTTCACGCACAGATAGACTATCAACTGAAGCCACTTTTAATAATATTCTATCATCACCTAACGTTATTTTTTAAGGTTTCTTTCAAGTATTCTCATGTTCCACCTGATCTCAAAACTCTATAAATACTGCTCAAGTATATCTTTATTCTTCTTAATATTTGTGCAGAATTTTGTTCTTGCTCTTTCAAATGTAAAATCTTACTATTTTTATATTCAGAAATTTATTTACGATGTTGCGTTTTTATCAGAATATGCAGGGAATGTCTTTGCAGAATCATAAACAAATCAATATATTGAACTCATTTTGTTCCACAAATTTCAATAAATTTTTATGCTAAAAATATAGCAGAAAATATTTCAAAAGAAAAATTATTCTGTATTTAAAGAAGCAGACATATATATAAATATTTTATTTTATTTTGTAAACAAAAATGTAAAAAAAAAAAAAAACATATAATGCTGTACTGTGTCTATACTTTTGGGACTGTATATTATTGTATACTTCAATGTATATTTTATAATTTCAAACCTTTAATCATAATTTATATGTGTATAAAACTGCTATTATTTGTTACCTATCTTATAAATTCTAACTGTGTCTTACTATTTTTTATGTTAATGCAAATTTTATGGATTGTCTAAACTTTAAGGACTGGATATATTCATTAAAGATGATGCTTGATACATTTTATGTTTGATGATCTACAACAAGCAATATCTTTCTTTTTCATTATACCCGATAATTCTTACGTTTTAAGAAAAAATTTGAAAGTAATAAACTTTAGTGAAAATTTAGCAAATATTTTATTTGACACATAGTACAGTTTGTTTTTGCTTTAAAATGTGGTTTTTCTTGGATTTATTTATTTATTTATGTATTTATATGATGAAATTTATTCTGGTACATGCTATAAAATAGTGTAAATATGTAACATTATACATGCAGATAGGAACTTTTTGTTTTCTCTTGTGTTCTACTGTGTAGGCTTTCGAATCCATTGCAACTTGAAAGATGTTTTCAATTGGGCTCAGATATGATCCCAGAAATGTTAAGTGATGATGTCATCTTCCTAGATCGCATTACTATCACCATACTGCTCACCATACTCAGTAATTGCTGAAAAAGTTAAAATGTGAAGTTAGAAACCGATAATCATCATCAAAACAATAAACAAAGACAGTCAAGTCTAACACCCCGTGATTTCCTACTTTCCAAATCGAAAGAAACTGCTCACTATACTCAGTAAATGCTGCAAAAGTTAATGTGTAAAGTTAGAAACCGATAATCATCATCAAAACAATAAAAAACAGTCAAGGTTAACGCACAGCGATTTCCTAATTTCCAAATTGAAAGAAACGGGTATTTAATACAGAGTTTTCTTCGATCAGTAATGTAAAAACATCTGCTGAGAAGTCGCCTTAAAATATGATTTATATGACAGCTTGGTTACAGAAAGTAATCCTACGTTCAGATATATGCCTAAATAGATTTTGGATTATGCGGAAAAGTGAACGGAAAGAATACATCTAAATACCATTGTTGTTAATAAATATTCTTTTTTCTTTCCCTTGCAACTTTAAAAAATAAAAATACACCCTTGTACTTTCTCCAAATAAAATATATCATATTACGGGAGTTTCGACTGCAATTACGTTGTTTTAGAACATTATTTGCTCGCAAAGTATCTTATAAAATCGTCGGAATATTAAATAAAGTCACTCCAGTATTTTATATTTAAAATTAATAAAAAATAGATTACGATTGCATATTCAAAAGGCTTTATGTTGTAATGACATGACATAATTAAAAACTACTAATGTATAATAATTAATGAAGCGTGCTTCTTGAAAATCCCTTATACAATTTTAAAGATCAAACAAAAATTTTTTCTTTATTTTTGAAAAAAAAAATAATTTTATATTTACACATTTTTTAAAAAATGCGTGAATACAATTTATACAATCTAAAACGTTCGAATTATTTTTGCTTCATTGATCAATAATCTATAATTTCATAAAAACTTTATCATTTACTTCAGATGATTTAGGATTTCAGATATCTTCTATTTACCTGAAATGGAGAAAGAATGTTATCTCTGTTGCAATGAATTTTTAGAGTATCAAACAAATAATCAAAGTACAAGTGCCTCTTATCAGGCTGTAGAAAATGTAATCCAAAAGTTTCTTCCACATTTCAAGTAGTAGGCGCGAAACAGATACTTACATTTAAAGTGGTGGCGAACGGGGATCTGTAACTATTATCTCTCCATTTGAATATGTTTTGTTTGTTTTACTCAAACAGATGATAATTGCTTCAAATTTATGCATGCATTAGAAGTAATGATGAAATTAACTGTATTTATCTGTAAAGACCTTTCAAAAGGGAATACTTCAATATTTAAATCAAACATTAGATTCATAATATTTCTTTAATTAAAAACGCTTAAACTAAAATTTATAACAATTTTTGATTCCGTTTCAAAAATTTAAAATATTCAATAATACAAAAATTACTTCATTATACTTTAATATTTTTTCATACTTGTATCATAAAAAAAAATATTTTATGCCTCTGAAAATGGATCGATAATAAGGATAATACCCTTAAAACTTCAATGTGGATGGATATTATTCAATTAAAATATGTTTTATAACCATCTCATTAAAATGATCTCATTTATAATAACATATTGAAATTAAAAATGTAATAATTCATGTGATTTAAAGAAGGAAAAATTTTGTTGTTTAATGTAATTAAACCATGAAGAAAATGCCTTGTTTAATGTAGAAATTGAAATAAACACACGTATGTTCAATTTTAGCAGTAATCTTTGAACTTTTAAACTAATTTTAAGATATATCCATGCTTATATACATTGTTATAATCATAAAAACAACAATCATTTACAATTTGTTCATACACATTTTAAAAATTTATATATTCCCATTTTTTTTTTTTTTTTTTTTTTTTTTTTTTTTTTTTTTTTTTGCATTTTCTACATAATATTTCAATTTATAAATATTAAGTAAAACGATTTAATTATCAACACTGAAGTAATATTAAATAAATTATTAATTGAATTGAAGAAATACTTCAAGCAGACTTGTTCATTATTTTAAAATAACACAAAATGTGATTTTTAAAAAAATGTTTTAGTCAATACTCTTAAAATATATTTGTTTAATAATCCTAATTTCCTTTTAATTTCCGAATTTTAGGAAACATTTGCTTTTAATATTTAAAGAACAAAAATTTTGTTTAAATAGTAACCCATTTTAAGTAGATATCATTTGTCTATGTACTAAAGATAAATTAATTCGTATGGCAATTTAATGGTTTCCATCATTTGGACAGCTGAAATTATCTGTGTATATTTATGAATTTTTTTAATTTTTTTAAGAGGGACAAGTCTGTAGAGCATAGTGTTCCTCCAGGTCGCTTTTATTTAAGTCTTTAAAAAATACAATTTTCAGCGAGAGCTGAAGCCGATAGAATCACGAAAGTGGATTGTGTATATAAAATCCCGTATCAAGGTCGCACCTGCAGACGGAAAAGAATTTAAAATGACAGAGGGCAGATAAGAGAAGATATGCAGGGAAAATACAAAATAAGATTACTTCTGCCAGAAAACAGATCCTCTACGTAACAACAGACAGCAGAATGTGTGAGAAAGCTTTCTCGATACAAGAAGCAGATGAAACTGTTGCATGGAAATGCTACATAGTTAGAATTGACATTTCAAAAAGGAGTATATGGATGTGTTTTATTTTGTTTTGTTGGAGGGTGTGTCTAAATGTATTATGGAGCCATGGTTCTGGTGGAGATACCATGATTTTTAATTGCAGCGTCGCATTAGTTCGCAGTGGAAGTAGGAATGACATGTCGTGTTCGTCTTACCGCCATCATTCAGGCTGAAAGGAGCGCGCTTAAATTTCTCTAGATTGCCCTTGAAATAGCCTTGGTCTGAACTGGTCGTGTAAAAAATGGGTCATGTACGATGTGGGTTGTAAAATTTAAGGGAAACATTAGAAATGAATTTGTGTGTGTGCCTGCCCTTTGTTGATGCTTCTCAGAACTCCTTCCATGTCATCAGGATCTCCTTGATGTATGATTGAAGCACTAGAATATGTGTGGCTATGGTAGGTTTTTGTGTAGACTGTTTCGCTAGGCCGTCATCCAGCTATTTGCCAATGGTGCCTTTCTGAGTACAAGCGTAACCCAGCGAGGTATGGTGAATGAATGTTTTTACTTTTACCTTATTTTTTAGCATAAAAGTGTCTTTTGTTCTCTGGGGTGTGGAACCTGCAGAGCAGAGTGACTGTCACTCAAGATTGGAATTCTTTTGTCTGGGCTTGCTTTATGTTTTTTTATATATTTATGATTTAAAATTAATAAAATTTAATATTATTTATTTTGTTCAAAATAAAAAAGAATCACAGTGAGGTTTACTCTATCCCTAAGAGCTACCCACACCAACATGCATCCGGACACCGCAGTTTATAAAAATGCTCTCTTTTAATTCTAAGTTTCTCTGTCACAAAAGCATGCCACAGTGTACAGGACTGAATAATATCATCAACACTATCAGAGATCCACTGCAATGAGTTTTTCTTTTATTTCCCAGTTATAGAATTTTTTCTCCTTGTTTCCAAAGCCGTTTCTATCTCTTTCACTACAGCTGACATTTGTTATTGATATTGATTGCGTAAACTCATTTTTCCGCATTGAAAACAAGCTTCTTTAAAATGGTTAAGTCAAAAATAAGCGCTGTCTTCTAGACTATAAGAAGTTTATATGAAAATAGTTTTTTAAACGCCATTAGAAAACAGTTTTTAAATCTAACGTAATATTCTATATTAAATACTTTTTGCATACAATATTTTAATTCTTTATAATTCTGTTTTTAATATTGATTTACAAATGTATTTTTAAATTAAAAAATGTTCGGAAATATTATTTTGCGTACTAAAGTTTGGCAACTGTAGTAAAAACAACCATTTAAAACTGCGAATAAAATTTCAATTCTGATAATTAATTTTGAATTTTAAAAAGGTAAATGCTTAAGAAGTTAGAAAAAGTTAAAAACATGATCGTAAACTTCATATTATAATGTGTTTAATTGCATGCATGCGAAAGATAATTAAATTGTTAAGCACAGATTTCGATCCTATAAAATTCATGAAGAGGAAACATATTTATTGATTTAAAAATTTACAAATTCGTTAAAATTTTTAAATTAGAAGTTTTAACATGTTTATCATATATTTCCTTCTACTACTATCAATTTGCATGCTTTTATATGCGATAATTTTTGCAGGATAAGTTGAAAAATATGAAGAGATTGATAGAAAATAAATTACTACTGAAGTAACATTGGTTACTTTTCGAATTGAGAGATATTTCAACAAATGATTTTAATGCTAACTTGGGTTTTCATACAAATTAAGTTAAAAAAATCATTTTTAGCATTTTCTTTTAACTTTTTCATTTAAATATTACCGTACAAATAATTATTTACAGAAATTTGTAACAATTAACATATTTAACTTTATGTACTCTTATAAGTCTCACAAGTGTTAAACATTTTAAACAATGGAAATCCATCATATGAACGAAAATATATAAATATGAAGTATTTTTAATTAATATGCCATCAACTATATGCATGAAAACTATGTTATTCCAAACGTTTCTATTAAATGGTACATTAAGACGAATAGAACAGACACTTTTAAGCTAAGATTTCTTCAAAGACTGATTACAATCTCTTGAATTTTGTTTGAAATACTTGCATGTTTAACCTACAAAGCAGGCAATCTTTTCAAAGTAAAATAGTTGAGAATGTCATAGTGGCTCTTAGAATACAAAGCATTGGATACTATTTAAATGCAGGTCTTATTTGGTAAAACTAATAGTTCTCTCTAAAATATATTTATCTTCGGAGCATTTCGTCTTCTAAACAATTCTCTAGAAACATTCTAAATTTAGTTGGCGTGAAAAATTAGCACACGGTTGATCAAAATACAAATATTGCGATAATGTTGATATAGAGAAATTCGTAAAATGCCTTATTTACATTCCGCGTCAGAATTTTCAATTTAGTAGTAATTGCTGTAGTAGTTATTTCGTGAGTATATAAGATAGAGTTTTAAATAATTACTTCTAAGCTTCTAAATTGATCATAAGATATTTAATCGTAATTTCTAGTTAGGTTATGGAGATTTTGTTTTTGTTTTTTTTTGCACTGAAATCTAATGCAGTTGATACTATAAATAATTCTGTTTGCGTGTTCAATTAAATTCACTATATTCTATCATAAAATGAGGCTCTTAAGGAAGGCTTTATTTCTGTTATTAAAAAATTACATGAGCATTTGCTGAGAAGTTAAAAAAATAAATAAAATGATCAAAAATTCAATCTTTTTTCTTCGATAGTAATTAATTTTTTGGCAGTGCGAAAAATCTGAAATTTAAATATCTATTTATTTATTTTATTTTATTTTATTAATACAAAAATATCATTTTTTTTCTATGCTAATTTCATCTTTCATACCTAATCAGTTTAACAATAGTAATAATAAAAAGAAATGATTCAATCAAAATTATTTTACAGTCATTTATTATTTAGATATTCTTAAAACTCAAATTCTATCATTTTCTGTTAAACTTAAGAGCAATAAAATACAATCTAAAAGAAAATTCTTCATACAGGTTATGTATGTAATATGCGAAACATTTCAGATTAGTCCTGAAACTTTCAAATTTTAATTTTCTTATAGAAAGAGAATCCTTTATATAAACATCAAAGCATAATTACTCCCTTCTTTTAATTAATAACTAAACAAATGTTGGATTAAAACTAAATTGCTCTAACATTTTTCAGTTAAATGATGTTTGGAGGCAAATTGAGAATTTACATCTTAGGTAATATTTTCTGTAAAAGAAGGCTTACAGTCGTTTAATTTCATTTGAAAAAAGTTCTAAAAACTTGAACTCATTTTCCTGCCTCATTGAAGTATTTTTTCTCTTAAGGGGTCAGGTACCTTTCGAACTAACAAAATACGTGAAAAAGTGACCTCTGTAAGAACTGCAGTCACTCTATATCTAATTGACTTTTGACTATAAAATTGAAAACACATATTAAGAAGGATTTATTTTATTAGTTAAAGTTGTTAAAAAAATTATACATGCATGCAATGTTTTTTTAATTATTTTTAAAGATTATACAATTTTTACGGAAGAATAAATCTTGCATGCCTTGTGCGCACGATTTTTCAAATTTGAATGGCTAAAACAAACCAAGATTTTTTTTTCTGAGTAGAGAAATAATGTGTTTTAAAAATGACCTACGATGAAAAAAATAAAACTTATAGTTCCCGAGAAAAAAATTATTTTTTAAAGAAATTCGAAATATCGAGATTTTTCTTACAAAAAAGTAGTCGTAAATTCTAAACTTCTAATTTGAGGAACATAATAGTAGGTCATTTTGTGCATGTGTATGTTTAACATATTCAGCGAAAATTTTGTTAAATTCTACGCAACCGTTTTTGAGAAATCGTGCGCGCAATGAACAAAATCGCTGTTTTGAGAAAATTGACGTCAAAGTTTAAATTTACCATTGGTCGTATAGGAAAAGCGCAAAGTTTTTTAAACATAACTCTTTTTCTAATGCGAATTTTTGAATGCGGTTTGTTTTAAAATGTTTCTAAAGAATCACATTTAATTATAAGCTATTTCTTAAAAAATCGATTTTTGGATTCTTTAAAAGGTACCTGACCCCTTAAACAATTCTTTAGAAATATCTTAATTCTCTTTACATAAATAAATAACATTAGCTTGATCATGATAAAATATTGCGATAATGTTAATATAGTAAAATTCACAAAATATTTTATTTACATTTCACATTTTCTTTTTCAATTATTAGTAAGAACTGTTATATTAGTTACACCTTGGGTATATGAGATAGAGCTTCAAATACACTGGTGTGCAAAAATTAAGGTCGAAAAAGTTTTTTGAATCTAAAGTCGCCCAGAAGTTTTCCACATCAATAGAAATCCTACCAGAAAATCTTCAAGATGTCTAAATATGGGATGAGTGTTAGGAATCAAAAGGATCATAAGCACTTTATTTTAAAGGTCACTATGAGCACAAATGCAGAAAAGACAGAAGCGTCCTTCTTACAGGCGTCCTTCCTACAATAAATTTTACCTGCAGGTAAAATTTATTCACTAATCGGGGATGTGGTCATCCCTTACTGCGATGAAGGATTTACAACACCGTACGTGCTGAGGACGAGGTTGTCTAGTAGCTGATGGGGAATCGTATCTGATTCCTCTTGTAACGCCAATTTCAGCTTCGGAATCGTTGCCAGCGCCTTGTCACGTGATGCCAAGCGTATCCAGAGAAGGTCCGACAAGTGTTCTATGGTATTCAAGCTTGGAGATGTTGCATTCTCCATGCGTTACATATTCCATTCCATTCCAATCCATGCTTTGCATATCTTCACTCTCCAAGAGTTCTTCGATAGCCGCTGAACGATGACGGAGAGCGTTGTCGTCCATGAAGAGGAACTCTTGACCCACAACACCTCTAAAAAGACGCACATAAGGCAAAAGAATCTCGGCAAAATAACGGGCACCAGATACTGAACGTCTTTGGAAGAGTGGAGGTTTGTACGGCTATAAAGCATGATATAACCCCCAAACAAGACCTCCAGCATCTCCAAAACGGTACCTTTCGAGGATGTTGGAGTGAGAGTTAGGTGTTCCTTGCACTTTACAGATGCGTAAACGTCCAGAATCGCTCATCATACTATATCGGCTCCCATCCGTAAAGAGTACTCGAGCCCACTCCTTTGTGTCCCTTTTTTGTGTTACTGGCACCACAGAAACTGCCGTCTCCGATGAGCAGGCGTTAATGGTACATGCCGTACTGGACGTCGTGCATATAGACAACCTTTATATAGATTTTAGCCATGATAAAACGTGATATCCGACGTCCACTAGTCTGGTTAATCTTTCTTGCGGTTTCTACAGCTGCTTGTCGCTTGTTTATTTTTGCCTGTCGGAAAACATAACGGTCATCTGCTGTTGCTGTTGCTGTTGCTTGAGGGTGACCACTACCGAATGCTCAGCCTTCTGATAGCCCCGCTTTTGAAATGCACTTCAGGTTCGTAAAATGATGCTGTGAGGGATAATGAACTCTTGTGCCACACTTGTCACACTTCGACATTCTTAAAACTTCCAAATGATACGAACTCGTGTAAAATCATCCAGATAATATCTCCTGGATTGCCTCTTGTCTGTATCACACAATAGTAGTAAAACAACGTCGTTGAAATCCCTTTATACAGTGCAATATAGTTCAACAAATATCTGAACGGTCACCGCCTCTGGGCTTTATCCCACTTAACACCTCCTCCTTTTACACTACATGCCATATATGGGCATGTCCTACTGCATTTGTATCAGATCTAATTCCTGATTGGCCTTTCATTTCGTTCGGTGGCCTTTTACAGCTTTTATGCTAATTTATGTACTCCGTCCTTAATTTTTGTATACCAGTATAATTGCATGGACTTATAAGAGTATAAGTAGTTCGTGAAAAATTTAATTTAAACTCACAATGCTCGTGTTTAAAAGTAAATATTCTGGGTTCCGTAATTAACTAGACTAGAATATTTTAAGCTTTTATGTACTGAAATCTCGTGTATTTTAAATTAATAAGTAATACTATTTGTGTGATTCAATAAATTAAAACATACAATGAATTAAATGAGAAAAGCATTATCTCTATTATACGTATATTACACATGCGCGCCTAAAGCATAGCTAAAAAGATAAAAGAACTAATCAATCTTTTAAAATCGGCATTTTATTTTGTTCAAAAGTTGTGATAAAAATTTCTTATGTAAAATCAATCTAAAATTATAACGTATATATATCTATACATACATAAGCTGAAAAAGGTTTTAAATAAAACTAAAATTAAAAAACAACATTTATATTAAGAGTGCTACAGCTTCACAAACTTCACAGTTTATATACACTGGTGTCCAAAAGTTAAGCATAATTTATAAAATGCTAAAAACGTGAAGTAAATATTCGTAAAATTATTCAAAATTACTTGAGGAGATTAATTGGTTGAAGAAGAAACATTAGGTTTATGCAAAACTTTTCAGTCGACTAGTCATGCGCGAAATACCTGCGCCTGTTGAAACAATTTAAACCGGTTTACGCAGTATAGGCAGTTCAAAAGAATTCTGTACAATTGATGTGCTAAAAAACATTGTTACGATCAAAAAGGATTAATGATGGCACAAAAACGCCAACTGCACATGTTTGCGAAAGGAAGAATCGTCGGAATTCTAGAATCCGAATTATCATAAACCGAAGTGTCTCGAAATCTGAAAGTGGATCAGTTTGTGATCTCAATACTGTGGCATACGTTTTAAAGTACGGGAGATGTTACCCGACGATCAGTAGCAGGTAGACCTAGAGTCACAACCCTTCGCCAAGACAGATATCTTGAAATATATGCGCAACATCAAAGGGGCAGTACTGCCAGAGAACTGGATTCGGCGCTCACAGTTGCCACAGGAACACGAATTTCAAGACACATTGTTTACAGAAGGCTTAATCATGCTGGCCTGTATGCTAGAAGACTAGAAGTTTGTATTCCATCCACGGCTTTGCATAAATGCGCTCGTTTAAACTGGAGTTTGAAACATCAACATTTGAGTGATGGTGAGTGGGCCAATGTGATATTATGTGACGAGTCTTGATTTAGTCTAGTAATGATTCTCGTCGGATAACGATGTGGAGAAAACGTGGAACACGTTTTGAACCAATAAACATAATCCAAAGATATTTTTTTATCAGGGAGAGTAATGGTATAGGCAGGCATCATGTTGGACGGCCGCACAGACCTCAATATATTTGACACGGGGTCTGTGACTGGTAAAAGATACACAGACGAAGTTCTTGAACCTTATGTTTGCTTGTTTCGAGGTGTTGTCGGTCCTGGCTTCATATTCATGGATGATAATGCGCCTTGTCACCGTGTGTTACTGGTTAACGACTTCCTTAAAGCGGAAAACATCCAGCGCATGTCGTGGCCGTCGAACTCCCCGGATTTAAATCGTATTGAGCATGTATGCGATATGCTTGGCAGACAACTTCTAGCCCTTTCGCACCCACCATTCTCCGTTCCAGAACTGAAAGTAGCTATCAAAGAAGCTTGGAACTGTTTGATCCCACAACTCATTTTTAATCTCATTGCAGCTATGGGAAATCGCTGTGCAGTGTGCCTGGCTGTCAGAGGGGACCACACGCCTTATTAAACTGCAGCATCACTTTTTTAATTAATGTTTTCTTTCATTTTTCCTTTAAAGTGTGAATATTTACTATGTTCAGTTTTTTTTTTTCAAGCTGCTACTATGGATAATAAAAATAAATATTTCGTTCTTTTGAATTGTTTCCTTACTTTATAACCGTTTTACACTCGTATATAACGTTTCACTACATTTTGAATTAACATTTCTTTCATTATTTACTTAATTACTAATTATGCTTAACTTTTGGACACCAGTGTATAGTACATTATGTTTAAAATGTATATAGGGTAGATGTGCCAGTAATGGATCCCCTTAAGAAATATCTTTAAAAAATATTTTTTTATTAATAGTTATCTTTCAACAATATTTAACTGATCCCGTAGTTACATTTCCCAATAGAAATAAAAAATTAATTTTTAATAATAGAAATACGTCTAAACACCCAAAAGACCAGCAATGGACCGCCTATGTTCCAGTAATGGGCCGCTCTACAAAAAATAACAGATAATTGTTTTTTCAATTGTATTTTGCTCCAGAACTTAATGAGAGCATACTAATAAAACAATATATTAAAACTAAGTTGAAATTCATAACATTAAAGGATTTATAATGAAAAAACATAAAACAAAATATTAAAATTTAAGTTATGAATTGATTATAATCAAGGATTTATAATGTGGATATAGAACAAAATATTAATGATATTATTAAAAGTTTATTACTATTACAATAAAGGATTTATATTGTAAAGACATCAAACAAAATATTTAAGTTTAAAGGATTTATAAGATAAAGACAATGTTTTACTGAAATCAAGTTTAAATAAAATAAGGCAATAAAAAAGGTCTCCAATCTTCATTCATATCATTATTTAAATTATGCGCTGTGCAAATATGAAATATAAATAACAAATCTTCAATTTTATCATGACTTTCCAGTAGTCCAAACAATTCAATACAAAATTTTAGAATTTAAAATGATAAATGTTCTTGCACAATTCAACCATTTTCAGATAATCATATAGCCCATCAATTTGGCACAGATTGATTCCACAATTTCCCTTGAGTGATGCTTATATGGATATTATCATCAATGGAACAATTTCACTATTTGCTGAAAAACATTACATTACAGTGATTTGTTCTGTTTCGTTATTCGGTACTTCATAATACACAACAACTGATTTTAATCCCAAAATTTTCTCTGCTTTAAGAGCACAAAAGAAAACCAGTTTTAACCGCATTGAAAATTCCCTCTGTATGATTTAAAATTTGGAAGAAGATATTAGTAATATCTTCTTCCAAATATGATTCTACATTTCTGAACCAACTTAAAACAACTTCTTTTGTAACGGCACATCTAGATTTTGTCAAATGTTCTGCTTGTTTTTTGTACCAATTTTGGATGTCGTCTTAAAGACAGCTATTTATAAAGAAATTGCCTTTATTAAATTCTAGTAGGTAAAATTTAAGTATTAAATTTGATTAATCAGCTTTTCAGTTAAATCAAAATATTTTATCTATACTGTAATCACACTTTTAGCATTGGTTACTTGGGTGGTCCATTATTGGAAAATCACGAAATAAGCAATCCAGTAATTGGCCACCCCTCCTAAAATCTTAAACATAAATGAAATTTTATAAATGACGATTGATATATGAACTTCAGAGTTTTATATTACTATTCAAACAAAAACATTAAATTTTTACAAGAAATAAAGAAGATATAAATTAAGTAAGTAAAGTCAGCTCTTAGCATTTTCATTAAGATTTTCAGTAAATCTGTGAAACTTTATTTTCTGTTTTCTAATTGCTTTGATGAAAGTGTAAAAAAATAATCCAGATTATAGAGCATGCAAGGGGGAGCTAAGAAAAAAATAATAAAAACTTAACTGTCATTTATTATTTTTTTATAAACTAAAAACTGCGAAGCGGCCCATTACTGGAAGGTGGTCCATTACTGCCACATTTATCCTATACTTATGTGCATATCAGAAGAATATGGACAGGCAATGTTTTGAAAAAACAGTTCTAAAAGTGAAGCAGTGATCACGAAAAAATGTATTATCATATAAAAACGTCGTATAAGTTTATTAGAATATAGAAGTATGTTTGTGTGATAGTTTTTTTAAAAATAAAATTCGCAATCAGCTATCCAAAAAAAATATATGGTCAATAAAAAGTATCCCTTTATTACAACACTATAAAAAACATTTGCGATCTGTACATGTGATATAAACACTTCGAAAAAGAAATTCACTGCTGGATTATAAGTTCTCGAATAGTTAAAATATTTGGATAATGTCTCGCGGCTTTCAAATGCCTGTAATTTATATAGTTACAATTTAGAATTTAAAGGCTTAAAATTTTATGTTTCTGATACTGATAAACAAATGGAGAATAGCCGATCTTGAATTATGAAATTTTATCGAAAGGTGATAATGCAACTGCCAAAAAACTTTCAGGTTGACCAATAAACACATATCAGAGACACGATAGAGATCATTATTGTGAGATGATTATTATGTCATTTTTTGATCTACCTTGTCAGAAATAAAAATTGTTTAAAAATAATAAATATTGCGCATCAGTCTAAAATAAATGAAAAAAAAAACGTTTACGAATTTTCTAAAGACTATATTTAAAGCGAAATATTTGAAAAGCATAATACAATAGATTTCCCCCCTATGAATTACAAAAGATATACTTTATACTGAACTACAACAACTTTTGTGGTTCAGTGAGTAAGATGTTTTTCCACAGAAAAGAGGTTTAAAGTTCAAACTGCAGGACAGCTAGGAAGAAATTGTGTATAAATTGAATGATACAGCAATTTAATTTGCTCCATAACTCAAATGCTTTGGAATCAACTAAAGACTGCTAATTTTTAAAAATAAATTAAATTATTGTCATTAAAAATAAATTTACAGAGTGAAGTATAAATTTAATATCTTCTCTGTTATTTAGAATCCCGAGCTTTCTTAACTCTGTAAATTTTACATAAGACTTAACATAATGGATTACCTGTAGATACTCTCCAATTTCACACAAAATGTTTAGCTGTATAATCTTATACATTAATCATAACACATATAATTTAAACTCACAATTCTCAGATTTAAGCAAGGATGTATCCTGATTTTTCACTTAAATTAGAAGGATCTTGAACATTTGTACATTTTTGTAGATTTTTGAAACTTAAATTTAAAGAATTTGAAGTTAATAAGTTATGTTGTTTACATGATATATTCAATTTACAAAAAAACTTCTCAAGCAAAGCTTATTTTAAATATATTATATGAATATTGCATACATGCATTCTAAAGAGTTTAAAGGAATTAATCAGTTTATGAAAAAAGTATTTTATTTTCTTCAAAAGGCTAATGAAATTTTTAATTGTAAAATAAAATTAAAAATCTGAAATATAATTTTAAAAATATATTTTTATATGCGAAACTTCCTTTTCAGATAAAATGCGTTTAACAAAAAAAAAAAAAAAAAAAATGGTCAAAATTAATTTACATTGGAGGTTATCTATTATTTATTATTTTGTTTATAAATTAAAAAAGTATGTATATTTTACTAAACTTTAGATCGTATAATAGCACTGTAAAAGTATTTCTTCATATAGATTATTACAATACTATGCTAAAATTTAAAGATTTTTAATAAAGTGCTAATTGAGTGAAAACAAATAAAAAATCGGAATTCACTACATGAATATACATATATAATTACGCAGTCATTTCCATTGATAAATAATTAATTGTCTGTATTCAAACTAAGGAGAAGTGTCTGTTAAATAATGTATGTAGACAAACAGAGCCATCGTCCTTTAAAGAATGCTTATAGTTGCTTGAATATTATTTGGAGAAATTGTATGTTTAAAATACAGAACTAATAATATTTTCAAAGTGAAATACCGTGTCGAGCAGTACATGTCAGATGTCAAATTACAAAACACAGAAAATTTCAAGATATATTTAAGTTCAGATAACAAATACTCCTTTGTGAAACAAATTTAACTGCCTCATGTAAGTATCTATCCTATTAAACTTAAACAATTCTCTGGCAATCTTCTACACTATTCCTGGCGTGAAAATTTAACATACGGTTAATCAAAGCACAAATATTATGATAATATTAATGTAGCGAAATTCAGAAAATGCATTATTTACATTTCGCGTCAGATTTTGCAGTAAAGACTGTTCTAACAATTGTTTTTCGAGTATATGAGATATAGTTTCAAATAATTACGAAGATCTGCTAAGTTTGTAAATTTATTATGACATTTTATTTATAAGTCACAATTTTCTCCTTTAGACGAGAGCATTTTGCAATTCCTGTTTTGATTAGAACTTTTTTCTATACAATCTAATGCATTCCAAGCTAATAAGGAATGTTTTTTATTTAATCAAACACGTTCACTAATTTTTATCGTAAAATCTGTATTTTTTAATAAATAAAAATTATAATAATATATATATATATGTATATGTATATATATATATATACATATATTTGCTAATTTGGTCTTTCAAATAAATTGAGTTTAAGAAGAACAGATTTCTTCAAAATTAGTTTATATTTAAATTAATTATTATTTAGTATTTTTTTTATATTCAAAATACTTTTTTGTGTGTAGTAAGAATACAACCGTAAAACTATTTGTATATAAAATTAATTTTTTTATACTATCAAAATTTAATATTCTTACAAAATCTCTTAAGCTTTAATTTTAACACAAATAGGCTCCATTATAAAAAATAAAAGTGTAATCACTGAGCCATTTTAATTAGTAAATAATCATGAATCTGTATCGAAATTAAAGTTTCTCTAAAAGATTCATGATATTAAGTGATTCATTACGGCAAATAGAGCTGTCACTTCATATAATATCTTCTTTAGAAATCGCATACAGTAATTTAAATTTCATTTGAACTAATTGTATGTTTAAATTATTGAACTGGCGAAATTTTTGAAGTGAAATATCATATCGAATCGTATATAGGCTAAAATATTAAAAAACACTGAATGTTTAAATATACGTTAGTTCGAAAAACTGACATTCCTAATGAAATATACTTACTTGCCTCATAAAAGCATTCGTTTTTTTAAACATTTCACTGTAAAATTCCTAATTCTTTCGACGTGAAACACTCGCTTCATTGCGAGACAAATATTGTGATAATGTTGATATAGTGAAATTCCGAGAATGCTTTATTTACGTTTTGCACGATAGAATTTTTTAATTTAATAGTAAGTTCTATCACAACAATTATTTCATGACCACGCCAGATACAATTTCAAATTATTGCTAATAAAATCTATGCATAGAAATTAATGCTGGGATAATTAAAACTCACTTTTCATAGGTTAAATCCAGAGTATTGTAAAATTCATAATTACTAATTGGTCAAGGAACTTAAGGTACTTAAAGGAACTAATTAGCATATAGTTCCTTTAAGAAATATACCTTTGAGAAATTATTATTTATTCCTTTGAGAAATATACCTACCAGCTACTTAAAAGCATTTGTTTTTTAAACAATTTACTGCAAACTACCTAACTTTTCAGATATGAAACGCTCGCTTCATCGCCAAACAAATATTGTGATAATGTTGATATAGCGAATTTCCTAAAATGCTTTATTTACATTTCAAGGCTGATTTATGTATTCAGTTGTAAGTTCTGTCATGGCAATTATTTTGTGAACACGCGCGATATAGTTTCAAATTATTGCAAATGATTTCTAAGATTAGAAATTGATGATGGATATTTTAAACTCACTTTTTAGGTTAAATACAGAGTTTTGTAAAATTCATTAATACTAATTGGTCTAGAATGGTTTTGCATCTTTTTCATACTGAAACTTTAAACATTTAAAGATAATATGTAAAGCTACATTCTTAAAAATTTTCTCTAGTTTAAACCAAATTTTGATGCCAGTAGCTGTTACTATAAGATGATAAAATCTCGTACCTATATTTGGATCTTCCTACCTCAACCTCGTTCCAACTATTGAAACTATGCTTCAAAAGGAGCTCAAATAATGGTTCAATATTTTACAATCTCACAGTGGCAGACCAAAATGTTTTTGAAACTAGGACACGATTTTTAACAGTTTATTTACGTTATTTATTAAATTCGCTGCGTTCTATACACCAAATAAGATACTTTTAAAAGCTTTTATTTCAATTAACAGAACTTTAGACCCTCTTTCATTTATAAATTAAAACTTGATAAATTTACCAAAATAGTCAACATCTTTTTCGACAAATTTCTGATAAAGATTCCTTCATAAATGAACAGAAAAAACGGTCTAATATTCGACATTTATTCCTTTTATTGTTGAAAAAAGCAGCTTTGTTTTACCATGTTGATTTGTTTTTCCACATGAATTGTAAGTAATTAACAATATATATTAGCTCAATGACTGAATATTCGTGTTAACTATTAGGTCATTAAAGTAACTAATTGAGAAATATTCCTTTACAGAGATTATGTAATTAACAAACTAAACTTCTAACATTTTAACAAGTGAATATGAGTGCTACAGTCTTTATACGCACAGAATTCATACTATAACCCTAAATATATAGATAAAATGTCTACCTCCGACATTTTAATTGAAAATTAATCACATTGTTACATTAAACTCTTACTTAGTCAAATTTTAATTTCGGTTTCGTGATACATTAAGACAAATAGGGTAGATCTCTTTTAAGCTATTTCTTTAAAAAATTCTTAGAGTCACTTGAATTTTATATGACGATACGGCGGTGGGGTATAAATCCACCAAATACCCCCACTCTTCCATGGAGGCATTGAATTCCTGTTCCAATATTTTATTTCGATGGACAATTTTTCCTAACTTATTTTCCCTCGAAAAAAAAAGTTTACTGAACGACATTTTCATGCAATGAAACATTTTTAAAAAGCGTATCCCTTGTTAATTAGCTTTCTCGATGTAATATACAATGTCCTTTTAACGTATAATGACGTACATAACGTATAACGTCCTTTTAACGTATAAATAAAGTTTTACAAATAATCTTATTTTATATGTAGAATATTGCGAATTTAATAAATATCTTAAATAACATCATGCATTCTATTATGCTGCATTGAATTTTAGTACAGAATGTTGCAAAATCATCCAAATCTAACAAATAATTAATAGTAAATTATCTCACCTAAAGCTAAGAATAGTGAGTTTAAATTAAACGTATCATGATCAATATATGAGCTTGAACTTTTTAGCAATTAATTCCAACTTCCTTTCATACACTCACGAAATAAATAAAATAACTGTATTGAATGTTAAATGGGAAAATATGTAGTGAAATGTAACTAAGTCTTTTCTGAATTTTTCTATAGTAACATTAGTAAAATATTTGTACCTTTATCAACCGTAGAGTAATATTTCACACCAGAGAAATTAAGATGTCTGTAGAGAATTGTTTAAAGGACAAATGATTACGAAACAAAAGTAAATCTATTTCACTGAAGAGTATTAGTTTCGTTGAAATTAAGCATGCTTTTAAATATTCAATGCTTTGTAATTTTACAACAAACATTGCAATGCTTGAAACGGTATTTCACTTTAAGATTGCCAGTTCTGTTGGTTAAACATACAATTACTTCGAATGAAATTCAAGTGACTGTAAAGTATACATTTAGGAAATAGCTTAAAAGTGACTGCACTATTTGTCTTAATGTATTATTTAGCCAAAAGTAAAATTTAACAAAGTAAGAGCAACTTAACTTTAATATACAAACGTCAGTAAGTTTGAATTAAAATATCTGAGGTAGTCATGTATTTAGATTTATATGATGAATTCTATACATGTAAAGAGTTGTACTGCTCATAAACAATTATTAAAATGTTCGAAGTTACTACTAGTTAGTTACTACTACTAGTAACTACTACTAGTATTACTACTAGGAAAAAAATATTTTCCTAGTAGTAACTTTAATGACCTAAAAGTTAACATGAATATTCAATGAGATTGAGCAACTATCTATTCTTTATAACTTACAATTCATGTGAAAAGCCATATCAGCATATTAAAAAAATCTGCTTTTTTCAATAAAAAAAATTAATATATTTTGAATTTTAGATCATTTAGTTTTTTCTCATATCAAGAAATTTTTATCAGAAATTTGTGAAAAAGATATTGACTATTTTGGTAAATTTATTAATTCCTTTAATTTATCAATGAGAGAGGGTGTAAAAATCTGAAAATTTAAATAAAATCTTTTAAAAGTATCTTGTTTGGTGTATAGGTCACAACGAATTTAATAAATAAAATTAATAGCTTTACTTATTATCATGAAATGCATAAAGTTTCAGTTTCAAAATGGGGCAAACACTATTCTAGATCAACTAGTAGCTATGCATTTTACAAGAAACTGATTTTAAGCTGAATATATAGTTTGAATTATTCAATAATTAATATCTAAGCTTAGAAATCGTTAGCAATAATTAAAAACTATATCGCGCGAGTTCACAAAAAAATTGCTTTAGCAGAATTTACTATTAAATGCATAAATCTGTCGTGAAACACAAATAAAGCATTTCCGACAGTTTCCTATATCAACATATTTGTATGTACATACTGTCTTTGTTATACAATCACAATATTTGTCTCGCGATCAAGTGAGTGTTTCACGTCCGGGAAATTAGGAAGTTTGCAGCGAATTGTTAAAAAAAATACTTTTATGAGCCAGATAAATATATTTCTCAAAACAAATGTCAGTTTTCAGTATTAAAGAACATTTAAATATTCAGTATTTTGTAATCATACAGCCTATATGCAACTCTATATGATATTTCACTTTGAGAAGTTTGCCAATTCAGTAATTTAAACAGACAATTAGTGCAAATGAAATGTAAATGACTGTATTAACTTTCTGAAGGAAATATTGGATGAAAAGTGACTGCTCTATTTCTCGTGATGCATCAGTTAACAGAACCTTTTAGAACAACTTAAGTTTGAATACAGTCATTTGATTAATTACTTTATAAAAAGATTGGGACATTATACAATTATTTTTGTATAATGACGTATATTTGGGTAAATACATTAAAGTTTAATAGATTTTGTAAGACTACTAAATTTTGATCATACAAAAAAAGTATTATGTAAAAACATCAATGAAGAAATAGTTTTACGGTTATATTCTAACTACCCATAATTTAATAAAAATTAGTGCTTTTTTAACTACAAAAATACAAGAAAAAAATTAATTTAAATGTAAACTAATTTTGTATCAATCTGTTTTTCATAAATTCGTTTTATATAAAAACTAAATTATCAAGAATTTTTTTCTGTTTGTTTGTTAAAATAAAGAAAAAAATTCCCCTTTTAAAAATTTATGTATAAAAAATACAAATAGTTTAAGAATTTTTCTTTGCGTATAAGAAATTTTCCAAATTAATTTTAAACAAAATATAATGGCTTTTTTCGTAAATTGATTTTTTTATAGCACCTTAGCAACTGTGGATGTAATATTCTTATAATAGAAAAAAAGCATTTCTTGAGTGCCATATCTTATGATATAACATACTAAATATAATTCATTATGTAAAAATTATTACTTATTTGTTTTAAATGCAATAGATTGCAGTAGAAATGGCACAAAACAATTCTAATCTAAATAAGAATTGTAAAAATCCCTCGTCATATATATATATATATATATATATATATATATATACAGTCCAGTCATATTAATGTGGCGACCTAAAGATTTGAATCGTTTTGTTAAATATCTAGACAAATACATGAGTAATTATTCTAAAACTCCAGTTTTGTAAACACAGTAATACAGGATATGTATATTTTTGAAGATGCTTTTCCGAAACCCCATAGGGGACCATGAACAAATTAAAAAGAACGAATATCTTTTGGATAACCCTTCAAATCCAATGTAGCAAAAGCGTTCAAACAGTAGATGATGATTAAGTGTGTTACTTTAATAAATTCTGTTCATTTTTATGAGGATAGCATGAATGCTCGTAGTAAAATTAAGGTTTTTATAACATTTTATCAAGTTTTTTTGCTTATAATTTGCTGAATTCTCAATGTAAAAAAAATCTTTTCAGGAAACATGACAAAATATATTGTACACAATACTCGGAATCAGAATTTTTAAAAAAATAATTTTTCAAATAATGAGTAGGTTTACTATAGAGATTTTCACTGCGCATGCGTGAAAGCAATCCAAACATAGTTTGCCTAATGTATTAGTAAAATAAATAGAGCAACTTTTGTGACAGTCTCAAAAACATAGCTTGAAACTTATCGTCGATAGAAAAAGCTCAAAATCAATTGTTCCAAAAAAGAAGCAAAAAGATGATGGGCTGTATCCATATATCCATTAATTAGTGTCCGTACAGCATACATGAAATTGCGCGTACTACTATATTTGGTAAAACTCTTCATCTTTTTTCTTTCCTTTGGTAACAACGGATTTTGAGTTTAATCTATAAACGATAATTTTTACAATTTTCATTTTACGTCTTTGAGATTTTTACAAAAGTTTCTCTGAAAATTTAGCTAACGCATAATGCAAATGATATTTTGAATCTTATCACGCATGCGCAATGAAATATGTTTTAGGAAACCTGCTCATCACTCATACATTTATTATTATTATTATTTAATTCTGATTGCAAGGTTTTCGTGCACAATATTATATGTAATGATTTTTTTAAAAGAATTTTATTTTATATTAAGAACATTTGCAAATTATAAGCAAAAAACTTGATAAAATTTAGAACGGTTTTTATGAAAACTTTAATTTCTCTATTGGTATATATGCTTTCCTCATAAAAATGAACACTGTTTATTATAATAATTCATTTAATCATAATCTGTAGTTTGAACACTTTTGCTGCATTAGTTTTAACAAGGTTATCCAAAAGAAATTCGCCCTTTTTCAATTTGTTGACGATGGATATCGGATTTAAAAAAAATATGTATATTTGCGGAAATATAGGACATGTAATATTTTGCTTACATGCCTGGAGTTTCAGGATAATTCCTCATGTATTTTTTCAGATGTTTAACAAAACGTCAAAAGTCGCAAGGTTGTCACATTAATATGACTGGACTGTGTATATTATATCTAATATATATAATAATCAACAACATACAAAAAACAAAATACAATCATGTGAAATTCTCCGAAACACTGCAATATAACATATAAATTTAAAATAAACCATTCAAAGAATTAACTGATCCTGAACTAGCATACCCTCCAAAATAAAACAAAAACCCATTTAAAAGTTAAAAATACAAAACAACAGGCTGCAGCCTTGTCAGCGATGGGTTTTATTACAAAAAAGCAGCCGCGTATTCAAATTTGTAAATAAAATAAATTTATATCCCATGCATCAAAAAATCAATGCAAATCCAATGCATCATAATCGAATACGGGATGTTGTTTAAGAGATTTATTAAATTCGCAATATTCTACACATAAAATAAGGTTATTAGAAGAGATTTATTTACTTTAAAAGAACATTAGAATGCTACATCGAGAAAAATAATTAACAAGATATACACTTTTATTTAGAATGTTTCATTGCATGAAAATATCGCCCAGTTAATTTTTCTTTCGAGGGAAAGTAAGTCAAAAACAATTGTTCATCGAGTTAAAATGCAGGGACAGGAATTCAATGCCTTCGTGGCAGAGTGGAGGTATTTGGTGGATTTAGAGCGCCAAAAATATTTTTTATTGAAAAACTGGAGTAATGTTTATTATTGATTAAACTTTTATGTTATTACCTACTTTTAGTAGCTTTCTTTGAAAAATAGAGGTTTTTTATGCATATACAGGGTATATGGGAAACATTGTAACATGTAAAATGCCCTTGAACTGCAATAAGATATTAATGAATACTGTTATTGAGATTGCATTCGATCGCTTAATTTAAATGTGCCTTTACATATAAAGTAACTAAAAAATTAAAATTTGTAACGCTGTATTAGATTTCTTTTCGAAAATTCAAATATATATATATATTTTGCGTTTATGTTATCATGAGGTTTTTTTTTTTTCTAAAATCAATATCAAATTATACTATATTTCAATACAAATGTGTTCGGAATTCCTAAATTTATATTTTAAATATTTTTGCCTGTTATTTTTTATTTAATAAAAAACAGATGAAATTTAATTTTTATGCTTTTACAAAGTTATTCAAAAATAATTAAAATAAATTAAATATTTACGTATAATTTAAAAAATATATTTTATTGAATCTACATAAATTATCTCAAAAATCACACACAAATGAATGTATATACATATTTGATGACAAATATCCAGATTATTCATCTCATGATTCGTCTTTGGCATAACTTTCATCACAAATGGGATCTAAGTCACCTGATGGACTATATCAATGCTATAAATTTCAGCAGGAAGAAATAAACTAAATTCATTTTATAAAAGTGATTTTTTTTTCACATTTTATACCTGCCATACAGGATAAGAAGCGATCTTAATACAGCATCAATTGATTTAGAACATCTATATTGCACGATTCTCCTGAAAATTTTCGGGAAAGAGTTTCACGACAAAAGATTTCTTTCAAACCTGTAGAACTTCTTCAGAGAGTTGTAGTAAGAGAAATAGTGCACTAACAACAAATGTAGCATCATGTTTTAGAATTTTATGATCTGCTGTCGCCATGAAGTATCAAGGATACAAATTCGCATTTAATATGACCATGTCTGTTGTATACTCAGAAAATCTTTTGATATCAGATTTTATTTCCAGTTGACATTGCGTCTCAGATTACCTTAAAACGAAAGATTACTGTAAGGTTTATTGCCTTGGTTTGTTCAGCTAGATGCAGATAGATCAGCAAAGACCATTCGGATGGTGTTCCCAGCATTGGCTTTTCCATATCTCATTTTGGATATGTCCACAATTAATTCCTTTTTTCCTGAAATCATCCTGAATTATTCTCATTTTCCTCCTCTTACTGAAAGTGCTATTTTTTTAGGAGCATTGAAAATGCTGTCGGATGTTATGATGCTTTCATTGAATATGAAAAATCAAAACTTCAAAGAGCACTTTCCAATCTTATTAGATATGTCCAAATCATTAGTCTCTTCAAATAATTTAAGGTGACTTTTATACATTTAATGCGATTCTTTCATGCACAATGTATGGTATTTCTTCCTGAGTGATATATACAGACACTTTTACTAGCTTAAGCATCATGCGTCGACAGAATCTATGTGATGAAGGCATATGACTTTGCTAAATAATACTTTTGTATAGATTAAAAATTAAATTATTTATCAAAAAGTATTTTAAAAATAATATTGGTCACATATTAAATTGTATCTTTTTCATGACCATAGATGATAATTTCTGACTACAATTGTAATTTATCTATCTTAGAATACATTTCGAATCGAAAGAAAAATGAAAAAAAAAGACATTTACAGAAACATACATTTCTGTGTTTCAAACAAAAGTTGCAGATAGTAACAGCTACAGTTTTCAAAATTATTAACTACACATCTTTAACTTTCTTTTAATGTAAAAAAATTATCTAGATCCACCGATTTTATGATAAATGTTTTATAGAATATTGAAATTAACAACAAAATTTTTTTTAAATATATGGAACATTTGATGTTGCTTTAAAATGTACGTTAAATAAACAAATATAAACATATGCACGTGCAATATCAACTAATATACATGGGCTTTCACAATCCAGAACTATGTGGTATAAATGAATGTTTAGGGAGAAAAAAATCCCAGTGAATAAAACAGGCACAAAATC
Organism: Maratus speculifer; assembly: GCA_964019185.1. NCBI lineage: Eukaryota > Metazoa > Arthropoda > Arachnida > Araneae > Salticidae > Maratus > Maratus speculifer. The sequence continues at coordinate 254,006,771 of OZ025291.1, forward strand.
GAACATTAAAGCTCAAATAAAAAACATACTGCTCCAAGCAAGTTATAACTTCTCTGGTACACATATCTCCGCTCAACAAAAAATTTATAAACATCATGAATCCACATCTATTTATCTTCACTAAGCTTTCACATTAAGCGGAGAGTTTTTCTCCTCAACTGCGTTTCAAAAAATTGACTTTTTGCCGGCTAAATTGGAAAAATACTCCGCTGTATTAAGTGCCTCATATTTTTTATGCCATGTTATTTTTATTGTAAAATAAAATCAAACCCTAAAATACACTTTTAAAAATACTTTTTATATGCGAGACTTTCATTCACATCAAATGAGTTTAGTAAAAAGAAATGTAGTCAAAATTACTTTACATTAGGGATTAATCATTATTTATTATTTTGTTTGTAAATTTAATACAAAAACCCTTTTTATTAAACTTTACGTTTTACAACGTTACTCTAAAAACATTTCTTTATACACTTTTTAATATTTCTGTAAGAACACAAAAAATATAGCGACGCACTCAATCGAGTTTCTCGGTTATATTTCCGACATTTCCCTTATGTTATATCTAATTCCCTGTAGGGAATTCGTCTTTATTTAAAGATATCTTTATCTTTATTAAATCTTCTAATTCGAAATACACAATTATGAAATCATTCTGCAATCGTATTAGAAATACTTAAAAAAATTAGTTTAAAATTTGCTCTTTTTTTTTCTTTTGTCTACGTAAGATTCTATATAGAGGATTACCTGTACATTCTCTGTAAGTTCACTGAAAAATTTTTAACAGTGAACATATTATGATATTAATATGCTAAAATTTTAAGGTTTTTACTATAGTACTCAATCACGAAACCATTTAAACAAACGGGATCCAATTCATAAATATAAATTTGGTAATCAATTGTCTGCATTCATACTGAGTTGCTCTAAAAGTTTCTGCTAAACGATGCATTTAGACAAATAGAGCAGTCACTATTTATAGAATGCTTACAATTTCTTGAATTTCACTTGGAGAAATTGTATGTTTAAAATACAGAACTGGTAATCTTTTCAAAGTGAAATACCGTGTCAAGCATTACATGTCAGATGTCAAATAACAAAACACAGAAAATTTCAATATATATAAAATCAAATACTCCTTTGTGAAATAAATTTACCTGTCTCATGGAAGTATCTGCCCTATTAAATTTAAAACAATTCTCTAGCAATCTTCTACACTATTGCTGGAGTGAAAATATAACATACGGTTAATCAAAGCACAAATATTATGATAATATTAATATAGCGAAATTCAGAAAATGCTTTATTTACATTTCGCGTCACATTTTGCAGTAAAGACTGTTCTAACAATTGTTTTCCGAGTATATGAGATATAGTTTCAAATAATTAAGAAGATCTGCTAAGTTTATAAATTTATCATGATATTTTATTTAAGCTCATAATTTTCACCTTCAGACGAGGGTGTTTTGCAATTCCCATATAAATTAAAACTGTTTTGCGATTCTTTCTACAGCAATCTAATTCATTTAAAGCTAATAGGTAATGCTGTTTATATAATCTAATACATTCTGTATATTTTATCATAAAATAATACACCTAAGAAAGGCTTTATTTCTATTATAGGAACGAGGTGGAACTCGTCGAAATACGACGAAAGAAAATCTTTAAGAAAGAACTGTTTCATTGATTTATAATAAATTTAAATAATTAGTTACAGTAAAAAATACATCCTATATTGTTCAGTCTAACTCTCAAACACATATTATTTTGATATAACAGACGATACTTTAAAATAGTATACGTATTTTTTAAGAGAAAATGGAGTGATTCTGTTGCCACAATTAACAAAATTCGTATTAAAAATTATAAAAAAATTAGCACCTCAAAAGTAAACTGAGATACAGCTTTGAAACGAAGTGCATTTAAAAGTACATTTTTTTTCTCTATACGGAGGTGCAAAAAATTAAAATGTACGATGTCTAGAAGTATAAAATTTGCAGTACCGAAAATTGCAAAACCGAAATTGTATAAAAATGTTGTGTATTTTAATTTTTATGTTTTTCTTTTGAATTTTAAGAAAAAATGGAGTGATTCCGTTGACACAATTAACAACATTGGTACTAAAAATTACAAAAAATTAATATCTCAAAAATAAATTGAGATTTCAAACAAAATGCATTCAAAAGTAGATTTTTTTCTCTATACGACTCTGTAAAAAATTAAATTATGCGATAGTTAAAAGTGTAAATTTGCAGTTGCGAAAATTGCAAAATCGAAATTGCAGGGGGGAAATTGTTGCCATCCGCAAAATGACGTATGCGTTACGCACAGATACGTTTGGCCTTTATAATATAGACACAGCATGCACAGTCGCTGAGCAGTTATAAGAAATAATTAATTTATCGAAAAAGCAATCTTATTTTCTTTGAAAATATTCAAGAGAATTTCTTATACATAAGTCAAAAATTTTTAATAATATTAATATATATGCACCATAATTTTTTCAATTTATGGTGCTAAAATGTATGGTGCTAAAATGTATGGTGCTAAAATGCTTGCTAAAATGAGTTTAAGAAAACAGATTCTTTTCAAAATTAGTTTATATTTAATTAGTATTTAGTATTTTTATAAGAGAAATATATTCATTTTTTATTAATTTATGGGTAGTTAGAATATGACAGTAAACTATTCCTTCATAGACATTATATATTTTATGTGATCCAAATTTAATAATCTTACAGAATCTCTTAAATTTTAATGTATTTAGACAAACAGACTTCATTATACAAAAATAAATGTATAATCACCCAGCGTTTTTTATAGAAATTAATCAAATGTCCATTAAAATTATTCAAACTAAAATTGCTCTAAAAGTTTCTATTAAATGATGCATCACGACAAATAGCGCAGTCACTTTTAGGCAAATATTTTCTTTAGAAAGCGCATAGTCATTTACAGGCACGTAGCCAGGGAGGGGGCTAAGGGGGCTGAAGCCCCTCCCGAAAGTTTGAAAAGACTTTACAAAATTATCTCTATAATAATAAAATAAATTTTATTTGTTTTTATCTTCCATTACATCAATTGAATTTTTAACAGTAAAAATATCCATTTATTCAATTACAGTTACAGTAATTCTTCATTATATCGGTCATTTGGATATATTGTTTTTTAATAAAAATGTACCACAAAAAATATAAATACTTTTTAAAACGCAGTTTTAAAAATCTTTAAGCGCAGTAAAATTCGATCAAGTGTAATTCCGTATTTGACTAAGAAAAATTAGTTTAATACACATATGGCGTTTTAACTTTAGGAGACAGATATAAAACATTTACTTGCATGTTACGATCTTCCTTAATTTTCTTTATTTTCATGCATATAAACGAAACTTATTAGAGCGGTCAATGTCAAAATGTTTTGCACAGAAGGGAGCCAAAACTTTAATAGCCGCCTATAATGTAAAATCATGTGAAAAAATATAATTTTAAAGAAAGTATCTTTGATAATGATGTTATAACTGTAAAACACTTTTTATTAAAAATAAATTGTTAGGATGCATTTTTGAAAAATATTGATGCAAAGAAAAACGATATGGTATCGAAAAACCTTCAAAAAACGCCACGGCGGCATCCCCCAGTCTCTTCACTGAACAACTTTTCTGCAAATTGTTTGCATGTGAATCTTTAATAGTAAGAAAATGTGCGTAAAGTAGCTGCTTTGTCTGGTTAATTTTCTTTGAATTTCTTGAACTACCTTCTTCAGGGATGGATACCTCTATGGAAGGACTTTTTAAAAGTTTTTCATAGTACCACCAGAGAGAGTTTTATATCACGTCAGCACACGTATTTGGATAAAATCAACCCAATTACACTGTGAGACCAATCTACAGAAGTAGGCGGGTGTGCATACGGGCTAGGAGGTGCTATTTGTAAAGTAAGTACAGAAACATTTTGAGTTAAGTCTAGGGACGAAGTAAAAATTTAAACAACACTGACTCAGTTTACAGCTATAAGTTTAATTTAGCAATTGAAGTGAAGTGTGTTCCGAGTTTTTAAAAAATTATCAAATACGATTTCTGGGTCTAAAACAAACTGTTTGAGCCGCGAATTCCATGACGAAAAATACAGTATTTTGTCAAATGGCTAGATAAGATGGAATGAAATATGTAAATGATTGTTAATGAATCTTTTAAGTAACTAGAAAATATCACATGAAATGGAAAAAATTTTTCAGACGTGTACTTTTCTTTTTTAATTGCAAAATCACAAAACGGCTCCATGGGTGTACTAAATCTTCAACTAACTTACGTAAAACCAGAACCGCACAGGCGTAAAGTAAAACCACACGGGCACTCGGATCCCTACTTTGGGCACGAAAATTCTGGGAGGCACAAAATTTTTCCGAATTTCGACTACATTTCCATTAAAAAGTTACAGTTGTAAAAAAAAAAAAAGTGATATTTGAGATATTAATACGATGAAATGACAAAAATATACTTCAATATGTTGTTAAAAGCACATTTCAATACAAAAATAGAAAAAATATTTTTATTCCTGGGATTGTTTTTCACCTTTCTGGAAATCTTAATTTTTTGAGTTGACACTTTTCGAATAAGTATGTAATATGTAAAAAAAGTTAGTATTAGTAAATTAACCAATCTAAGCGGACAAAAAATTTAAAGTGTCCTGGGCACAAAAACTTGTTAGTCTGGCCCTGCGTAAAACTATATTAACTTTTTCTGGCAGCAAGTCTTGTTTAGAAATTAAAATTTAGAATTGTTTGGATGTTAGCATTCGAAACAATTTGACTTTGGTGAGGATTCGTCAAGTACTCGATATGAGCCTGCAGTATGGCAAGCAACTCAATTCGATATTACTATGTAACTAGAGATGACTTAGATGAATCCTCGAAGAGAAGCATTTTTGGTACCATTTTACTTTCCAAAAAGCCATACAATTTTACAATAAGTGCAGGAAAGAAACAAAATTAAGAAAAATGGAAGAAAGATCCAGAAATAGTAAATATATGTGGATAATATACCCCATTAAACAAAAGAAAATGACTTCTCTGTATTTGTGATATAACATTTATCGAGAGGCATGAAAGCATATTAACTTTTGTTGAGCTACATACATTTGCATTAGCTCAGAAAATATTTTGAAAAACACATGGAAGATTCCTTTGATAGTTGGAGCTTTTTTGGCAGTCGGGAGAAGTATGATTTTCTCATAAGCCGGTGTGTTTGTGAGAAGGTTTTCTGTTTGACAAAGTCATAGTGAGTTCTTCAAGGAAAGTTTCGTGACATGATATCGGCTATTAAAAATGTCCTAATTGTTTTACATAAATGTAGCGAAAAACGCAGCAGAAATCTATTGTGAGATATTTTGTTGTGAATCAAAACTTCGGGAAGACATCTTTTAAACTGAAATAAAAATCCCAAGACTAACCATTTGTCTAAATGTTAGTCTTGACAACAATACAAAGTCAATACAACAGTTGTTGTCAGACAACACATACAAACCCTCAAAATACATCTGCTGAAGAATATTACAATATCACGGTCTTTATTCTCCGTGTAGAAAATCTTATTGAAAATTTTTATGATAAAGTGTCAATGTAGCAAGTGAAAGCTGAATATGAATTAAGGTACAAACAAATTGTTGACATCAACACAAAGGTCCTAAAAGTTTTAGTAGTGTAATGTGACGTATTACAATAATATCAAACACTTGTTCACAGTCTTGGTGGAAAACTCAGTAACAACAGACAGTGCTGAAAGATCATTTTAGAAAATGAAAATAATTAAATCTTTGCCTCGAATCATTATGGCCGATGAGAGACTGAGTTGCTGTGCAGTGATTTCCATTCACTGGGAAGTTATAGTAGATCTTAATAAGTTAATCAGCATCATGGCTAAGAAGAAACTACGATGATTGCTTCTGTTGCATTAATAAATTTATTGTACCAAGAATACTGCATTTATAATTATTACAATCAGAGAACATAAAATACAAAGATAATTTTTATGATTAAATATGACTGCAGCAATTATTTTTTCTTTCGAAAAAATAATGCAAAAGAAATACATTTCATTTATGGATCAATAGTTTCAAGACCTCGCACTCGCAATGACAGACTCTTCCACGCTAGTATTAATCCTATATTTTAAACTAGATGAGTCGCCCGGCGTTGCTCGGGCCCGTAATAATATTCTAAAATACACCTGAAATTCGTACTACAAAATGTTGTAGAAAGACCTTATCTCGAACTTAATCCCCGGCCTACGGTACCGTTTAACAGAAATGCTGTGCACACACGGTAAAAAAAGAGAGAGGCGGGGGGGATAAGTTTCATATTCTACCACCAGATGGCAAACTCTTTTCTTAACAAAACCGTTTCTGGACTTAAAAAAGTTATTTCATGAGATTATTATTCGAAAATGCGGGTGAGTACACTTTTAAAATTCTATATTAAATATGCACTTTTATCCGAGGGCTCTGAAATATCCGCATCTAAAACGGTACGGTCTCAAATATTTGATCAATACCTCTCTAAAATAATTATTGCCCCCCTACCCTACTCTTTAAAATTTATATTAAGTGTTATAAACAATCTGAAAATTTATATTAAATAAGTAATATTTATTCCAGGGCTTAGTGAAAATCCCTCATTTGAAATGGTAGAAAGCGGTACAATTTTAAATATTTGATCGCTCCCCCTAAAAAATCCACCGCCCCGTATTTCATGCTCACTGACCTTTGAAATATTTACTTGCGTTATAATGTATCTGAAAGCTCAAAAGGATCGTTTAGCGAGTTTTTTTTTTTTTTCTTAATTTTAGTTAATTCGCGTTTCAGCGTTTCTTTTTCTTTTTTTAAATCAACTTTTTATTTAAAAGAAAACTTGGATTTTTATAAATTTACATATTATTAAACAACGTTTAAGGATATTGCTCAATGCATAACTTAAAAACCTCTAAATGGTGTATTTAAAAAAAAATAACAGTGTACCAAAAACATTTGTGGTTTCCATATACTTGCTTTTTAAATAGAGCAAGTCATCCAAGTAACAAATTAATAATTAATATATAAGGTTGTAATTGAACGACTGCGAAGAAATTTATATATTTAAAATCAGCGAAAAATTCTTCATTTGAATTGACGAAAATTAAATTCATAAATTAAATATTCGAAAATATTTACAGGTCGTCTAAAAAAAGCCACTACTATCTGACGCTCAGCTGTCTGAATTACAAAACACCTGCTCTCATTCAGAAAGATTTCTGGAAATTCTGTTTCTTTGAAAGGAAATAAAATGAGATTTTATAAATGGATTTTTACGGATTTTTCAACTATTTACAGGAGTATGAAAATTATTTTTAGAATTTCTGAAAGAGGAATTTTTTTCTGCATGTAGCTATCTAATTTTTGAGTTTTTAGGTCCAGAAGTATTTAAAATACAGCCCTTTATTAAAACGCCTAGTACATTCATCGCCATGGCAACCCTGTATTTACAGTAACCTTTTTCATTTTCTTTGAATTTTTGAAGAAATATTCTGTGGTTTAAGAAAAATATATGCGCTTATTGAATTATGAATACTTTTCCTTTCTTCTAATTTAGGTATTTTAATTAATTTCTCAACTAATTATTAGAATTTTAAAATTCTGAGGGTCAGGTGCATTAGGAAAGGCCTTGGACAATCTTCAAAAAAAAAATTTGAACTTCGTACGTGCTATAGTTTTCTCTAACTATCGCAGACACACACGCACACACACAGAGCGATTTGTTATTTTATTAATATAGATAAATTTATGTTACATGTTTCCATCTAAATATTTTTTAACTTTTTTCTTATAGGATTCTTGAGGCTCATCTCAAACATTGTTATTTTGTGTTTTTTAGGTTTTGCGGAATTCTTTTCCTAAAAGCTATCCAGTTTTCGTACCGATTTGGAAACCGGAAGTGCTTTTAAATGTCAAAAATTGCAACAGAATTTGAAAAAAAAAAAAAAAAAAAAAAAAAATTAAATACGAAATAACAATATTTGACATGGTTACCAAGTATCCTACGCAGAAACACATTTTAAGTTTGTTTAAAATTTTTGCTGTAAATTATGCAAATTACTTTTGTAAGATCAGAAAAAAATTAAAGATTCAGCCCCTCCCGAAAAGAAATCCTGGCTACGGGCCTGGTCATTTAAATTTCATTGTATGTTTAAATTACTGAACTGACAACTTTTCAAAGTGAAATATCATATCGAAATGTATATAGGATAAAATATTACAAAATACTCAATATTTAAATGTACTGTAGTAATCAAAACAGATGTTCCTTCGAGAAATATACTTACCAACTTCATAAAAGCATTTGTTTTTTAAACAATTCATTGGAAACTTTTTAATCCTCTGGACGTGAAGCACTCGCTTGATTTTCAAACAATTTTTGTGATAATGTTGATACAGTGAAATTCCAAAAATGCATTATTTACATCACACGACAAATTTTTGTATTAGTAGTAAGTTCTGTCACAGCAATTATTTTATGAACATGCCAGATATAATTTCAAATTATAGCTAATGAAATATAAGCGTAGAAATTGATGACAGGATAATGATGTTCACTAAAACTTTATTTGAAATTCTGTCACTTTTAAAATCTTTTATTTAAATTTACAGAATTTTATACTCTCTGTCATTTAAAAATTTAAAAAATGAAAAAATTTTCAAAAAAAGTAAAAAAAAATTTTTGACAAATTACTGATAAATATTCATTGATAAAAGAATAGAAAAAACAGTCAAAAATTTAAAATTTATTTCTTTTATTATTAAGATAAAAAAGCATTATTTTACTATGCTGCTTTCTTTTTTTACGTGAATTGTTAATTTTAAAAAATAGATGTTAGCTGAATGGTTGAATATTTGTTAATTTTTAGGTTATTAAATTTAATAATTGCCAAATATTTCTTTTAAGAGATTAGGTAATTAACAAACTAAACTTCCAACATTTTAACAAGTGTACTTGAGCGCTACACTCTTCACATATACAGAATTCATCATATGAACCTAAATATATGACTACCGCAGACATTTTAATTGAAAATTAATCACGTTTGTATATTAATGTTAAGATTCTCTTACTTTGTTAAATTTTAGTTTCGGTTAAATGGTATATAAACACAAATACTGCAGCTACTTCTAAGCAATTTCCTAAAAAAGATACTTGCAGTCATTTGACTTTCATTCAAATTGATTGTTTGTTTAACTAGCAGAATTAGCAATATTTTCAAAGTGAATTATCGTGTCAAGCATCGCAATGTTTGTTGTCAAATTACAAAGCACTGAATATTTAAAAGCATACTTCTCTTCAGTGAAATAGATTTACTTTCGTTTCGGTATCATTTATCCTTTTAAACAATTCTCTACAGACATCTTAATTTTCCTCCGAAATGAAGTATTAATATACGGTTGTTCGAGCTACAAATATTGTAATAATGTTACTATAGCAAGGTTGGGAAAATGCTTTAGTTACATTTCACTACATATTTTTCCATTTAACATTCCATACAGTTATTATATTTATTTCGTAAGTGCTTGAAAGGGAATTGGAATTAATTGCTAAAGACGTCCAAACTTATATATTGACCATGAGAAGTTTAATTTAAAGTCACTATTCTTAGCATTAGGCGAATTAATTCACTGTTTCGTAATTATTTGCTAGATTTCGAGAATTTCGCAACATTCTACTCTCATCCAATCCATCTCAGTCGAATACGTGGTGTTACTGAATATTTAAAAGCATACTTCACTTCAGTGAAATATATATACTTTCGTTTCGGTATCATTTGTCCTTTTAAACAATTCTCTACAGACATGTTAATTTCCCCGACGTGAAGTAATAATATACGATTGATCTATCTACAAATATTATAATAATGTTACTATAGCAAGAATGAGAAAAGAATCTATTCACAGAAATTCGCAGATTATCGCCGGTTTTTCAAAACCGAAGTTTTTTCCTAGTTGAATCTGAAAAATTCTCCGATTAAATAATGTAACATTCACAATTATAATTTACTGGTGAGAATAATAAATTATTATTTTAAATCCTTTCCTGTACCACGTGCAGGCAAAACATGATTGGTAAAAACAAGTTGACAGTACGACGTAGGGACAAGTCAGGGAAGGGGTTAATGTAGACTGAATTAAATAAACAGTTTAAATATTAATAAAATTAAATAAAGATAAAATTAAATAATTAAATCTATTAAGTAAGTAAAAAATAATTTATGAGTTACGGTTAATATATTTTTTTAACTTATGATCTAAATTCAAATTTAAATAATCCAGCAAAATACGAAATAACACCAGCGTCAAGATTTTTGTATGTTTCAAAATTTCATTTTATTGTATATTTATTCAAGTTTCACAGATTTCATTGATAAATTAGGACTATATTGTTTTAAGTCTACGAAATAAATGCAACAGACAGTGACATGCACTAAATATAACTTCAGATGATCCTTTGTATGTGTGTGTTCCTGTGAATTAAAATTATAGTATTCTGTAATCTATAAACAAATCTGCTGAGAAGAAAAGTAACACAAAATACACACGTGTTTGTTTTTTCTGGAGATTTGTTTTGCGACCATAAAAATATTTAGTTCAAAGTTTCTATCCCAAACTACAAGATTATGTAGTATAAATACAAAATCAAGCGTTTGTGTATGTTTCACAAATATCTATGTACTCATGTGCAATTTATACTTTAAAATGTTTAATTTTGAGTTATCTGGCAACATTTTGCACACTTACGCCGTTTAATGTGTGATATTAAAATAAATAGGAAAATGTTTATTTTGAAAAAGGCATTATGGCGTGTATTTTGCAATTTCTACATATGGACAAATCGTTTTTCTATCATCAGTATACCTTTTTTTATGTTTAAATTTACGCATTTCTTTTTTACAGTGTATAACTAAAAATGCGAAATTTGATTTGTATTAATATTTCCACGTAATTATGACTGCTTCTGTAAATTGCAAGGCTGGTTTATTTTTCAAAAAAATTGTTTTAATGCAGGTGGCGAGTGGTCATAGGAAAACGGAATCAAAACATGTGTTATACATTAGTATTTTCTAGAAAAAAAATTTCACTTTCTTTAATGCCTTTGTAATATTCGAATTATTTTGTAAAAGAAAATGAAGGCATTCTCCTCTTTTTTCACTGTATTTTCCCCTGACCACACGTCACCCTGTAACGTTCTCTATCAGCTCTTAAAATTTTAAACTTTGTATTAAAACATTTTGTGTAATTTTTGTTTTTATTATTCTCTTGAAAAACTTAATAATGATAAATTTTTTTGTCATTTATTCTTAAAATATTTGTGAGTCTCAGTATGTGATGGAATTTCTTTTTATTTCTGCTAATTCCATGATACATTTATTCATAAACAATATTTATATTATTTTTTTTTTCATTTTTAAATTTGTATATATTTCAGAATTAGTTAAAAATCAATTTTCATATTATAACGCAATTGGTCTTATATTCGAATTTAATTGTTGACTCATTATAACGATTATTTCGTTATATATTGGGTATTTTCTTAAATTATTCCTTTACACCCCCTTCTCTTTTCAATTCAAAATTAGTTTTAAGTTGTCCTTCATTCCTTTTCCATTTTTCTTGCTTATTAATTCTCTAACCGAAAATCTGCAGCTGCTCAAGTTTATCTGTGAGAAATACACTCACATTTTAAGCAACCGTTCAAAACAATTTCCTGATGTCGGGTAATTCTGATCGAAGCAATTCTGCATTACCTTAAAAGGAGATCATCTCTGTTTCGCGGTTAAAATTTATGGTTACGCTTCTTTTTCCTTTCTCGACAAAATCCTAAAAAGTATTTAACATCTGCGCATTAAAATCTGGTGCCCCTTCGGTCGGCTTCTTTGTTTAGACATAACAACACGTGTAACATTTATCAATTGGCAACCTTTCCTTTCCCATCCCAGCTGGGCAACCAAATTGAATTCTGATCATGCCAGCTGCATTTTAACTGTAATTTAGCGTATACTATCCATTGTGCATAGGCGAACTTGTGTATGTTGGCTATTTTCTAGCATGCCAAAAGTGGCCGTTCGTTGCTATGTATGACTTCACTTGACTCACTGCTCTTGTCCGGTTAAGTCGCAAAATCTCTGTTCGGAGATTTTCTCCGAGTACTGTATGTGTACCCCCCTATTACTACATGTTAAAATAAAAAGTGGCTTTGCAATCATTGTGGGATTTTTTCGCTATTTTCACATCTAAGACCTGGACTACTATACGTAATCACGCTTCTTCTAAGTATTCTAATAAAATAGCAGCTACTACAAAACGCCCTCACACTCATAGGTTTCCCACTGTGTTTCTCAGCCCCCAGACCTCCATCATTTCGCAACTTTCCGTGTAGGAAAATACAGTATTAAATCAATTATATAGTCAATCGCTAAATGGCATTTTCAGGTGTTTTCGAAAAAGATATGACTTGGCGGAAAAATTCAGTTTTAATAAGCGAATCAAAATTTAATTTTTCTGGAATTTCAACCATAAACTCGATGAGTGTGAAGCCTCTGTGTTACTAAGAGTACAATGTAAAAAAAAATTCAAGAGGTTACTAAAATTTTCTTAGTAAATTTGTATTCCACAGAATTTTTTAGTAACCATTGCAAACTTTTTTTTTTTGCAAGTGAAACAAGCATTTCTTTTGTAAACTGAACAAAAGAGTTTGTTGTATAACTAACTTAAAAATTTTTAGTATGAGCCACAAATTTTAGTAATAGCTCCAAAATTATTTTGAATAACTATTACATGCGGCCGAAGGGCTGGAGCTTCCTTCGAGCTGCATCCAGACTTCTGAAGCGAAAGATTTTCGGTAAAACCGCAATAGATGGCAGCACCAAACATTCCTACCAGCTCGACAGAATTTTCATAATCCCTTTATTAACGAGACACTACATACATTCGGGGCGTATTTGGCGGTGGCAAGTTTCGAACCCGGGACCTTTTAGCCTGGAGTCCGTTACTATAACCACTATGCTATCAAGGCCACACCAAATGAGTTTTAGTAAGAGCTATTAAAAATATAAAACTATTAACTCTATTTGTTGCTGACTTTTTTCTAGTAATTCTTACAGATTTTTTTGTAACCGACTAAGATTACTAAAAATTTTTAAGTAATTACAAGGATCACTAAAGTTTTTTTAGTAGATGGACCCTTTTTTTTTACAGTGTAGTTTACTTTGGGTATTTTTTTAAATAATCCATAACGACACAATCTCATAATTTTGTAACTTAATAAGTCTGTGATATGAAATTAACTATTTTAATTACTGCTAATTTAATAACTCTTATTTATTCATAAATATATTTTTAAATAAAAAATTTAGACTATTATTTTTCCTTAATTTAATTTTACACCTTTCTTGCTCTGTTTATCCTCATAATTTTGTAACTTAATAAGTCTGTGATATGGAATTAACTATTTTAATTTCTGCTAATTTAATAACTCTTATTTATTCAAAACTCTTATTTATTCATAAATATATTTTTAAATAAAAAATTTAGACTGTTATTTTTCCTTAATTTAATTTTACACCTTTCTTGCTCTGTTTATCCTCATAATTTTGTAACTTAACAAGTCTGTGATATGAAATTAACTATTTTAATTTCTGCTAATTTAATAACTCTTATTTATTCAAAACTCTTATTTATTCATAAATATATTTTTAAATAAAAAATTTAGACTGTTATTTTTTCTTAATTTAATTTTACACCTTTCTTGCTCTGTTTATCAATTTCCATCAAGAGATTTTTTTCCTCTGTATCTTAATCACATTATTACTGTAACATTACATATAAAATGAAATATATTTAATAGTCCAGAAAACAATATGAGCATTCAATTCCTTAATGACTTTCTTATAAAGCAATTTTAATATATTGTGTCATTTTTATTTTTGAAAAAAGAAGGCATTCCTGCATACAGTAAACAATATTCGATAATTATTTCTTTTTCGAAAATAAATGGAATCATTTTTCCTGGGTGATTAACTTAAAAATTTTTGGAATTGATTTCAGATTTAAGGTGTTATTAAGAATAATTTATAAGAGTGAAAATATAAAAGTAAAACTGTTATTTCACTCTCAGTGATTCTGATAGTGATATTTTATAAATTATTGTTTAATTTAAATTAATTCAAATGAGCTTCATGAATTTCAGCATGCTACTTTTTAAATTTTTAATAGATTTTCTATTACTTTTTTAAAAATTTCTGTAGATTAATAATTATTATGTAAAACATTTATTTAATTTTCAACAAATTGGCATTTAAAAATTAATTTTAATCATGAAAATTATTGATAACTATAAAAATAACAAAACTGTAGCACTTAATGCACGGTACACACAAAAATTATATAATTTATTCTAATACAATAACATTTTTTAATTTGTAATAATAATAGATGTGTAATAATGAAAATGTATTACCATTCATTTTAATCAAATTTCACAGAGTATTATTTGTATGATTTAAGAAATTTTTACATTGTGACCTCATGACACGACAAATTAAAGCAGTTCTTGTTTGTCAAAAAACAGATAGCTTTTTAATACAGAGCTAATTTTTCACGATATTTTTAACAGTGTACCTTCTTAGAATTAAACAGGAGTAATTAATGAGGTTATTTACCTCAGTAAGCTGCAGTGAACACACTTAATGTAGCGTAAAATCACAAGTAAAATTTAACAATTTTTACAAGATTTCAGCGTAAACAGTGATTTTTTAAAGTGGAAAGGACATGTTTATAACGTCATATTGAAAATAAAACGGACATTTTGAAATATTTGGTACCAAGATAAGAAGCATATACAGAAAGCAGGTGAATACATCATGTTCCCAAAAGTGAATGTCTAGAACTTTATTTCTGGGCACTCTATTGATACTGGTTTTTAAGCATAAATATCAGTTACATACAGAAACGATTTTTCTGTAAAATATAACTTTATTATTAAAAAAAGGGTAAATAAAAAAGACAGACTATCGCGGTTCCTTACAACTATCTTTATTTTTCAGACGGACATTGTCAGGTGATGCCCAAATCCACCAATGCAAGTGCACAAAAAAGAACATCACATGACTCTAGTGGTCTAAGGGGAAAGATCCCGCGGCAGCTCTCCATGTTTGTTTGCCTCATCATATGAAATTAAAGTTAACATACTATTAAGAAGAGAATTATTCGAGGGGGGAAATGATGTCTGATAACATTAAAAACTTTAGACGATTGTTTACGATTAGACTATTATTATGAAATTGATTGTACTGATTCAACACTATTACCATTTGCATTTTTCTTTATGACGCCCATTGGGACTAAAAATCATAACTAAATTTAATAAAATGGATTTTTAAATGTTTCAATGTGTGATATATTCAATGATGTGAAAAATTATTGATACAGATTCAATACAATTTTCTTCTGGGGTTATTGCTTACCTTGATGGGAAATAGAATAATATAATTTATGCTTTAATATAATTTGTGCATTATTTTTAAATTTTATATATGTATATATATATATATGTATATTGATTATATATATATTGATAATATATATATTGATTATATATATATTGATTATATATACATTGAAAATTTGTATATAGGCTAATTGAAGGATAAAGAATTCATTTATGGTGTCAAATTTTGTTATTATTTGATAAAAAACAAAAATTGGGCCTATTTTGATGCGAAAATGCCTTCTGTGCACATTTTATATGCATTATTTATAGTAGATTTTACTTTTAAACGTTCTGTACCAGTAACTCTTTTCTACGATAATTTGTTGCAAAGTTAGCCTTCCCCCCTCTTCTTTTTTACAACTATTCCTTTTTGCCTTATTCGATGATCTAAGAACTTAAAATTTGTGGCATTTAGAATTTTTAAAAATTGCGAGAAAAGATAATGAAAGTTAAGCACAATCCATAACTAAATATACATAACTAAATAACTCTTGCCACTGTGAAAATGACGCAAGAGTTAGGTATGGACACATTTGTCCTTTACATTATAGATAACGTTAGTTTCTAACATTTACTTAATTGAAGAATACATTATTTAAAAATTTAACTATTCATATTCAATGTTCTATATTACAGACCTTATTTTATTCATCTTTTGCAGTAACATGTAAAGCTTTTAACATTTTGTAATAGAAAACAATATTGTAGTTAAAAATTGTCAGTTTCATCACTATCGTAAAAAAATAAATAAAACAGCCATCTAATTAATAGAGTTTACAAGATAAATAAAATTTTTACTTTCCTTATAGTTTAATAAAAAAATTTTATGTGAAATATCATAGTTTTTAAATGAAATTAAAATGTACACGAATTGTTTGCTTTAACATTTTTATTTCTTTTGACTTAATGAAGTTATTACAGTCACATAAAATATAAAGTAAAATATTTATTATCTAAACGATAAAATCTGCATTCATTTCCTTAATGAAATTTTTATGAAATGACTTGTAAAATATTCTGACTTTTTTGCGGAAAAAAAAGAAAAGTTTTTTTTTTTTTTTTTTTAAATCTTTGCACATGGTTACGAAATTTGATAGTTTTTATGATGATAAACTGATTTTTTTTTTTCATTTTTTGAAAAATTTGAAAAGTTTTGGCATTGATTTCACATTTACGATGGTTACAACAGAATCTTTTAACTGAAAATGAAATTACTATTTCATCATTAATGAATATGATAGCGATAATTTTCAATGATTGCTAAATCAAAATAATTTTAAATGAATTTTCGATAATTTGTTTGTGTAATACTGAACTTCAATAATAGTAGATAATTTCTTATATTATAACGGAATTTTCAAATATTTTAGTCTGTATCTAACTTTCCTTTAAAACTATTAGTATGATTACAAAATTCATTTAACTATAAAATGTCACAGCATTTTTTGTAAAAATGTGTACTTGGAAATACAAATATGCAGAATACAAAATAAAAATTCCTGTTCTGGGTGGAAAAGATAATATCCCTATTTATTATTTTTAAGATTTTCGCTTATTTTGCTGGAAAACCCGAAACTAAAATACAAAAAACTCGATTAGAGAAAAATCCTCAATCCTGAATTTTAAATGAAATTTAGCCAAATTATACAGTGCCAATGTGATTTCATTTATCGCAACTTATTTTTTCGCCGCCAAGATTGAAATTTTTCGTCGACAAAATTTAACACGTTAATGTACATACATATAACTATATGGGTGGGGCTTGTTGAGCTCAAACCAATTAGTAGACCTCCCCACCTGGATGAATCTGTATATAACTACATAGTTTTATAATTGTGATCTAGAAAATGGGTGGAAGAATTTTTAAAAATGTAAGACATGTTAAAGCAACAGCCTGGCACGCTAAGGACTCATGTTCGATTCCTGGCTCTGGTTATTTTTTATTCTTGCTGTGTATATTGTATTTATTGTATGCATCTGTGTATAATATTTGTATTTACCTTTAAAAAAATTTTGTAGCCGTTATTTATGCGTGTTTGTTTGTTTTAATCTATACTGTAGATCAATAGAATTACAAAATCGGTTCATCACTGTTCCGTCATCCAGGGCTGTTCCGTCACCTAGGGCTTTATGAAAAATGGCTGATGACTTTCCCCACACTGAAAAAAAAATATGCCACTGGTATCTAGAAAATAAATTGTAGCTCTAGAAAAAATAGTTCCATGTCATCCCTATAAATTCTAGTTCCCTTCGCTAGCGTGTTCTAGTTAATATTCTGATTGAGTAAACCAGAATTTTCTCGTTCCCAGAACCAGAAAAAACAGCCTTCGGGCTAGATTTTCAAAATGGCGCAACTAAGTTCTAGTTTCATGAATCAGAATTTCTAGCTCCCTGACTTTCAAAGATAGATATTAGAACTGGAATTTTAAGACCTCTTGATTACAAAATATTGTTTCCTGAAGCAGAAAGCAATGTCATAACTGAAAATTCTGGTTTTACAAACTCAAAACAGGCTAGGACTAAAAATAGAAAAAAAATAGGCTTTAGGCTAGATTTATAAAAAGATCTTAAAATTGTAAATTCGAGTTTACTGAACTAGAAAAAATAGTTTTTAGGCTAGATTTTTATAATGACCTAAGTTTCATTGCTGAGTTCTGGTTTCTTGAACAAGGATTTAAAAAAAAAAAAAAAAAAAAAAAAAAAACGGGGGGGGGGGGGGGTTGAAGCGAGATTTTGAAAAAGGCCCGAACTGCATAACTATAAGTTGTGGTTTATTAAACCAAATTAGCAGGGAATAGGAAGTTCTGATTTATTAAACCAGAATTTCCTATACCATGTCATTCAAAAGTAAATTTTAGAAAAAAAAAAAACTTTTATTACAAAATATTGTTTTCTAAAACATAAAATAAGATCACAACCAATACTGCCTGGATACCTATTACAAAAATTGTTTATATGAAATATAAATCTTCAAATTAAAATTTGTAAGTAATTCGAAAATATTGGTGACAGAACCAATGGCAAAAATTTATCAAATGGAAGGATTCCTAAATTAAGAGGGCAACATTTATGCATGATTTTGCATAGCATCAGTAGCTTGAGTACGTACCTCACTGAAGGATACAATAAATTTTAAATGTATAATAGTGCATAGATGCCAACATCTCTTAATTATTCTGGAGTCTGATCCAAAACGGAAATGCTACTAAGCGAAAATTTTATTTGAACAAAAATTGCAATGTGAAATTCAAAATGTACCTTACTGAAAGATGACTCATTTCCTTATACATATATCTTGGAACAGACTCCGGAATAATTGAGCGAATGAATTTCTATAAATATAGGTTTTTATAAAATTCTCAGCAAATAACATTAATATTTATTAAATTTTATTTACTCATATATATATAAACATTCAGTTTAAAAAAAGTATGTAATTCTCCCCCCCCCTATAATCTTTAAACTGTAATGATTGTTCATATCCAAGTATCGATTCCAATATTTTCGAAAAGTATTGTATTTGATCTGTCTTTTAATATATAGACTATATAATGGTAAAATTTAGTTTAACAAGAAAACGCCTAATTGGTTGAAATTTTCCTTTCAGCAATTTATATCAATAGATGGAAACATACTTGAATACCTTTGTTTAGCCTGTAAAATATATTTTCTTTAAACTACTAAAATCAAATTTCTAAAAATTATCATCCAAAGATGACCATGTATCCAGTTCTTTGCAGGATGCTGTATATCATTTTATCGATACATTTCTTAGTAAACTAAATGCAGTTCATTGTAAAAAGGCATAACATATTTAAAAACCCCCTTTAAGTAAATTACACACATATTCAATTCTTTTCCAAGAACTTTTGTGTAACAATTAGCATTTATATAAACCATATAATATGCATACATCTAAGTGAAACTTAAAAGCATATATCATAATTAAAATGCATTTCATCCATCCAACAGCCATCTTCCATAATATACAGGACTTCGGGTAGAATATACTATTCGAAATCTTTTGTGTGTCCCTATAAATGCTATGCACTAGTATTATGAATGAAATAACTCGTATTAATCCTCAGCAATGTATATCAATTTGATTATATATGAAATCGTTTACCATAAAAAATATGTCTCAAATAATTCTCTTATTATTATGTATTGGTATTCTTTTGTGTGGCCCTGTAAATGAATAATAACTATTCTTTTTATTGTTTATTTTATAAAATGTACATTTTAATGCACTTTGTAGATACATATAAATTTGAAGATGTTTGACAGGGTGCAACATCGTTAAAATTCATTTGAAACGATTTTCCCCTATAGGACATAATGCAATGGAAAATTTTTTTACTATCCCTGTAAATAAACTAATCATGGCAGAACCTTAATTTTCAATAGGGTTCGTGCTCAGGTAACCACCATTAACATCCAAAGAATTTATGACAATCAGAGTGTATTTACGAGAGTTAGAGTGCGGACAGACGACCGAGACAGACAAACCAAGTGCATAAGTACTTTTCAACTTTGTTGGAAAATGCTAAAAATAAAAATTATAAACATGTAAATAAACTAAAGAATTTTTTTAAAAAACGATATACAGAGTAAAATATTAAATTTATTAACATTCCAAAAACATACATAAAAACAAAGCCTTCAATTCTAGTGTTAAAAAAATGTTAAAATGAAGTAACTCTTTTAAATAAAAGTTATTATTATAGTTAAAACAAAGTTGGAAGTTCCAATCATCATCCATGTTGTGGACGATAACTACATCAACATACAACTGTCGGCTACTGTAAGCCTTTTTATTGTGGCGATGTAGTATTTTCTATCTCTAATGACATTTACAGTAAGGGGACTGGTATCCTGCAAAAGAGAAATTTTTCCTTCCGGTAGGATCAAACTCCTTATCCCCTGATCCATTGTTCATTTCTCTGCTTTCTACTGTGACTAAACCACATAAGGGAGAAATATGAAAGAATTTATCGAATTCGATGACTGGACCAAAACGAGCCATGTGCTGAAACCTGAAAACTGCCACAGTAGACTCAAGTTCACCTAAAAATTAGATAAAATAATCAATCATATATGAAGTATTGATTACAACAGAACAATTTTCAAATTGTTTAAATTTCATTAGCCTATAAAACTAATATATAACTACATATAATTTTTTAATGGTAAGTACATATGGTGATATGCATAATATCAGTTAGGATTTCATAGCATTAAGTTTCTGTCAATCGATTATAGATAGTTATTTTATTGCAAGTAATTGGTAAAAAGCAAAGGTACTCGAGTATTAATGCCACCGCAGCAGAAGTGACTCTATATCGGCCCATTTTCCACCAAAATCTGATATGTTACTTTGTTTTAGGGATGCGCCGAAAAGTGATTTTGCCTGAATACTGAATATTCGGCCAACAGCTAAACCGAATACCGAATATTCGGCTAGCCAAATAGTAATTGTTGGGCCGAATGCCAAATATTCGGCCAGCCGAATAGTAACTATTCGGCAGTATACTGAATATTCGGCTTTCCAAATACTTTTTATATTTCAAAGTTTAAAAGTATTAAAATGTTACTTTTTAAAACAATTTTACATGATATTTAATAAGAGAAATTTATATTTTGATAAATAAGAGCTTTTTATAAGAAATTCGGTATTGAAAAAAATCTGTCTTTTTTTTTATTTAAGAAGCATAATTATGAGACTTTTTCAATTAGTAAAATTTTAAATTTCATTTCTTCTACGAATTGAAACAAACATTTTGAAATCAAAGATAAATAATGAAAAAATAGTTGAAGAAAAACTGTACAGTCTCATATTTATTCTTTTTAAATAACTCAAGGCAGATTTTTTTCAAAATAAAGTATAAATACTTTCAACTTAATTCTGAATAAAGGAATGTCTAGCTCATAGTTCTTTTCTTATGAATAGTGGCATTTTCCATCCTTCCCATCGTATCATATTTTACAGAAATCAAAACATGTGAGTTGAAAATATGAAAATACAGTTATGGTATCTTATTTATTGTTAATGCAACAAACAAAAACACAAGTTTGATCTAGAGTGAGATGAAGTACAATGTATTTATGATTCAATAAGTTGATTATGATTATGATTTCATAAACAAAAAATTGTCTGCCTTGATAGCTATTACTAATCTCAAAAGTTTTCCTTTCTTGTTTAAGGACTTTTGGGAAAAGCAAGAAACAGATTATTTACTAAATAGAATTTAGGAACTTGCATCTGCAGTTGCATCATTTATTCCTAAGGAGAATTCTAATTTTAATCCTTCTCATGATTAATTTTCTTAAGTTAAACTTTACAAACAGCAAATAAATATTGTAAAAACATTCTATATTATTTAAATATTATTTTATTTCTTATTATTTTAAATATATTAATAATCTGACAGTTAAAAGTAGAAATTGTGAAAAGTTTTTTTTTAATGTATTTTAAAAGGCTTTATTAAGTATTGGATTCGGCTGAATACTTCGATATTCGGCCAAACCGAATATTCGGCAACATGGCTGAATACCGAATATTCGGTACATCCCTACTTTGTTTTTAAATATAGTGTTTTGAATTTCGAAAGTGTTTTAATTTTAAATAAAGTGTTTTATTTTATGATTTGTCGCAAAAAATTTAGGTGTAGATTAAAAATCGCCAAATCTGTAACTGCAGAGGCCTTAATACATAAATACCAAGCAAAGATAATTTTAACACTTCAGAATAATAAAATTTAGAATTGTGATCTATTGTGTAAATAAATATAGAATGTATTCACATCAATAAAGTATTTTGGAAAGGAAAAAGATAAAATCTAGTAATGAATATTGAGCAGAGGTAATTCATTTGTGAAGTGTTAAGGTGCTTTTTAGTACAGAATATGTCCAATCCAGCGATCTACGATCAGGAGGAATTTTATAGAAATATATACAAATGATTTTGATTTTAACAATTAATTCTGTCATAATTCCCTTAGTTACATAACTTTCACTACAAATAAAAAGATCCATATGGCTACTTTCACAAAATCAATCTCAGATTAATGTGTATCATTTATTCAAGGGCGATTCTGTTCTGAATTTTATTCAGATTTAAAACTTCCAATTCTTATTTTATTTATTTTTTTAACCCAAAAATTATTAGAAAACCCAAACTTTCATCAAAAAAATCATGATATGAATGCAAATTTTGTCAAAAGATTGCAAAATAAACACACATTAAGTCACAAAATAATGAAAAAACTGCAAATTTTTTCAAAAGGTTGCAAAAAACTCAAATGTTATCAAAAGATTGCAAAACAACCACAAATTTCATCTAAAGATTGCAAAACAAACATTCTGTCAATAGGGGCAGAACCCCCCCCCCCTCCCCCAAATTTCATTGAAAGATTACAAAAATTTCCCCAAAAGTCACAAATAAAAAATACAAATGTCATCAAAAGGTCACGGAATATATGAGAAATATATGAAATTTTTTTTTACACCTACGTAATACAGAATTTTCCTATAAATACACTGTAAAATTTTCATGTGGATTGGGAGAAATATTGGGAGTAGAAACAATTTTTGCACCCCTGGATTTTACTTATCATATATATTAATTAAAGCAGTAGCCAAAAAAAAGTCAGCATACTTAAAATGGTCTCTACGCATACGTGCTTGCACTGAAATCGCTCCGAACCAATCGGAGGAGAGTGTAGTTACTGTCTGTAAAAGCATTTGCAAAGCGCGTTTGTAAATATGGGATAAGAATAAGACTGCATTTTTGCTGACACTGTTTAATGCAATGCTATAATAATTATATTTTTTTCTTTACTCATGTTATAATGATCGAAATACATTGTTTTTTTTCACTTTACGTAAGTTATTTCATTTCCATCTGTATTCTTTTTTCATGTTAAACGCTATTCCCTCCTTCAAACTTTGCAATGTTATTGCCGGCAATCTTAGGCTTAATTGTAGAAATGTTTCATATATATGAAATTGAAACATTCAATAATAGTT
Source organism: Maratus speculifer (assembly GCA_964019185.1). Taxonomy (NCBI): domain Eukaryota; kingdom Metazoa; phylum Arthropoda; class Arachnida; order Araneae; family Salticidae; genus Maratus; species Maratus speculifer. The sequence goes on from OZ025291.1 coordinate 254,030,360, forward strand.
AATGATTAAAGTGTTTATTTACGTTCTTGGCCGATAAATCATTTTATTTCAAATTTATACTAAGTATATACAAAAAAAAAGGCTGGAAATCACATTGTTTTTTGTTTGTGTTTTGATGGTGCGATTTTCGGCGGATATTTTGACTTCATGGATGTAAACAGATTCGCAAATCAAAATCACTATTTATTTTTTGCTTCAGTTTATCATACTCATGTCAAAAAACGGTGATTTTTTTTCCCCCTTATAATTTCATTTTTGAGCAAATTCATAAGGTTTAGGAAGTATTTACATTACATTGTTTTCGCCGAATAATAGAGAATTGCATATGAAATGAAAATAATCCCAGTTATAAACAGCTTTGTAAATCATTAATATTTCTTTAATGTTTCACTTTCTTTTTGTTGACTCGAAGTTCCCTTTTTTTAAAAAGTGTTCTCGTGACAAAATTTGCTGTTTTTTTTTGAGAAGGAGGAGGGAATATTTGGATGAAATTTGCTATTTTTTTTCCCAATCGCTTGATCTTGATCTCATAACAATGTTTTTCAAAAAATATGAAGATCATTATAATCAAGAAAGAAAAATAAAATTATCAGAAGAGATCCCTCTTTTTTGCATAGCATTCAATCATGATATACAATATAGAAAATACTTTATCGGCTAAGAACATAAACACTTTAATCATTAACTATTGAATGTTTCAATTTTACATTAAGCCTAACATCACAAGGTTTGAAGGAGGGAATAGCGTTTAACACAAAAAAAAAATACAAATGAAAATAAAATAACTTATGTAAAATGAAAAAAGCCAATGTATTTCGATCATTATAAGATAAGTAAAGAAAAAAAATATAATTATCATAACATTGCATTAAACAGTGATAGCAAAAATGCAGTCTTATGCCATATTTACCAAGGCGCTTTGCAAATGCGTATACAGAGAGTAAATACAGTCTTCTCCGATAGGTTGTCAGATTTCTGCGCAAGCGCGTATGCGTAGAGACCAGTTTTAGCTGTGCTGAAAAAAGATCGCTACTGTTTTAAGTATGTACTGTTTACCAATATTTGTGTTTTTTGAAGTACCTAGACAAAATTAAAGTATTTTCACAATCTTTTGACAAAATTCACGTCTTTTATGATACTAGGAGAAAATTATTCGTATTCTCAGGGATTTTCGGTGAAATTTGTCGTTTTTTCTCACTATCTTTCGATGTAATTTGCCGTTTTATCAAATTTATTCTTTTTTCGTGCTTTTTTTGTAAAATTTTACATTTCTTTCGTTATTTTTAGAAATTTGTCATTTTTTTCACTTTTTTTTGCACAAATTACCTTTTTTGTGATCTTTTGATGAAATGGGCCTCTTTTTTCAATCTTTTGGCAAAATGTGTTGTTTTCTCACAATCTGTTTATCAATATTTGCGTTTTTTTTTAAGTACCTAGACAAATTTAAAGTATTTTCATGATCTTTTGACGAAATTCATGTTTTTTATGATACTAGGACAAAATTATTTGTTTTCTCAGGGATTTTAGGTGAAATTTGTCGTTTTGTTGTCACAATCTTTCGATGTAATTTGCCGTGTTATCGAATTTATCCTTTTTTGGTGATTTTTTTTTTTTTTTTTTTTTTTTTGGTTATTTTCAGAAATTTGTCATTTTTTTCACCCTTTTTTTTTTGCAAAAATTACCTTTTTTGTGATCTTTTGATGAAATGTGCCTCTTTTGTTCATCTTTTGACAAAATGTGTTGTTTTCTCACAATCTGTTTACCAATATTTGCATTTTTTGAAGTACCTAGACAAATTTAAAGTATTTTCATGATCTTTCGGCGAAATTCATGTCTTTTATGATACTAGGACAAAATTATTTGTTTTCTCAGGGATTTTTGGTGAAATTTGTCGTTTTTTTCTCACTATCACTGTAATTTGCCGTTTTATCAAATTTATCCTTTTTTCATTGTTTTTTTTTTTTTTTTTTTTTTTTGCGAAATTGTCATTTTTTCTTTGTTTTTTGAGAAATTTGTCTTTTTTTTTTTTTTTTTTTTTTTTTTTTTTTTGCTATTTTTAGCTAAATTTACCTTTTTAGACAAAATTTGTATGTGCTTTTTGAGATCTTTGACGAAATTCGCGTCTTTTATGAAACCTGGATAAAATTTGTCATCTTGAGGTCTTTCGGTAAAGTTTATCGTTTTCTCGAGTTCTTTTGATGAAATTTGTCATTTTGTCACAATTTTTCAATGTAATTTGCCGTTTTATTGAAGATCTTTTTGCAAAATTTGTTGTTTTTTTTGCTAAATTTATCTTTTTTGTGATTATTTGATGAAATTTGAGGCTTTTTTTTCCAATCCTTTGACGAAATTTATTGTTTACTCACAATCATTTGTCAAAATTTGTTGTTTTCTCACAATATTTTTAATTTCTTTCACAATATGTTTACAAATTTGCCATTTTTTAGAGATTTTTTTGTCAAAATTTGCCTTTTTTTAAAAAAAAAAATTTCATAGAAATTGCCATTTTTTTAGATGTTTTGGCAAAATTTTAATTTTTTGCAATACTTTCGCGAAATTTGTTTTATTTGAGATACCGAGACATTTTTTTTTTGCAGTTTTTTGACAAATTTTTTGAGATTTTTTGAAGAAATTTGTTGTTTTTTGCATTCTCTTGATGAAATTTCTGTTTTTTTTCACATCTATTTACAAAATTTGCAGGTGATTTTTTTTTTTTTTTTTGGGGGGGGGGGTATTTTGATGAAATTTGATATTTTTGTGATTATACCAATATTTTATGCTAGGTACCTAGACAAATTTTGGTACATAGCAAATGATTTCTAGCATTTTTAAAAAAAAACTAACAGTTGAAAAATAATCTTCAAACATTTTCAAGAGTCTGTGACGTGTGTTGCAGTGTTGCACCGATTCTGTGCCCGGGATCATGTCATTTTGGTGTTACGTTGGTAAATGGAAAAGCATATGTGCAGTAAATTAACGAAATTTGTGGGGGTTTTTTTCTGCAATAATTTTAAAATATTCAGTCTTTTCCTCCCACAGTCACAATTAACATTTTTTTTATCATCAGAATTAAATAAATTCCATAATAATTTAGTTATTTTAATAATAACTTTATATTTAAAAAAAAATGCACAACAGACTAAAAAAAAGTTAATGTGCTACTTTCTATCAAAACAAGTTACAAATAAAAAGAAATTTTTGAGTGGATTAAAAAGGATAACAATATCAAAAGACAAATCCCCCTTCCCCCCCCCCCAAGAGATATCTTTTGATATCATATGTCAGACCTCCTCGACCCTTAAATGAATACATATACATACTGTCCCTTAGCTTTAAGACTGATTTTCGTAACATCATAGTTTATATAGCTCCAAATAGTAGCAATTACGAATTTTTTGTGACAGTTGTCAGTCAAAGCAGTTGGCCTTCAATTGTCATAAATCGAAAAAACTGAAAAGCATCTTAATAGAAATCAATCTAGCTAAATATTGGTTTTAATAAAGCAGATTAAGAGAAGATCATGAGATTAACCAAAAGGATATTTCAAGGCAATATCAGTAATAATACTGATGGTAAAATTATGACAAATTTCAAGCAAGAAAAACTGTGGAATGAAGAATATTAGCATAATGCCTTACTAGCAGGGTTGGCAAGTTTTTGACATGCAACAGTTTTTGATGGTTTTAACCATGGTTTAAACCGTCATGTCAAAAACTGTCAAAAACCTATATTTATATGTAAATAAAAATATTTATTTACATATGTCTATCTACATATATTAAGTAAAATTTATTTGCTTTTAATAAAGAAAATGTTTCTAAATATGACCTAGAAAAAATAAATTAAAATTTTTGAAGAAGCATTTTGAATAGTAAACAAAATATTAGAAGGTTATAAACAAATGCAAATTTTTCTAGTCTGGTCTAATTTCTGATTTGGTAGAATTAGCCGAACAATTTTTATCATGCCCTGCCAGTTCTGCTGCAATAGAACAAATGTTTTCCAATTTTGGACTAATTCATTCAAAACTCTATTATTGGTAAGGAACAGAAAAATGTTCAAAACTGGTTATGTGCTACCGTATGCTATGTGGGCAATTGAATTTGATTATTGAACTAAATTTCTACTTTGATAACTTTCATTTGGATTGATTTTGATTATGTAATCAAATTAATTGGAAATATTTAATGAATGTTTTTTTAATTGTGTATTTAATTAGATAATAATAAAAAAAACTACATAATATTTTGTGCTATAGAAGTATTTCATAGATCAGTAGTAATATTTTTTCTGTTTTGACTTTTACAATTGTTAGTTAGTTTTTCAGAAAAATTGGTAAATTTTAAATCGTCAGTCATTTTTGGAATTTTTAACTAGCATAAAGATAATAAAAAATTAACTCTTTTCTATAATATCTGAATATCTATTTACAATATTCAGCCTATTTATTTACTACGCTGAAAAATAAGCTTATACAAATAGTTATTATTATTTTTTTTCCCCACTGAATACTATAAATTTTTTTTAAATAACTTAAGTATTCAGTTGTTGAAAAATTACTTCTTGTCTTATCTTGCTTTCAAAGTAGACATTTGTATTTGTAGTACTATTAATATGTGTGTTAGGGAGGGGAGGGGGTTAGAGATAAAAATGGTTTATAATGATGCGTAATAATAATAAATATAAATATGCATTATATTTAAATTAAAATTAATCTACTGGATACTATGTATATAATGTGTATAGCATTAAAAAACATATATATTAAACACTATGTATCTATGTATTAAACACTTGTACACTAAGTGTCGGTATCAAGTTCGACACTTTTGAAAATCCTGTATTTGTAACACTTAACTTCTTCCTTATAAATATTAACTATGTCAAAATGCACACTAAATAACTTTACATTTTTTAAAGTATTAAAATAATAATAATAATAAACAGACAAGATATTTTAACATAATTTTTGGGTAAATATTTCTGCATCTCCATTTTGAGATAAAATTTCTGAGATTTGAAATTGTCATTTTTACCTTAATTTTTATTAATTAAAAATATTTTAAGACCTGCTAATTAACTATAATATAATTAAATTTCAACATAATGTATGGCAACTGTTACTAGTTTTAAAATTTGTTTCCTAAACAAACTCTAATGCACCGCAGCAGATTGTGACTCTGGGTTTTTGACGGTTTTAATCGGTTTAAACCTTTGTCATGTCAAAAATCCAACCCTGCTTACTACCCCCCCCCCCTCCTCAAAAGCACAATGTTTGCCAAATTACCAAAAAGTTCGTTCTGTAAATTAATTTTTATTGCCAAAATCCTTTTAGATAAATCGATCAAGATGTAATAATACACCTTGAGTTTATTCGGAAAATTAAATTTTGCTTTAGTAAAAGTACTAACTAAAAAACAAATAAGTGACTAATGGCAAAAAAATATATGAAGGAGAGAAGAACCAATTTGGATGAAGATTACCTAAAAAATGATAGTGAAAATTACACTTTATATGATAACTTACATTTCTTTTTCAGTAATGGCAATTACCATAGTAAATAAAACTACCAAAATATAAGAAATAATACTAAAATGAGCTAATTTTAATCTAGATTAGGTTTTGGATAAGTTTAATTAGCAAACCACATCAAATTTGCATTTTGAGAAAATTTTTTGTGTGTTATATCACTAAAATTACTGTGAGTTGTTCAAAATGTAACGTAAGTTATTATGGAATGATCCTATTATTTATTTGTCAGGGAGAGACTAAAATAAAGTCAATTGTTGACAAGTCAATAAGGATAACTTTTCAACTTTTGATTTAGCAAGGAAGTTTTTAATGCATCCTACAACCGTGTTTGAAGTTTTCGATCTTTTTCGGAGATTAGATTGTAAATATTCAGGTTGTTCCTAAAATCCTACAACAAACTTTATATCAGAATAATATGACCAAGGCAAAAGGAATTTTAACAAGAAACAATATCGCAATTCATTTAAATATATTGCATGAGAAACAAGCTAGAACTAAATTTTTTATTTACAACTTTATCACAAATGAAAATATTTTAACGAGATTTATTTCATATTAAATTTGTTTCTGTTAAAAAATGTGATAATATAATTGAAAATGACTTAACTTTGATCATTAAATTAAAAATACACGCTGTAATTAGTGAGAATAAATTCCACAATAGAACACGAAAATATAACGAACTTAGAAATTTAATTTAAAAAATGAATACTAAGAACAAGCAAAATATCAATTTGCTTGCTAAACAATTATTCATGTAAAACTTGCACATACCTTGAAGTTTCTCAATTATAAGTTAGCTATTTGATAAAGAACAACAAATATCTTCCTTCTTTCTTCTGCATTCGCCTCGCCCGCCATTTGTTTACGCAATTGAGTTGAGTTGGACGTTCATTTTTCCGGAGGAAGGAACCAAACCGAAAAATATATTCTCGTAACAGGTCGCTGTATTCCCCTCATTTTCTAGAGCGCTTTCCCATAATTTCGTTGTGCAATTTATTTAAAAATCTCTGCAAATAAATGCGAACACGAGAATTCAGTTTCAATAACTATAGTCTATTCTGTAAATCTAATCGAAAAATCAAGTTATAATTTCTCGCAATTCAAACGATTAATTATTGTAAAATACCGTTTAATCACCAAGAAAATCTTAGATTAGAAATTCTCGGACATTTTGTCGATTTGGTTTATTTCTGCAGCTTATACGCATAACTCCGACATCTATATTTCTAGTTCAGGGATTTAAAAAGTGACTACTTATTCGTTCTAGTTGAAGGCGGTATATTTTTTTTTCAGTGCAACATAGTTTTTCGTGCAAAATTGCAGACGCAGCTAATGGATAGAGAGCCTCAATGGTTAGAGCAACATCCTGAACCGCTATGGATCCAAGTCTGATTCCTGGCTCCAGCTAATTTTTCAGTGTTGTTAAATGCTCAAAAAATATTTTTGTTTATATCAAGTAGGGATTTTTACCAGATTTAATGCTAGTTTCAAAAAGCTTGAAAATAAATGTAGTATAAATAATATGCTGCAATTATAATGTCATTATATAGATTATTTAATGAAATATGATCACTATATGAAATATTTTTAGCTGCACATGCGCGTAAGATAAATAAAATTATTTTAAATTGTTTGATAGTCAACGCGATTGAGTAACTCATAAAAATTGAGCAAATCAAATGTCATGAAAATTCAGGAAAATATTGGCAATATACTGAGTGCATTTTTAGTTGATCTCAAAATGCCGCTGAATGATAGAGAATTTTCTACAAATTATTATTTTTACTTTCTTCTATCTTTACAACAAAAACGTATTATGTTCGTGAACATTTTCGAATTCTGGCTTTAGATGGATTTACACGTTTTAGGGGTCAGAGAACCCGAAAAATATGTTTTTCCAAAATGTCGTCTGTGAGTCTGTGATTCTGTCTGTAAAGCCGCTATTAGATACACCAACATTCCGTAAGACTTTTGAGCCAACACTGGATTTCCTCCAACTTATTGCGAAATATCCTCTCAACATCCAGTGTAATAGCAAACTGCAATGTCTCCCCAACTTTTTCCCACAAGTTCAAAAAAGTCTGGCCTGGGTTAGATTTTTCATCCAACATCGAACGTTTCAACGAATCAGAGATAAGCGATTGTTACGAGTAGACGATAAATATTAACGCCTGGCACTAGTAGAAACTGGTTTTTCGGCTTTTTCTCCAATTTTTTCAAGGACAAAAGTAACCTTTTTCTCTATTTGAACGGGAAAATGTTGGAGTTAAAATCGTCTGAAAAGTTTGTCTCGCCTAAAAATCCGCGAATCTAATAGCAGCTTAAGTGACATAAATTTTATGGATGCTCTGTCTCAAGAACAGATGCATGGAATTAAAAAAAATTATATTCAGGTAACCCCTAATATAAATTTATACAGGAAAATTTTTAGTGTAAATCGATAAATAGATGGCACTGCTATGCTGCATTTTTACAGTTATATCTCAATAGCTAATACATTACAATATTGCATTTTTCATGATATTTCCAATAGCTCTATCTGCAAAATTAATGCACGAATTTTTCCATCAAACTTCAGATTTCATTACAGCTTTATAAATATTATTGCTGTGTATGTTTTGATATAAATCGCCCAAGAAGTGGCTCTTTTATGTTTTTATTGAGCATTTTCCCCATATCTGTAATAGTCCTATTTTAAGAACTAATGAACTGATTTTCATGCTTTTAGAATGATCACGATGAGCATAGATTATCATTTAATTTTGGCACTGTGGTACCAACTTTTAAAGTATTAACATGCATGAGACAGAAGATAATTAAAATCTCCACATCCAACTAGTTTATTATCTGGTTTCAGAAAAGCAATTGTTATTTAATAAATATAAACGAGTAGATCAAAAAGAAATGCTAAGATTTTGACATTTGTTTTTTTTTCCTTGGAATAAGCTCGTTCTGGTGGTTTTCCGAGTAGATTCAAAATACCATAACATATGAATATTAAAAAAAATTATAATTTATGGAAAACCCACTTTTTATTACCTGTTTTTAGACAACAAAAAATTATCCTATCAATCCTAATTAAAATTATCCTATTATCCTAAAATTATTAGCCTATCACCTATATCTTTTGGGGTTTTCTCTTTATTTGGTTGACTTTTTTTATGAGTTGCTTCACAGAGTTGACTATCAAATCATGAAAAAATATATACATACTTTTTATTGTGTGCGCTTGCGTCGATAAAAGTCTTTCATGCAACCGCAGTTAGTTCATCAAATACTGGATTAGAGGTTGTACACACAGAAATATATTTACATTCCATTTATTCTTTATTATATCTGCAACATTTTGTGAAATTTTCTAAAACTGGCAGTAAGTTTGGTAAAAAAAAACCCTGCATGGTATAAACAAAAAATATGCAAGATTTTTTTTTTTAACTTTAAAAAAAATCGCTTTTTTTCCATGAACATATTTTCTATTCTTTTACAAATGAATAAACATATTGTACACTATCCATATATTCGTAATCTATATCCAGAGATCATATTGCGCATTTTCTTCAACAAATTGATCCCAACCAGTATTTTTTGGAGGGGGGGCACTAATTGTCCTTCTGACCAAATCGCCATTGATAATTACGAAGTGGAATATACTCTTTATATTTCGGAGTTCAGGATTAGAGTTATTAGAAGTTCTTTTGTTCCAAAACAAATCCCACAAATATGTTTTTAAATATTTAACACAATGTCTAAAATTGATGGTGGCCGGTCATTAATGATCACATAAAGTATTTTTATGCATGTAGCGTTAGATACAAAAGTTGGGGAAATCTCTGTTAAAAGAAAACAATTGAGATGAAAAGAGTTATTCAGCGCAATTCTATGTGTAAAATCATACAACAATAAAACAGATGCCTTCCGATGAATGCAGAATAACGATATAACAACAACTCATATGTATAAATCTACCAAGCTTCATAGATGAGTATAGCAGAGTACCGATGTGTGTATCTTACGTACGCGTTACAAATCTTTACCTTGATACCATACTAAATAATCCTGTTCTCTGCCATGCATGAAAAGCTTTGAAATGTCTTTAAAGTATACTACCGCTAACTCGATGGATATAATTCCAATTTTTGATTGTCTCAAAGACCGCATCAGCATTGTACAAATCGTAATCGCTTAAATACACCTGGTGGTTATTCCTTTAAGGATTCTCTTATCGAATGATTCCTTTTTACCTTTAACATCTCTGAATTACTCTAAAGAACATCAAATTATTCTGCGTAAAAATTATGATAATTCTTACATCAGTGAGGCAAAATGAGTACCAACAAAGTCAAATTGGAAAGACTTTTAAATCGATTTGCATGGGTCACGATTTCAGTCAACTTCTCAATGAGGGTGAATCAATTGTCTATGGCGAAAAAAAGTTACCATTCATCAAAACCTAACTATGCGGAAAAGATGTTCTAATGTGTGGAGATTAAGGGAAAAATAATTTAAAAAAATAATTTTAAAATTTAATACTGCCACAAAAGGGTTGAATTTTCGAAAAAAATTGAAAAAAGACCGAATTTTGGCTAAATGATTTTTGTCAAAAAGTAATTATTTTAATAATTTTTAAAATCCAACAATACAGAAAAGATGTTATATCGTATGGAGGCTAAATGCAAAATAATAATAAACAATAAATTCGAAATTTAATATTGCCACAAATAAGTTGAAAATTCGATAAAATTTGGAAAAAATGGAAAAAGATCTAATTTTGGTTAGATTTTTTTTGACGCAAAATAATCGTTTTACTATCAATCTAAACCTACCTTTGAGTAACAGATATTATATTTCATGGAGCTTAAGTGAAAAAAAAAAACTAATTTCGAAATTTAATACTGCGGCAAGTGGTTTAAAGTTTTAAAAAGCTGGCAGTTCCAGTTTTTTCAGTGAAAGATTTGTCTGCTTGTGTATTGTGTAGCTTAGTGTACTGTAAATATTAGTGTACCAAGCTTAATATATATATATATATATATATATATATATATATATATATATATATATGAATTACCCCCTATATTTGGGTCTAGCTTTGATATGCCAGTAAATATGCTTCCTATTACAAAAACATTATAAAATTTATATATTCGTATTTAAAAAATAACCGAACCAAGGAATCGATCTACATCTATTTATTTCCTGCCAGTGAGAAGGAATTGCTAATGAGTTACAAGTGATCTGTAAATAAGATTCAATCTCAATAATTTACCAGTGCAGTATTTTAAGAAAAATTAAATTGTCTCACGACAAATATTGCGCTCTTCTTAATTCTTATAAAACAAAATAAGATATTGAAAGCTATTACAGTCTTGTGGACCATTTTCGAAAACACTGCCTATTTTATTGAGTTCATAGATTTGAATATGAATATGAATATTGCTTGTAAACTAAAACGACGTAGTGTGAGCAAACTCACTTTTCTGCGTCATGAGCTATCACTGAAAAGCCAAAATGCTGACGTGCTAGGTGTCACACCACCTGTAGTGACGAAAATTGGCATCAGCCAAAATAATGCACAGTTTGGGCATTTCCGACCGAGCAGATGCTGCCATTGTGTCAAGGGCATTTCAGTATGTGGGCATTATCTCACAAAACTATCAATCGAATGCTATTGACAGAAATAAATTCAGTATGACAAAACAAACCAAAGACCACTCTATCGTTTTAGTCATTCGCTTTAGTCATTTGTAAAAGGTTATGATCAGGGCCGTTTTCTTTAAATTTTGATGGGTGTAAAGATAAGACTACATCACTAGAAGACAACAGAAGAAAAATCATAATAGAAGCAGACTTGAGCTTGAAAAAAGAACTTGGTTCCGAATATATTGGCCACATCTATGTAAATTCTGGGAGAGTGCCGAACAATTTGAAAACACGACGCACATTTTTTTGACATGTATTAACAATAATATACATGTAACAAAGTTGGTTGCGATCGGTTGGGATAGAATATCTGTTAATATAGATGTTAAAGAATGTGTTATTCGAAATATGGAACTGGTCTTAACGCGCCCGCTACAACGGTTTTTGTGCTAGTTACACATCAATGAGGTTCCACAACGTCATCTTTTCGCAGCGTGGATAGAAGTGCGGCTGGGCACAAATGTTTCAGTGGTGAAAAAAAAAACATTCACTGCATGTGAGAAGCTTTTTTTATTTTCATTTATGTCTCTAGTTGAACAATACGGCAAGTTGAACATTCGTTGGTTCGTTTTAAAAGCGCAAGAGTTATCACGACGCGCACTTAATCATTACATTAAATAATATCTATATTTTCCATTTACCAGCTTTTGAACTTTTGCGACGGATTACATAGGTTTAATTATATAGGAAAATGTGTCTAACCTCCACTAACTGAGGGATTTAGTAACGACATGATTTCAGAAGCAATAGTAAATCCATCAATCATTCCAGTTGCAATAACATCTACTATCAATAATATCTATTCACGCAACGCTCATTTTACAAAACTAATAATCAAAATAGTCACGGAAACATTTTCTGTTGTGTATGAACAATATATAAGAGACAGTTTTATAAAAATCAAAAATAAAAATAGAATTGAATTACAAAATCTCATGCTGATTTTAAATACCAAACATCATTATCGCCAATATTAATGTCGATTTTTTTTTATTTAATTAATATATTAGCTGTTAAATAAGAAACTAAAGCTTTAATCTTGTAATCAAAACAATAACCCCTCATTGCAATAAACGTTAAAAATTCCAAAATTCATATTTTATTTTACAAAAAAAAAAAAAAAAAAAAAAAAAAAAAAAAAAAAAAAACATTGTTTTTTTTGCCGTAAAAGCGTTCAAATACATAAATCTGAGCCACATTGTGTCAGATTTAAATTTTGGAGTTATTTTTTAAAATTATTTTTCTCATAACCAGCATATAATATAACATCTTTTACGCATAGGTAGGTTTTGGATAATTTTTTTAACTATTATTTAGAATCAAAAATCATCTAGCCAAAATTAGGTCTTTTTTCACTTTTTTTTTTCGAAATTCAACCTCATTGTGGCAGTATTAAAATTTAAAATTAATTTTTTAATTATTTTTCCCTTAATCTCCATCCAAGAGAACATCTTTTCCGCATAGGTAGATTTTGACACTGTGAAAAAAAAATTTTCGATCCACCCTACTTCTCATTCATTACGACACATAACTATACAGCTTTCGGCTGAATTTACATGATTTCGGGATACTATAAATCTCTTTTTCTCAAAAACAAACAAATGAAAGAACAGGATTAAGATTTACATTTTAAATCAAAGTGGCCAATAACAAGAATAATAGCAGACCACAATTATTAAACAATGGAGTGAAGCTCATCCTGCGTGTGTACTTTAGGCTGGAATTTTTTCAACAGTTGCATAGATGTAGAGTTATGTTACATACCAATATCTGGACATAGTGACGGAGTAATGGAGAGTTTCCAGTATTACATAAGTTTCCAATAGTAATGCAGATTTTTATGTTTCTTAATTTAATTTCCAACCATACTTGCTCTGTTTATTGATTTGCATCCGAAGATTTTTTGCTTATTTTTTAGCTTGTGCATTAATGGCATTATTATTGTTGCACGAACAATAAAATGAAATATATTTAATAATCCAGAAGAAAAAATCAACATCCATTTTCTTAATGACTTTTTATAAATTTATTTTAAACTAGTACAATGTTTTTGTGTTTAAAAAAAGAGGAATATTTCTCCATATGGTTAACTAAACTCGATAGTTTTTTTTTTTTTTTTTTTTTTTTTTTTTTTTTTTTTTTTCAAAGTAAATGGAATCATCTCCCTTGTTGAAAAACTTTTAAACTTTTGTTATGGATTTGACATTTAAAGTCATTTTAAAAATATTATATAAGGGAGAATAGATAAAAGTAATGCATCATCAATGATTCTGTTAGCGATATTTTATAAATTATAGCTTGATTTAAAATAATTCAAATGAGTGTCATGAATATCATTAATATTTATTATGATAATTTTTGAAATTTTATTGGATTTTCCATTTTTGCTTTAGACTATTTACTGTGATGTATAACATTAATTTAATTAAACAATGCCACATACTACAATTAATATATTTCTAATTGGTAACTTTAAAAGAATAACAAAATCTGCGTATTTCATATGCCATATAAAAATAATCAAATATCTTATAACTTAATAACTTTTTAGGCATTATTTTCACGATAATAAAAATATATTTTTACTGTTTTTAATTAAATTTTACACCTTATCACTTGTTTGGTTTAAGAATTTCTTCTGTTATGATTTAATGACATTATAACCGCATGAACTAAAAAATAAAATATTTTGTCTTATAAGACTTAATATTATAATTCTTATTGGTAACTAATATAATAACAAAATCTGTCTATTCCATATGTCATATAAAAAATATTATTTTTTCATATAACTTTATATTTTTTTAAGCATTATTTTTAAGATAATAAAAATATATTTTTATTCTTTTTAATTAAATTTTACACTTTACCACTTGTTTGGTTTAAGAATGACTTCCAAGATGACTTAATGACATTATAATCACATGAACTAAAAAATGAAATATTTAGTATCAAGATGAGAAAGATTGCATTAATTTCTTTAAATATATTTTTCTAAAACTTTTTCGACTTTATGTAATATTTATCGAAACAGGAGTTTTATTTTTTATTTTTTCAAAAGTAATAATAAAAATTTCTTATAACCAAAAAAAATCTAAAATTTGAAATAAGTATATATATATATATATGTCTATGTGTATGTAATAGTAAATATTTTTAACCTCATTCTAAATTAATTATTTCCAAATTCTTATAATATCGAAATTTTCTCTTGCCTTTTTGCAATATTTTAACATATTTATTTTATTTTAATTCCATATTTTTAATCTACGCATTTGTTATTTTCTTATTCTAAAAAAAAAACCTTTATGTTGTTAAAAGCAACACTACATACCCCTCTAAAACCTCATTATTTAAATTGATTCTTTCATTGTTTCTAATATCTTTTATTTACCCTTTAACAAATCATTCGATTACCCACAGTTCCCTGTGAATGACGATAGAACCGGACTGCGTCACACATTCCTCCGAACGACTGGGAAAATAATTTTTTTTCGCCTGTTTAAAATTTCATATCGGTTGAGTTTAAAATTTTAAAAATTTAATTAGCAAAGCAAAAGGTTTTTCTAAAATCCTATATTAATGCGCATTTTTTGTATATTACGCGATAATTTGATTTGAGAAGCAAAATTCTACATTTTTTTTTCAACTGTTAAAAAATACTCTGTCACCTGGTGAATTAAAAGTCTTTAATGGTTGAATTTCGATCGTAGAAAAAACTTATATCTGTTTTATGATGGGTATCTTATATCGGTGCGGAATTTATATTGAATTATTAGTGGAGTTGTTCACTGTTATATGAAACATAAATAAATGTGCTTTAAATGGACGTATCCTATGTTTAATTTGAGTGAGGAATTCCAAGGAATTCATTTTTCTTACCATCGTGTGCCACATGGTTTCTAAGACAACGATTGAGTGCTTCTGGTAAATGGTTTAGGGCATCATTTTACACACATCTATATATATGTATATATTTAAAATAATATAATAAATCTAAATAAAGGAGGTAATAATATCACTATAGTATAGCTAATATAAAAGTAAAAAATAATCTAAAGTATAACTAATATAATAAGGGGGTGCATGCATTATATATTGTCATTTTTCATATAAAGTACCTGTGCCTAATATGGACACAATAAGGAAAATTTATTTTTTTCACCCCCATGTACACGTGATAGAACTCTAAAAAGATATGACCATGATCCCTGGACTATTGACTATCATTATTAAAGTTATCGACCCATTAACTATTCCGGTTTAATTTAAATGATAAAAACAAAAAATAATTACAAATGTCCATATAAGAAACCGCCAGTCCCTATTATGGACAGGTGGCTCCTTATTGATCTGCTACACATGGTATATGGAAGAACCACTCTTCAATGGAATTTTACAGGAGAGGGGATAAAAAAATATTTCTTAAAGTATTGTAACTATCTTCAGAACATGCACATTAGAACGGGGGATTAGTTTCGGTTGTGGCTCTCCGAAGACCGATGCAAAGTACCTCAGTTACTACAAAATATTTTGAATATTGTAGCTGGTTTTGTTTATCTTTCTACTTTTGTAAATCTGAAGATTCATCTGCTGTACTTCCAATGTGAACATAATGTGTCCATATTGGGAATCGGGAGTAGTTTTATTAAATCTTGTAATAAATAAATAAAGAAAAAATTTTAAGCAATATAAGCAATAGCAATCGAAAATATGTTTTAAAAGATTTGTAAAACATTCACTTTTCAATGTTTAAAGTAATTTTACAATATCTAATAAGAATTTAAATTTACCTGTATTTACGATCAGAACACCACGAAACAACAAGTTTCCTTCTAAATGGTGAACAGCGCGCTTTTTTGTACTTTCCTAGCTTAATTATCTTTTCAACTGCTTTTCTTCAAGGACATATAGCGCGATTTCTCTATCAAAATTGTTACTTTTAAAAATATTAGGGGTGTCCATATTGGGTACAAGTACCTTAGTAGCATCTAATACAAGGTTATAATTTACTATCATATAATAATCCTTATTATATTTTAAAATGCTTTATTTACTAATCTTTATTAGATTTTTAATAGCATTTTAATCAATATATTTTTATACTTTTACCCAGTTATTTATTTAAATTTTTTTCTATGTATTTTTATTCCACTTTTTAAAAATAAATATTAACCCTTTCATGCGTAAATTAATTTCAGTATTATTCATTATTTTCCATTATTTTATTTTTGTGATAAATGAAAAAACATTGTAGAGTAATTTTACTATTGTGTTGCATGCTATCCATTATCTGTACACAAATCAGATCTCTCTATATATTTTTTAAATCTATTCTTATGTTATGCCCGTAAGAATGAAAGGATAAATATTAAGTCCAAAGAAATTAAGGAGGAAATATCATATTTTTCGTTCAACATTCAATAATTATTGCTTAGAATTTATTATTTTGTTTTTAACCACAGATGACAGCGCCAAAATTTGTCGAATTTCCATTTCGGTCTTCGTTTTCATTTTTCGCAAGAGGACAGTGGTACAATCACATTTTTGAAACATTCTACATTTTTAGTAGTTCAGTAACTTAACTTGTGTTCTCAATTTATATAATCCTTTTACAACTTTGCACATTCTCCATTAGTAAGTCAAATTTCTTGTATTTTAATTTTTTATCTATTATTGACGTGTTCCTTTTCTTCATTTATTATCTTTTTACACCTTGTATGTAATTTTTGGTTTATTTTGGAATGATTTGAAATGGAATCATTTGATTTAAAATGATTTATAAGGAGCTAAATTTCATCTTAGGCCTAATGCCGACAAAATTTTATGAAACGAATATATAGGGTGACCATTAACTGACTGACCCATTTTGAATGTAAATAACAAACAAAAAACGATTTGGGATAAAAATGTGTGGTTTACTGCAATGTTATCAGAAAATTAATAAATTTTAAATATGCATTTTCTTCAAATAATTTCAATTTTGGCCAACAGATGGTGCTGGCGGCAACAGACAGCCGAAATTCCGACACTACTGTAGTTTTCATACACAAGAGCTTTTCGGCTCATTCTGCAGAGTGGAATCTCAGTCAACATGTTGAATCGACTCACGACTCAGATACAGAAATAGAGTTTGTTGGATGGAAAGAAATTTAAAATATTATTTATGATTGAACATTGCCTATTAGGGGGAACTGGGGCATATTGATACAGTTTTTTTCTAAGATTTTTTTTTTTTTTTTTTTTGTGTGTGTGTCAAGAAAGCAGAAATTTCAAGTTATTTTTCCATGTGGTGTCAGCAAATTTGTGTAGTTTGTTATAAAAATGTACAATCAGTGTTTTTTAGAATATTTTTGCATGTAATTTTTAAAAAAATCAAAAAAAGTAATTCGTATCAATGTGCCCCATCCCCGGGGCAGATTGATACACCTCATGGGCACTTTGATACGTTGGGAAAAATGGAAAAAAAACAACACCAATGCATATTTTTCATAGAAAAATAATTAGCAAACCATTTTATATTTATTTATAGAAATAGTAATCACCCAACAATTTATTTGTAAACAATATTAAAGCAATCAAAATGAAATGTATAATGACCTGATGTTCTGGAAGTTCCTTGTCTGATTGTTGGCTGC
This sequence comes from Maratus speculifer, assembly GCA_964019185.1. Classification (NCBI taxonomy): domain Eukaryota; kingdom Metazoa; phylum Arthropoda; class Arachnida; order Araneae; family Salticidae; genus Maratus; species Maratus speculifer. The sequence goes on from OZ025291.1 coordinate 254,048,230, forward strand.
GGTAATTTTGTTATATCTGGCATTTCAGCCCTCTTAGCCATTATCTGTTTTCTTATGAAAGATGAAAAAATTACCAAGTTTTCTGATTATAAATTGGTTTATAAACAGAAAATAAAGGATAATTATATTAAAAATTCTGTTTATAATATAATTGTCCTGTGCAGTTCTGCAGCTTGTTTCTCTTAACATTTCTCATGTCGAAAATATTTTTTCTCAGGAAAATCGATATAAATTTGAGATTTTCCAGGATGTCGTCCTTTTCTTTTGTTAATTCTACTAGCACTAGATGTTGGATAAGTTCGTACGTCTTCTGTTTGAAAAAATATTACAAAATGTTCTAATAAAAATAAATTAGAGCTATTTCACTCCAATTAAAACTAATATTAGAAATTTTTGACGAGAAATGGTAGAATAAAGATGTGTGTGCTAAAAAGTAATAAAATATAATGAAAAATTGAACTAGAAAAAGATTTAGGTTGTAGCAACATGCCTCGACATAGATTGTATCAATGTGCGCCATACAGCCATTTTGAATAAAATGAGTCCCAAATCCAACACTTCATAATTTATCTAACAACAAAGAATGAGAAACTGATAAAGAGTAGCTTTACTTGCCAGGGAGGGATTCTTTTTTGGTTGAAAATGCTGGAAATTTCAATTGTACAACTCAAATTTACTTTTGATCCACAAAAACAATAAATCACCCGTCCCATTTCATCAAACTACTGAACCATTCCAAGACTATCTGTATGTAGTTGAGTGCACTAGCATCACCTTTTGGAGCTGTCGTGAAACTTCCTGCAATGGCCCTGTGAGCAGTAGAGGTAGTGTATCAATGTGCCCCAGTTCCCCCTATTCTCAATAAAAACCAGCAAAACATCCTTTTTAAGAAGCATTCACTTATCACAGATTTACCATATATAAATTGTATTGAAAAAAATGTGTTTGTAACCGGTTTACTCTTTTTAATAGAATAAATTGAAAATGTGGTGTAAACACCGTTTTTAAAGCTTAAAAAATCGTAATACTTAATCTAAACATTTCTTTCTTTAAATAGTACACATTTGTATTAAAAAAAATTGTGGTGTCAAAAAGCTTTAAGTGACGGATTAAGCAAACTCTTTTTGTCCGTATGTCATACAAGCAAATCAGTTAAGTGGTTAAAACAGTGGTACGCAAGTAGAGTTGGCAAGTTCCCTGTCTAAAACAAAGCGGGGCAGTGACTTATAAATTGCACCTAAAAACATATTAAACCTTAGAATAAAGGTTCGTCTATAATAAATCCTACCTTAAACATAAAAAATTATTGATCACGACAGGGAACGTATCGTATGTAAATACCTGCTAAGAAGAAAACGTGTCTAAAGCGAAATATTGTTTTTTTTTCCGAAAAGCTAATCATTCCGACGGTATGTTTATATTTTGATATTTGACATATCCGAAAGAAATTTTACGAAAGCCACGAGATATCTTATAATGCATTTTAGGCACAACAATTCCCTCTCCTCTCCCTGACTGCAAATGAATCAACACTGAAATAAAAGGATGCTTAAAAAGAAAAAAAAAAACGACTCATCTGTTTTTATATCCTGCTTTTAACCCCTTTTCAAAATTTCATTATAGAAAGCATCAAAGATTCATCATAGTTTTACTTATTTTAGTTCAATTTCATAAATGTAAATATTACACAATTACTGGAACATTTTTGTTTTTCATATATAATTTTAAAAAAGTATTTGGAACATTTTTAAATTTTTCTTGTTTCAAATCAGTACAAGAGGAATTTTTAAAATTCTTTCCCGTTCTTTTCGTCCTGAAGAATAGTTTAGGATGGGGGAAAGGAGGGGAGAGATGACGAAAATTATATTTCAGGATCTATGATGCTCTTTGTAATAAAATTTTGAAAACGGATAACTCGCAGGATATAAAACAGGTACGATGCAATTTTTCTTATCTTTTAAAACATCCTTTTATTTCAACGTATATGTGTTTTCAATCGGGGGTGGGGGGGGAGATAATGGAGACGTGTGTGTAAAAGTCATTTAAAAATCTCTCCTGTAATAAAATTTTCAATAAGATTTTAAATTTTTATTTTAAATGTCAAACTACGAATATAATGCAGGAATGAATTTGGTTTTAGGAAAAAATAACAATATTTCGTTTTTGACAGGTTTCCGTCTGAACAGGTGGTTTTGTATGTTACTTTCTCCGTAGAAATCGTTATTAATTACGTTCAAAACAGAATTTGTTATAGACAGATTCCTTCACTCTAAGATTTATTATATTTTTACGTACCAATTTATAAATCACTGTCCCGCTTATTTTTAGACAGGGAACTTGCCCCCCAACACTATTTGCGTAACACTGTTTTAATCACAGATCAGTTTTAATCACTAATTTTACTGCACGGTGTACAGGCAAGAAGAGTTTTCTGGATCCATCACTTAAAACTTTCTGTCACCACTATTTTTTCTTCAATACAATTGTCACTATTTAATGAAAGGAATGTTTAGATTAAGTATCACATTTTTTTTTAACTTGAAAAACCGGTGTTTATCCCATATTTTCAATTTATTATACATAAAAAGGGAATCCATTAACCGGTTACAAAAACATTTTTCAATACAATTTATTTATGGTAAAAGTGTGAAAAATCAATGCTTATTAAAAATGATGTTTTCCTGGTTTTTATCAACTACAATGGGCGTTATGCAATCATAAGTATTAGTTTAAATATATTTTGATCCAACAAACTCTGTTTCTGCAGGTGACTCGAGAGTCGATTCAACATGTCGACTGAGATTTGACTTTGCAAAATGAGTCGAAAATCTCATGCGTTTGAAAACTAGAATAATGACTGAATTTCGGCCGGCTATTGCCGCCATTTCCATCTGTTGGCCGAGATTCGAACTATTTAAAGAAAGCGCATATTTAAAATTTATTGATTTTCTAATAACAATGCAACAAACTGCAAATTTTTATCTCAAACCGTTTTTTGTTGTTGTTGTTGTTGTTGTTATTTACATTTAAAATGGGTCAGTCATTCACTGGACACCCTGTATCTTCTCTATGAATTAAAACTGCATGCTCCTTAGATGCTTCTGAAGATTATTCATAGTTTCTTATTATATATTTCTGGTTCCCTCTGTACATTTTTTGTTCATCTTTAGAATTATGATAACTTCTCCGTACATTTGTGATTTCATTTAATTACATACATTTAAATAATTAAAATACCATTATTCTATTTTTTCTATTTTGTGTAACATTATTTTATTCTATTTAACATTATTCCAAATTTCTTCTATTCTAACTTATAACTAGTCAGTTTAAAAAAAATTATGTTCAAAATTGCTTTACAATTAATTGCTATTTAGATTTTGTTTGTATAATTAAGAATTACTACATTTTATTGCATTAAAATACATTTAAAACTAGTCGGATGTGGCAATCACAAAACATTCTTCTAATCTCATACATGTAAATACTTCCAGAAAAAATGAAACTTAGCAGCGTCATCAGTTAGGTAATTTACAACAAAATCGAATCTACAATAACTTATTTCAAGTTCTAACTCAATCAGAATTTTGATGAAAATCCGCGTATTAGTATTTCAGACAGATTTATAGCAGAAATAAAAAAAACTGGATAGAAGCGTCACCAATTGAGCCATTTACTCAAAAAATTAAAGAACACTAAATTATATCAGTGACTAACTCATTTTGAAGTTTTATGAAAATCCGTGCATTACTTCCTGAGGTAGAAGTATTGCGATAATCATGACAAATACAGCTTAACAGCACCACCTGTTGAGCGATTTACTCCAAAAACTAAAGGATACGTATTTATATCATGGACTAACTGAATCGGAAGCTTCATAAAAATTCGTGCATTAGATCCTGAGATAGAACTATCGCGATGATCACGAATAATGCCACATAGTAGAGCCAACTTTTGATAGATTGACTTCAAAGACTACAGAATATTCATTTATATCAGGGACTAACTGAGTCTGAAGTTTGGTGAAGATTTGTGTATTAATTCTTGATCTGTTGTGCAATTTACACCAAAACGTTATCAGAACTACATTGTATCAAGGACTAACGTAATCTGAAGCATTATGAAAATTTGTGCATTAATTCTTGAGACATAGCTATTGGGTAAATCATGAAAAGAGCAGCATAGCAGCTCCACCTGTTGGGTGATATGCACAAAAAACTGATTCGATCTAGTTTATATCAAGGTATAACTGAATTTAAAGTTTTGTGAAATTCCGTGTTCTTGACATGGAGCGGCCACAAAATTTATGTTACATTCAGACGGACTGAATGACTGACAGGCTGGCATACTGACATACTCACAACATTTTGTAGAAACGTGTTTTTTTTGGAATCCCTGTTCCCTAAAACATGTAAATCCGCCGAAAACCGGAATTACAAAAATTTTCTGAATCCGATACATTTTTCTTGTAAAGATAGAAGAAAGTAAAAATATTTCTCCATAGAGATTATGTAATTTATATAATAGCATTTTTAGAATCATATAAAATCTCTCAAACATTAAACTATTTACCCACGTAAAATCCAAAATGAAAAAATTAGTTGTATCGGTCATTTTAACGTAGTTACCAAATGTCACGTCTCTTACCACATGGTTTTTTAATGATTATCATTTTTTCACCATTCCACTTTTATTTTTTATTCAACTGAGAAACAAATATGCAATTTCCTTAAAATTTAATAATTTTCATGAATATATAATGTAATTGTTAGAAAAAGTTCTTGTATAATTTCTATGTGATCAAAGTCTTGTGGCTAAAACTGTCTCTTATTTCAATTTAATTGAAGTATTATTGATAAATATCATGTTTTGAAATTTTGGGACATGAGTCACTTCAAAGTAAGTTGAATTTAGGAAATTTAATAAATTTAAAACTAAGTATTTTCAGTAATTTTGTATGGTAACGGACTTGACATTTTGCCTTACAAGCCAACTTTAAATAGCATTTACATATTTTATTATAGGGCAAAATGCACAACCATTTTTTTTTCATGTACCTTAAACATTTATTTTAACACCTGTCTTCATTTTTAAAAGAAATAATTAAGTTTAAAAAATAAAAATAAAATTCTGAAATGCAAGCGAATGGTGAAAATGGCCCGTATAATTACGAAGGCTTCTTAACCCATTTTAGGCCAAGCACAGAAATTTTATAAAATGTAGCATTATTTTTATTGAAATATGCTTAAATTACATACATTAAGACACAAAAAAAGATTCGTGCATGGAAAATAATATTTTATATAAGAAATAATATTTTATATAATAATATAAAATATTATTTCTTATAATGAATAATATGAATATGAATAATATTTTTATGACTTTTGTTTTATTCTTATTTCATATACAGAATTTGCAACTTTAATCTATTTTAAAAACATATAATTCATTTCAATTGGAATAATAATATATTTTTAAAAAGTCGAATTTGTCAAAGGCGTTTCAAATTAAAACTCTAGCGTATTTTGAAAATTTTTTAAGAGAAAGTGTTTACTCCAATTGAATTACTAATATTTTATGGATGTCTTCAAAAGCCTTAAAAAATAGAAGAAAAATAAAATTCTTGAAAAAAATGTGTCAGAGTGTTAAAAAAAAATATTTATCGAAATGTTTCGTATACGAACCTTTGGCCGAAAATGGGTTAATTAGCACGTATCTGTATCCAAAACGAAGTTATCCTAAAAGCTTTTGGTAAATGATGCAGCAAGACAAATAGAGCAGTCACTTTTCTGCTAATATTTTCCTTAAAGAACCATACAAATGCTTGAATTTCATTCGAAATAATTGTGTGTTTAAAAGATAGAACTACCTTTTCGAAGTGAAATATCTTGTCGAGTATTACACATTCGCTGTTAAATTACAAAGCATTGAATATTTAACTGTATACTTTAGTTAGAAAACAAATACTCCTTCAAGAAATGGTATTATCTGCAAATTAGTAGCATTTGTACTTTTAAGGAACTGTCTGTAAACATCCAGATGCTAGAGACGTGAAAAATTAACAGTCACTTGATTACGAGACAAATATTGTGATAATATTCATATAGCAAAATTTTTATAATAAATGATTTATATTTAACAACAGATTTTTATGTTTAACATTAAGTCATGTTATAGCAATTACTTAGTGTGTATTTATTGTTTCAAACTATTGCTAATGATTTCTAAACTTATAAATTAATTATGGATCAATTTAACCTCGCTATTCTGAGATATAATCCAAAATATTATTAGATTCATATTTGCTAGTTGGAGTAGAATAGTTTTGTGCCTTTTTGATACTAAAGCTTAATGCATTTCAAGTTATTTACGTTATTTTATTTATATTTTTGATCCAAACCTCTGTATTCTATACAGAAAAATAAGACAATTTCAAAATAATTTATTTCAATTTAAAGAATATAACATCTTCGTTCGTTGATAGATTAAGTAAACAGATAAATCTACTAAAATAAAGCAGACAAATAAATCCAAATTTTAAAATTTATTTTTTTTTACTAAAAAATAAAAAGAATTTTATTTTTTATGTTGATGTGGTCTTTCCATGAACTGAATTAATTAAGATCATATATTAGCAGAATAATACAACACTCCGTTAATTTTTATGTCATTAAAATTATAACAGGAGAAATATTTGTTGAATAGAAAATACGAGGGGGAACCTGAAAATAAATTTTCCCTGGCACCTGTGTACAGAGGTATGTACGAAAGGTAAACAATATAATGAGACATGAAAGATACGACAAAACTTTGTTTGTCAATATAAGTACCAAGTACGTTGAGACATTTGTCATACCTCTTGATAAGCTGTAAAATGGCCTCCCGTTAAACATCAGGGCCAGGGCCGTAGCTAGAAGTGAACAGTATGGGGGGGGCGCAAGAGAATGTAGGGGGGGGGCTCATAATATTTTTGTTTCTCTCTCTCTTTGCGGCAGAAAGATAAATTAGTGTCTATTCACATTGTACGTTATGTTTCTTATTAAACTGTTGTCATAACCTCGTTTTATGCTAAGAAAAGTATACGATGATGAAAATTTTGACTGTATAACTGGTGCAAAATTAAACATAATGTTAGCAACATATGTACAAATAGGATGAGTTAGTGTTGAATTACTTATTTCAGATACAATTTAGTAATTTGGCAAATCTGTGAAAGGATCTCAAAACCAAATTAGATTTTTGAACAGAAATTCATTTGAATTTTCGGAACAGAAATTCATTGGAAATTCTACCTTGGAATGTTTTCCAGGGAAGGCTCAAAATATTTTAGGGGGAACTGAGCCTCCAATAACGTCCCCTTAGCTACGGCCCTGATCAGGGCCTTGCATACGGACAAGCCGTTACACACTTCTTCAGTATGCAAAACCCTGAATTTTTTCCTGGAAAACTTTTCGAAGCTTATCTAGCAAATTACAAATGTGTCAATGTATTTGGTAATTATGTTAAAAGATAAAGACATACCTTATCTTTAATGTCTCATTCTATTTTTGACTTTCATACGTACCTCTGTCCACAGACACCAGGGGAAACTTATTTTCAGACTTCCCCACTTATGTACTTAATAAGCTAAACGTCTAACAATTTAACACGAGCACATAAACTGTTTATTTCATCATATAAATCTATATGTATAATGACCTCAGGCATTTTAAAACATTACCAGACATTACCAAATATTAATTAATTAAATTTTTATGTGCATAACAGGAGAACCAATGCCTCGACCGAGTTTGTGGGCGAGCTTCATCCACCATCTTGTTTCAAAATGGTGGTCATTTGATTCTTTTGTAATTTTTATGTTTTTTAACTTTGTATACTTATAGAAAAAGTTCCGTTTCGCAAAATGCAAATCTTTATATATCCTTTTAAACAGAATATTAGAAACATCAAAAGACATTTTAAACAGTCACACAATGTAAGTTAACAACATAGGTCATTTTAAAGAAAAAGTTAGAAAACATAAAAATTTCCATAAGTGTCCACAAATTCAAATGTCCTCCATTTTGAAACAAGATGGCAGCTGAAGCTGGCCAACTAACTCGGCCGATACATTAGTACTTCAATTATGTACATAAAGAATTTCATCCAAATCGGTTCATAAATTCGAGAGTTAGGTACAGCACAAAAAAATTCAGATATCTATATCTCTATGTATATGGATATATATATGTGTGTGTGTGTAAAACAACATTTCAACGGAGGGTGGTCTTGGGATCTATTGGTCACGATCGACGAAAATATAGCAAAATTTCGCGAAGTGCTTTCCTCCGGACAGCTGAAAAAGGTAGTTTTCTACTTTTGGGAATGAAAGCTGCCTAAAAGAATCCACAATTTTGGCCACCCACTGTATGGTTCAGCCAATTTTTAACATTTCTTCCATTTTCTGTGGTTTCACGGCATTTTGCGCAGTGATAATCATATTTTCGTACATACCATTAAAATGTCTTTATTATTTTTAAAGATATGATTAAAAGTCTGGTCTCAAATTTGTTATGCGTATTATTTTCTGCGTAAGTTTGACTGATTAAGCAGATTTTTACACTCGTTTCTAATAGAAAAATCGTTCTTTGTTGTAATTTTTTTAAAATTCTTAAAATTTGTAAACGTTAACCTGAAACACCATATGTAAATGTCTTATTTCGACTATTCTCTTGAAACGTTTAATAATTATACAATTTTCAGACAGTTTTAATAATTTTTTTAAGTATTTTCATTTTTTAAGTATTTTAAGTATTTTTATTAAGCATTTTAGTATATCATGCGATTTATTTATTAAATATCTGGTAATATAATAGCGCGTATTTATAAATGACGGTACATGTATTTATAAATATTTTTAAATGTGTATTACTCAATGTATTGTATTAAATGTAAATTTCCAATTATTTTTACTAAATGAATGTGAATAAATATATAAATTTTAATTAGATGTATAAATTTAATATGTAAATTTTCATTAGTGTAAAATTTACTTTTAAACTTTATGTAAGTGATTTATTTTAGTTAATTTCTTGAGATAATTGATAATGACACATTCATATAATTTTTTAACTTAATCAATACGCGATGTGAAATTAACTTTTTTTAATTTCTGCAAATTTAATTACTCTGATTTATAAAAAAAATATCCATATCCATATTTTTTTAGTCAAAAATGTAGATTACTATTTTTTATTAATTTAATTTTACACCTTTTTTTGCTCTGTTTATCAATTTGATAACAGGAAGTTTTTTTTTTTTGTTTTGTTTTTTTTTTTTTTTTTTTTTTTTTGTCTTTGAGCAAAAGTGACATTATTATTATCACGTAAAATATAAAGTAAAATATTTTTAATAATCCAGAAGAAAAGGAAAATCAGCATTCATTTTCCTAATGTACCTTTTCTTATAAAGCAATTTCTTAATATTATGATATTTTGATGTTAAATCAAGTCGAAAATTATGCATCATATATGGCAAATGAAATGCGATCAAGTTTTACAAATGTTCAGATTTTTCTTCAATAGCTTTTTGCACTTTTATACGAAATTACATGAAAAGAAAATCTATTACAAGTATATATATTAAACTCAATAATAGGGAAATAATACTTCATCATAAATGACAGTTAATCACCATGGCAACTTAGAATCTATACCTATCTCGGAACACTATTGAATTAAATACAGTGTATGGTAGAATTTAATAGAATTTTCATCATGGCAGCCTAGAATCATTGCCTAACATGGGATATCACTGAATCAATGACGTGTGATAGGATTAATAAGAATAATCAGATAACAACTTAGATTCTTTACCTATCATTCGCCGTATTTTATTAATAACATATGATAGCTTTTAATAGAATAATCACCAAGGCAACGTAGAATAACAATCTGTTACGGAATATCAATGAATTAATTGTGTATCATTTGTTATAACAAGATAAAGAAAATTTGTATTAATATTTTTATCAGACAAAGTTGGCAACGACTACATATATTAAATTTCAAGTGATTTCGTTGTAGATTTCAAAAGATGAGTAGTTTTGGCCTGTCATATGCGGAGAGACGGACGGACTGGACAACGACTGAAGGTCTTGCATATTTATATAATTACAATCGCTCCTAAAACGTTGAGAGGGGTGGATTCTGTATACAAATAACTAAGTTCAATATTTTTTCCAAAGATAAAGAGAATATTTGCCTTTGTGACAGATTTTAAATTTTTGGTATTGATTTCACATTTAAAATGCTTTTACAAGTACTGTGCAAAAGAAAACGGAAAAGTAAAACTGCTTTTACATCGATAATGGCAGTGATAGCGAAATTTTATAAATTATTGTTCAACTTAAACTAATTCAAAAAAACTTCATGAATAGTATTGATTTCAATTATGCTAATTTTTACCTTTTGCAATTTTTTTCTTTAGATTAATCACTATGATATAAAACATTCCACTAATTAAACAACATCGCATTTAACAAATATAAGTTTAAAGTTTATAACTTTTTAAAAAAAACTAACAAAACTTAACTAATTAATGCGTGATATAAAAATATTCAAATTTATTTTAATTTAATAATTTAATGACATTTATTTATGTGTAATATTCATATATTTGTAATAATAAAAATACATTTTAATTCTTTTCAATCAAATTATACAATGTATTACTTGTTTGATTTAGTAATTTATTTATTTGGGACTTATTGACATTAGTCGCATGAACAATAATTATAATATTTACAGTCGAGAAAAGAAATATTAAATTAATTTCTTTAATTATATTTTTACGAACTATTTTTTAAATTTTACGACATTTTTATGACAGTAAAAAGAATCGTATATTATCCTTGCATACAGCTAACGAAATTCAACAGTTTCTTACGAAGACAAATATTTTTTTTTTCTTGGTAAATAATTTTTTTGATTGTTTCAACATTTATGATTCTTTTTCCAGAATTGCGTACTGGACAGTGAAATGACCATCTTCTTACTAATGATCATGATAGCGATATTTTGAAAATATTAAGCAATAAAAAATAATAAACAAGTTTTCTTATACAATATTAAACTTCAATAACAGTGAATAATTTCTGAAAATGTGTTGGACTTTCTGTTGTTTTTACCTTTATCGCATATAAGTCGATTCCCTAATTTTAGAATGAAAACTCTGCAAAAAATGAAAAACCCGCGTATAAGCCGACCCCCTAACTTTTTGCTTTAATTTTGCCAAAAATGAAGCTGTAGATGTCATTTGCCAATGCGATAAAGTAATAAGTAAACAAAAAAAAATCATTGAAAAAAATTAATGATAAATTAATATTATTTATATATTTTATAGATTATTTTATTATGCATACACATAAAACATTAGAACTTTATTCTACGTTTCTTTTCTTTTTAATTGACTCGTGTATAAGGCGACACCGCCAATTTGCTTGACGAAAATTTTCAGGAATTTATCAACTTGTGCACGAATATATATGGTATTTAAAATAAGCTTTAAAGTAACCAGGTGATAAACTATGACTTCCCGTATTACAGAATATAGGTGAAAACCATCATACTATTATTGATCTCAGTATATATATACATATATATATATATATATATTTCATTTCACTTAAATTGCCACGAATGAGGCTCGAAGGGTTTTGCTTAGTATATATTTTATAAGAAACAACACGTTGTATAAGATCATGAAAAAAACACATTTCTGAAAAGGTATTCATGAAAAGAAGTGCTATTACATAAAACTGTTACACGAAAAGAATTGATAACTACACAAAAAGTATTGATATAGATGAGCATATTCCGAATACTGTGTAAAAATCTGCCCTTTACTCTTAATCTATATTATAAATGCCAAACGTATCTATGCGTAACACATACGTCATTTTGCAAATGGCAACACTTTAAAATTTGAAATGAAATTTCGTTTTTGCAATTTTTGCTACTGCAAATTTTTTAAATTCTAAACATCTCATATTTCCAATTTTTACACCATCGTATAGGGAAAAAAATGTGCTTCTAAATACAATTTATTTAAAAACTTTATCTTAATTTACCTTGCAAATATTTTTTTGTAGTTTTTAATACCGTTTTTCTAATTGTGGTAACAAAAGTACTCCATTTCTATTAAAAGCAAAGGGGACAAAATTACTGTAAATTTATGTTGCCATTTTCTCATTAAAAGTGATTTTTTTTAATTTAAATACGTGTTGTGTCAAGATTTTCGTCTGTTATAAAACCCGGCGAATTTTGGTTTCGTTTACAAAATTTCATTTACACTTAAAATAATGTAGATAGTTTAGTATCTGTTTCAGCTTAGCATTGAGACTTCAAGTTTTAAATCAAAATTTTCAACTTAAAATAATTTTTTTAAAAAAATGGTGAATACAGATATGAAAGGTGCATATGTAAATTTTGATCTGGTGAAAATGATGTCGGGTTTAGATTTCACGGAGGAAAAATTCTATGATTAGGCCAAAATGGAGAGAATTTTATTTATTAACCTCCGATGCTGTTTCTTTCAGACAAGCTAAAAAGTGTCGCGTCAAAAATTGTGACCCACTTTTTCATAATCTGGCCGTTAAAACGAGACATTCATACAATCTATATATTTAAAAGACCTGGGTGTTTTTTTAGTCATCAGCCCTGAATTTTCTTCTCAACCGATTTTGATAATTATTTTTTTTAATCGGCTATGAAAGCTATTTATTTGTAGTTGTGCCCATTTTAGCTATTTCTTAGTTTATTTCCATTTTTATATTTTATTTTTAATTTTAAATGCTTTTTACGAAATTTCTTCAAAATGGTGGCAACTCAGTTTAGCTTTTCTCTCGATAATAAAAATTTATTTTCCATTATCACTTTCCACCAGTCAGAAGCTTTATTTCATCAGTGAACATGTCCTCGCATTTAAAAGAGAAAAGTTAATTGTTTTCGTAAAATTTAACCACAATAAATTGATTGCGTACAATTATGCACTAATTGAAGTAAAAAAAATATATATATTTACGTAGAAATAATATTAATAATGTAAATAAAATAACAGAAAATAATTTATGATAAAAAATAATGTTTCAAGCAAAATAAGAAAAATTTCGAATGAGGAAAATGATGTCATTCAACAAACAGATAAATGGGAATTACAATATTATTACGGATGCCTTTTTCATATTACTAATAACAGTGACTTAAAAAAAAAATTTGAAGAGAAAATGACATCGCTATTTAAAACATCGCATTTTTACTCATAACGATATTACATTTCAATATTTCTTTTCATTATGGACACTGAGATTGAGATTTTACTTTCAGATGACTTCAGTTAGTAAAATTAATGTCACAGTAAAAATAAAATTAGTTTTTTTTTTTTTTTAATAAAACTATTTTTTTCTGAGTGCATATAAAATAAAATTTTTGAATTTCGCCGGCACACAGATTACAATTTTAACCGAAGATGTGCGAATATTTGCACCCAAAATTGTAACTGGCAAACTTGACATAAAGTTTGGAAATATATTTATTATATATTGATTCAATAATGTAATTACTTTTGCTTTTATTAAACCAAATCGATCGGGTCTTTTAAACATTTCATTCGACGGAATAATTTCATAATAATTTCAAGAATAACGACGGAATAATTTCGAATTCGACAGATTTCCACTCGTTTTATTGTTAAAATGCATTTCCTTTTTCTCAGAGTCTATAAAAAAGCGTTTAAACTAAAGAAAAAATCTGTTTTTGATGAATCTAGTCAATGAAGAAATAGCACGTCAAATTGTATCTCTTTATTATTCCGCAATGAATGATACTGCTCCTTAAAAAAAATGAAATTAAAAAAATGAATGATACTGCTTTTTCTTACACGTTTTCTTTTGTCAAAATTCGACAGGTTTTACCTTGTGTTTCTAAAGGACACGGAGGTACCGTATGTAAAACTGGTTGGCGACCTTTCGGTTATTATAATGTTTTTATTTTGTGCCGTTACATATGACTAAATGTATATATATATATATATATTCTTTAATTACTCCTCTCAAGAAACTATAAAATGTTGGAGCTTCTGTGTCAGTATGTGCATTATTATTGATCATAACATAGGGTCGATTTGTTAATTGTATTTACCATTACAGATATATCCCTTTAGGAGGAGGATTTTTTAAGTAAGCATGTAAAAATTTTGAGTTTGTAAAAAAATGACAAGAAATAATGAGAATATGTATACTAATAATAATGCATCAGACAATTAAAATGCATTAATATTGTGGCAAGATATATTAGATTTATTGGGGCAATAGGAATTGTACACAGGAAAAAATTTGTTTTTCTTAAACTTCTGCTTAAATAGCATTATATAATATTTCATATGTTGGAAAGTAACTTTTTTTTGAGAAATAATTCCGTCATAAATAGATCCCTTTCTAACAGTTTTCAATTTAATTGCTAAATAATCTATTAATTATATCTGTATGATTAAAGATTATATTTAAACAATAGAAAATTATAATTGTAACAACAGATTATTACCAAACTTACTTACCATTTCCTGCTTGTATTTCAAGACCTAATTTTTATTAGAGGTTTTTCTCTTACGAATATTTGTAAAAGTGATATACGTAACAAGAATTTCGAATTTATTTTTTCGATTTTCGTAAATTTTCAAAACTAATATACTGCATATGTTTCAGAGTTTTAAATCAATAACATACTATTGATTTATTTACTTATTAAACACCGAAAAATAGACTGTAAAGCGTTTTATTTTACACCAAATGTATCCGAGCCATCACACAGCTTACAATAGTATTCTATTATTTTTCACATTTCAAAACAATAATAAAAATAAACTAAACACAGAGTGTTGCCACACACGAATAGAAAGAAAGAGAAACTTACATTGATTCGGAACAAATGGAATCAAAGAATATGCAAGTTTAGTTCACTTCAGACGATATTTGCCTAAACATTTTGGTTCTTGTTGAAATCCCAAGGGATTTCAACAAATGATTAGATGTTAACTGTTAACGCAGATGAAAGAACAATTAATAACGCAAAAAAAGTTAATGCAAAAATTGAAAAAATATTAAATTGTCCATAGTTCTGTTTTCAGTTTCTATAGGAAGAGGACACAAATTTACTATACGACGATTGATGATACCACTGCTAGTTTTGATCATAACACTGACTTATTGATGGAACCTATTGATGGATTAAATGAAATGTTTGAACAAATATTATTCGCCCTAATTTCCATTTAAGTAGTGGAAGGTTTTCACCTTTGATGAGAACTAAGTAATTGACTTCCTAATCTCGTTGACTTTTTTTGACATTTAGGATTTGCTGAAGTTGAGACAGATTTCTTCGACTCCATCATTTTAAAGATTGCTGTAGGATTAACTGTCTCACATGCGATCTATCAAGGTAACTCAAGATACTGTGACTTAAATCTTGTTCAGGATTGGCAGATAGAGAAGTTTCAACTAGGATGTGGCTTGGCGTTACTGCATTTAAGCCTGTTTAGTCAGATGATAATGGACACAATGACCTAGATTTGAGACAAGTTTTAATGTTTGTAATTAAGGTTTGTAATTCAGGATAGGTTAACACAGTGTCACCGACGGTTTTGTTCGAAATTGATATCATTGATTTTACTACTGATTCTCAAAGTCCATCATTGTGTGGAACTGAAGGTGGTTTAAATGTCGAAGTTATTTCCTCTGACGTCAAAAATTTGTGATTATCTTCATCCTGCTTGCATTTCAAAAAATATTTGTTAATTTTCCTCTCTGCACCTTTGATGCTTGTTCCACAGTCACTAAAAATCTCAAGAGATTCCCTTATTATTGCATAAATCATTTTAATGCATTTAATAAATCCTTTGTTGAAAGATATTCTACGACTTCAATATGGACTCTCTTAAGCTGTTATCAGATTCACGGTATTTAAGTGAGACAAACTTTTCATCCGATTTTAGCCCCAACATTTTCCAACTCAAAGAGAGAAAAAGGTTACAATTGTCTTTGAAAAAATTGGAGGAAAAGCCGGAAAACCAGTTTCTACTAGTACCAGGCGTTAATATTTATCGCCTACTCGTACTAATCGCTTATCTCTGATTCATTGAAATGGTCGATGTTGGATGAAAAGTCTAGTCTAGGAGAGACTTTTTTGGAACAGCGGAAAAATGTTGGGGAAACATACCTGCAATACATTTGCTATCACACTGGGATTTGGGACGACATTTCACGAAAAGTTGGTGGAAATTAAATATTGGCTCAAAAGTCTTATGAAATGTTAGTGAATCTGATAGCTGCTTAAATGACGAAGCAGACAAATACAGACACATATGATTTAAAGGGTTTTATTTCACGTACTGCACGATATTTTATCATGAATGTTCCTGAAAAATCAGTTCTAATTCGGTTAAATGGTTGTGATCGTCTTTTCTGAATACTGGAAGATTAGCCATTAATTTTTAAGCAGTTTGAGCTCTATACCTGCAATACGTAATACAAGCTCTTACTATTTTCCGAATAACTGACCTAGCATTAATGATCCAAAATTGTTGCCTAATGAAATAAAGAAGAAGTTCTGGAACTGCAAGGAAATATTTTAATGAAAAAATTAATTATGATCTTAGTCAAATTGTATTTTAAAGATAATAAGATTGGATGATTTTGATTCCCTGATAACTATGCGTTTTTTAATCGCTTTCCTACTCTTAAAATTTTGTCATGATATATATATTGGAAACAAACAAATGATACTGTCATTTGTAAATGGCTCTTTTTCAGATTCTAAACAGTGAATATCTTTTTGGAGCTCATTTGTTGAGCTCTTTGAATAATAAAGCATGTTAAGCTTGAATTCCATTGAATAAATAAGAATAAATAAATGAAATTGAATTCCATTACCTTATAAAAAGGGTATAAAATTCTCAGCAAAAGTTTAGACAATGATCGAATACGTATCTGTACTGAGAAGTATGCTATGAATTGTAGTAACTCAAGTATCACATATTAGTTGTGACTTATCCTTTAATTATAAACTATAAATTTTAAATTATATACTTTACGTAATATATAATGATAAAAAATCAAAATTATCAATATTGCAAAAGTATAGACAATTTGCATATTTACAGGAAAATAACCATAAATTAAAATCGAATTGCGCCAACATTGTTTGCAATTAGTGAAATAATGTGACTTTTCATCGAAGAAACTAAATCCTGCATCACTTCCGGGTGTCTATTTTTTTTTACGAAACACGCTCAATAGCAGCTGGAAGTTCATTAACAGAACTATCAGAAGAGTATTATAAAAAAATATCGTACACCTTAACACGTTCGCTGCCGCTTACGTGAAGGTGTGATGATAGTTAATGCCACTGTGTAGAAGTGGGTTTTTCCCAGAAGCCGATTTACTTTTTATAACAAAGAATCAGTGAAAGATTTTCCCGCGCCAGCGCGTGACTGGCTATTGGACATTACCTTACATCACGCGCTGGCCCCTTAACGTTGGCGCGTGATCGGCAGCGAATGTGTTAGTAGATATGATGCCACAAAGATTTTCGATCGCTTAAGATCAGGGATACATGCCGGCCAATCGAAAACAGTAATATTTTGGGAGATAAACCAAGATTTTGTTTTATATGCGACGTGAATGGACGCATTATCTTGCTTAAATACATACTTTGGACCAGGTAAAACTTCACCAAATGGTTGTAAATTCTTCTCCAATGTATGTTTGTAGTCCTCCGCTGTTTTTCGACCATTACAGAATTCCAGAGATGCTTCAAGATTAAAAGAAAATGGGTTCCAAATCATTATAGAGTCACCCCTTTTTTATAACTAAAGAAAGTTCAAGGCTCTTTATACAAGTCGTGCCAATAGCATGCCCACTCATCTGGACTAACAAAATTACGCTTTTATTACATCAATGATAATCACAGTACTTTACTTGTGTTTTTATGGCATACGTTTACGAACTCACTTCATTCTCAGCAATTTGTAGTGAGATTTCAAAGTTGATTGTTTTATCATTTTCACTTAACCCAATTGTTCTCAAATAAATATAAAATATATGACGGAATGAAATTTCCACGTTGCTTCTAACATAAAATGTATAATGTGAACTTTAAAATGTTCAGGTTTACTTAAAAGACGAATAAAAATCAACTATAGATGTTATTAGTTAATTTTATTTAAAAACATCTTAGTACTTTCAAACCTTTCAACAGGTTCTTCCTCAGAAAATATTTTCTTTTATAAATACAAATATATGATTCCGTTTTGAAAATGAACGAGACTCGTATCTTGAAGACTGAATTAGTAGTGCTTTAGGTGAACGATTAAAAAGAAATATTTAATTGTTGTACAATAAATTTTAATACTTCATTTTCTCAAATTGTCAGGATTTTATTTTTAGGATGTTAAACCATAAACTCGGTATATCATACGATATTAATATATAAGATATTATAATCGGTATATTAATATATATATTATATTTATATATATTATAAAATTAACAAATAATATCTATAGTTCATGTGTAACATAACATGTATAATTCATCTTCAAATATTTTTCGTCCCAAAAAGTCCTGACGCATTTTTAATGTGAGTAGCAATCATTATTTGTGTAAATGCCAGTTTATAGATCCTTCTATTATCTCCTTTTCTGGTCACACGAAGACTTCCAGATCTATGTTCTGCTTCAAAAGAGTCAACCATAGACAATACATTATTAAATAGATTTTTTGGACGATTCAAATAATCCTAAATTTCTGAAAAGTCTTCCCTTTCGGTTTCAACTCCCATACTTCAATTACTTGATCTGACAGAATATTTCTAGCTCGCATCTTCAATAACTGATGCTATTGAAAAACGCACTTAGATACTTCATGCAAGTGACGTGTTAAGTTTGAAATTTGCAATTTTCCGTGAACAGTTGACAAAAATCATGGAAGAGTCTAAATTTTTTCAATATGCGAATTTCACTTTTTTTTAGTAAAATTAAATGTTATCTTATATTAAAACTATTATTTTCGTTCTAAAATGTTTAAAATATATTTAAAAATAAGAATAGCCATTTTTATAACCCAAGAGTTCATATTTTTTTTTATTTAAAGGTTAAGTATCACCAGTATCTAAACTTTTGCTGAGCACTGTATTTCTTTCTACACCAGTTAACTTTGAATTGCAGATTAACCTAACGTTCCAAGCAAATGTGTGTTGCAACTTGGAATACAAAGATACTTTTGATTTAACATCAACTTCTTTATAAAATTTTAGAAACTACAAATGATAAAGATTTACATACTTCCAGCAATTCTTCTTCATTTATGGGAATAGCACGGGAATCTATTTTTTTCTTAACCACAGCGGACTATTCCACTCGAAACATGGGAAAATATTCTGCAGGTAATAACCTATGTGATACGTAATAACAGAGTTTTCTTTTCCGTTTACAGGGTTCCAATTATTAGCTGGTAAAATGGATTGGATTTCAGATATTCTTTTGGCTACAAAGATTTACCAGCTTTTGATATTTTTATTTAGACATGGCAATACAATTTGTGAATCTCTCCATGCATGAACAGAAGCAGGTTTTACGCGTAATGTATCTTTAATCGCCTGTATTAAGTGTGCCAGTGATACTGCAGCACATAATTCCAGTTTTGGAATCGTGCTAATTTTTAGTACTACTAAGCGAGTTTTAGATGTTAAAATTTCCACATAAATATTAAAGTAATTACAAGTTTTAACGTAAATGACTCTGAATAATCCTTTTATGACGCATTAAAAAATCCTCAAAATTCACATCTCGAGAAGATAAATTTTCTTGGCATATTAATGTTATTTAAGACTTTTACTTCTTGGCAAAAGATTTTCCACTTTTGATCAATATTTTCTGGTACAAAGTCATCCCATGACAGTTGTAATTCAATAGCCACAATTCCCGAAAGACCATTTTAGTTACCATTAAGTTCAATCCACCCCAATGGTCCAAAAACCGTTGATACAAAGGATTGAATAATTATTTTAGTAGGCACATTTTGATAATCTATATCACTAAAATTAAATTTTAATAGATCAATACCAAAATAGCATTCTATTCCTAAAATTTTTATGGCCTTAATGGCAAATACTCTGTGTATATTAACATTTATTGTCTGTTAACCCAGCTTATTTCATTAGTCATGGCTACCTTGTTGACCATTTCTATAGTTCAAATCCTCCTTTTTGTATCATTTTCTGCATTTCACATATCAATTCATCAATTTTCGGATTATTTTTAACGCCACTTAAAACATCATCTACATGAAAATCTCTTAAACAATAGCCAATGCTTTTGGAAAATTAAGACCCTCATCAATTGCTCATTCAAAGCTTTAGCTGAAAAATTAGAGCATCAGCAGTTCCATATGCGATACCATTTAAGTGAAAAAACTGGCATTTGTTTATCTGGATTATCTCTCCATAAGATTATCTGAAAATCTGTATCTTTTTCATGAATTTTTATTTGCCTATACATCGTTCTAATGTCAGCTGTTGTTGCAATATTATAAAATTTAAACCTTAATAAAATGCAAATTAAATAATCTTGTTTTTTTGGAATTTACCATTAGAGTATCGTTTAAAAAAACACCTGTTTGTTTTTATTTATTAATTTATTTATTTTGCGCTTGCATCAAAACCTAATCTTAATTTGGAGTGAAACGAGAACTATTAAAGACGATGTGATGTGCTATGTAATATTGTTTATTCTCTAATTAATGATCCGTATATTAAACAATGTGCTTGCGGACAAGAGATAAATATTCTGTCATAAATTGAAGGAATTGTTTGTAAATTTATGGCATGAATATTAGTTTTTTCTCAAGAGAATGAAATATTATGTAAGCCATTTGGCGAATATCACCTAAAATATCTCGATATTGTTTGAATGGTAATGCGGCTGAGTAGGGGTCAGATTTAATATGCTCTAAAATGAGAGCTCTCAAACTGCTTAGAAGAAATTTTTTCGTCAGCTGTTAAATACTGTACATTTGAAATTCTTTCTAATTTCCAGAATGAATTTGTAACTCGGCAAGTTTTTTTCTTAAATGATTTACACATACTGGATCAGTATCCAGCGTTTCAAAACTCCTAGTGCCTGAAATTATCCATCCAAGCTCGAATTTAAGGCAAATGGAAGGTTAGCTTCACGTTCGACAATTTCTAATAATAAATCACTGAAATGATCGTAAAAGAATGAACATAAGGACACAGAGGGTGTTTCCTCCGCACATAGTAATTGTCGTTAGAGGGCGCAACTGAGCGCAGAATGTTGTTGATGTACGGGACCCTTTCCCGCCAGTTGAATGGATGTAAGCGCAGCGCATCAACCGCTGCCAATCGTACGTAGCACTATGTAAATAAATTCTTCTATTTTGTGTGTGTTAACTAAGTGGTTCAGTAATTCAATACGATTAGTCAACGTATTCAAAAGTCCTTTTCTAAGCTATCGACGCTCTAACAAAGTTTTTGTTCCGCGCGAGCCGCAGAGCTCGAATCTGTACGAACAACCTATGGACATTTAGTTTCAATCTGATGCGGAATTTAATTTTGTATTAAATTCATAAAAATGACTACCGCTCCAGCTATTACAGGTACTGTTGTTTTAAATAGGAAACGGGGCAACATTAAAGCCCAAATTACAAGAATAAATAATGCCCTAAAGGGCCAGCTTAACGAAAAAGAATTGGAACTGAAATTCAACTCAGTGCAGAATTTAAAGAAAAAGCTCGACGAACTGCGTAATGAAGCTTACGCAATCATTACAGACGCCGATTTGGAAGATTACGAAAGCTCGTTAATGGAAATCGAAGACCAGCTAGAAGAATTAGAGGTAGCTTTAATTCAATTAATAAAACCTGTATCTGATATTAGTGAAAGTAGAAATTCTATTTCTGATAGAAACAGTTCTAATGAGGCAAAGATTAAATTACCATCTATTAATTTACCCCAATTTTCGGGGCGTTACACTGAGTGGATGAATTTTAAACAGCAGTTCACCACTTTAATTGATGAAAATATCGAACTAAATGACGCACAAAAATTGTATTATTTACAATCCGCACTCACAGGTCCTGTTAAACAATTACAGAATATTGATGATTCATATACTTCTTTATTTGAAGCTTTAAAAAAAAGGTTTGAAAATAAAAGATTAATTGTAAATAGTCACATTTCAGAATTATTAAGCAACAACAAAATGAAAATTGAGAACGCGAGAGAGATCCGTTGTTTAATTGATAATTTAATGAGTCATTTAAGAGGACTCAGACAACTAGGCCTAGAAGCCAATAAATTGTCCGAATCCATTTTAATGTATTTTGTTTTACAACGATTGGATGATGAAACCAGAAAAGCATTCGAAATGTCCCTTGATTGTAATGAATTACCCGAATGGGAAGTATTTATTGATTTTTTATTGAAACGAGCGCAAGCACTCGAGAATGTTCAAAAAAACAGCTCTGTTATAAAATCGAAACCTGATATTGCCCATAAACAAAAAAGTTTTGTTTTAGCGAACGAAAAACCTAACTGTCAGCTATGCAGCCAGCCCCATTATTTATACCGCTGTAAGAGTTATTTGGAATTATCACCACAAGACAAATTAACTCAAGTGAGGAAATTTAATTTATGTTTTAATTGTCTTTCAAGCTTGCACGGTGTCAATCGGTGCAATAAATTAAATAAAAAGTGTAAGGTTTGTTGTAAAACGCACCATAGTAGCCTTCACGGCGCCAATTTTTCGAAAACTACTTATGAAAACAAACAAAGTGATTATATCGTAAATCAATCAGAATCGAAAACGGAGGAAAACGTAAATTCAAACCAGCTAGAATGTAGGACAAATATTTCATCATTAAACTGGCAAAGTAACAATAAACAAACTAATTCGTCTGACACAAGTTATGGATTAATTTCAACAGCTGTGATTTATTTAAAGGGAATTAATGATACATATCATTCTTTCGTTGCTATTTTAGATACTGCAAGCAATGTTTCACTAATTTCTACGTATGCTGCTGATATATTGGGATTAAAAAAGTATAATATTGATTCCACAATTACAGGTTTAAATGATTCTATCTGTAAAATAAAAAAGAAAATTCATGTAGAAATAACAAATAAGGATCGGAGTTTCAAAAATTCGAGTAAAATGTTTTTGGTTTCTAAAATCACGGGTTTAACCCCTTCAAGTGAAGTAGACATTTCTAGTCTCAACTTTCCAGAAAACATTAAGTATGCAAATCCACGTTTTTTCAAACCACAACGAATTCATGTTTTACTGGGATCGGAAATTTATTACCAATTACTTTTATCTGGTCAAATCAAAATACCTAATAGTTCAATAATTTTGCAAAACTCACAGCTAGGTTGGATTGTAGGAGGCCAAATTTGTGAGAAAAATGCAAGTAAATATAAGTGTCATTTATTAGAGAAAAATGAAGATTTAGATTTGAGAGTTTTTTGGGAATTAGAGCAACTGGGTATAAAAGACCAACCAAGTAGTGGAAATTCCGAAGAAATAATGGAAAAATTCCTGGAAACTTTGCGTTTCAAAAATGATAGATATGAAGTTAGTCTCCCGTGGAAACGGGACTGGGAAAATCTTGAAAATAATTATAAGGTAGCTGAAATTAGACTCTCTAATCTCATAAAAAGAATGAAACGTGATCCAAGTTTATGTGACAATTATCGTAAAATTTTAGATGAATATTTAAAAATGAAATTTATTGAAATTGTTCCCGAATCCGAAGAATTTTCTAACAATCCGATTTTCTACCTACCACACCACACAGTGTTTAAACAAGACAGTGTATACACAAAATGTCGCATTGTTTTCGATGCGAGTTCACATGAAGCGGGACAGTTATCATTAAATGACTGTTTGGATGCCGGAATCAATCTTAACCCAAATATTTTTCATTTATTGATATTTTTTCGCTTCAACAAAATTGCTGTTTTGGCCGATTTAGAAAAGGCCTTTTTGCAGATTTGTATAAATGAAAAAGACAGAGATGTCTTACGATTTATGTTTGTAGACGACAATCCTGTCACAGGTGATACATTTAAAGTTATTATTTATAGATTTCTAAGACTAACCTTTGGTTTGAATTCAAGTCCCTTTTTATTATCAGCTACAATTAAACAACATCTTAGTAAATTTGTAAAAGAATATCCAATAGTAACTGAAATACTAAAAAATTGCATTTATGTTGACGATTTAGTGACCGGGACGGACACTGTCTCAGATGCATTGACAATTTCTCAACAATCAAACCAAATTATGAAGAAGGCGAGTATGAATTTCAGGAAATGGGTTTCGAATAACGAACTAGTAATGGAAACGTGGGAAAAGAATGGGTTTAGCACTCTACCTCAGTCCTCTGACCCCAATAAATCATACAAGGTTTTAGGCCTATCGTGGCAGCCTAAACAAGACATACTTTTGATGGAAACTGAAAATTTATTAGAATTTTTGAGCAAGACAAAAAATACAAAACGTTTTGTCTTACAAGTAATAGGCAAAATATTTGACCTCCTGGGTCTAATATCACCCTTTACTATTAGAGTTAAATGTTTACTACAAGAAATTTGGAGTAGGAATTTGTCATGGGATGAAGAATTACCCCCTGATATTATAAAGACGTGGGAACAATGGTGTTCCGAACTACCTCATTTAACAAATCTAAGAATTCCAAGAAATGTTTTTCAGTTCCCCGAAAACTCTGATTACGAATTAATCTTGCACACTTTCTCTGATGCCAGTCCAAAGGCTTACGGTGCTGTCGTATATTTACAAGTAAATTCAAGAAATGAATCCTTCATTAATATGATTACATCTAAGAGTAGAGTTGCACCCTTGAAAAAGGTATCACTTCCACGATTGGAACTTTTGGGTGCATTACTCGCAGCGCGCTTGACTTGTCAAGTCAAAGAGGTATTAGATCGCAAGGGACCCTCTTCTGTGTACTTATGGACTGATTCGCAGATCACCTTGTACTAGATCAAAGGATCTGCAAATAAGTGGAAGTCGTTTGTGGCAAACCGTGTTAAGGAAATACAGTCACTGACAGACTCATCTAGGTGGTTTCACTGCGCAGGATCCGAGAACCCGGCAGATCTTTTGACACGAGGCATAAAGTCCTAAAGTCTTGTTCAGAATCCTATATGGTAGACTGGTCCAAATTTCCTGAAGGACTTAGATATGTGCAAAAAGGAACAATCTCTAGTCATACCAGATCAAGAGATGTATATTAAAGAACTGAGAAAGAACATTATTAGTGATAATTTAGTAACTCTAAATTTGTCTGCTGAACATTCTATTATTAATAAAATTTTTTCACTAACTAACAATTTTACTAAATTAATTCGTATAATTAGTTTTATTTTTAGATTCTATTTTAACTGTTCCCATCCCAAGAAGAGAAGAAGTGGACCATTAACTCTGTATAAGGTAAGATATGCTGAATCGGTTATAATTCGTTCAGCACAACGACAAGAATTTCCAGAGGAATTAAAATGTCTGGAAAAGGGTAAGACAGTTCATAGTAAAAGTAAACTTGCTTCATTAAATGTATTTTTAGGAGAAGACGGGTTGATTAGAGTTAGGGGGCGCTTAAGTCACTCAGACTTGCCATTTAATTCAAAATTTCCAATTGTGTTACCCTCTAATCATAAGTTAACGGATATTATACTGAATTATTTTCATCTGAAATATTTTCACTTAGGTCCATAAGCCTTGCTTTTTCATGTTAGGCAGAATTTTTGGCCGCTTAATGGCAGGAATAATTGCCGCAAAATCGTGCATAAATGTGTGAATTGTTTCAAAAACAAACCTGTAGTCAGCTCCCAAATGATGGCTGATTTGCCAAGGGAACGTATAACACCTAATTATGTATTTGGGGTAACCGGTATAGATTATTGTGGCCCATTTTCCATTAAATTTAAAAATCAAAGGAAGGGTGTATTGAATAAAATTTATGTCGTAGTGTATCTATGTTTGTCTACCAAGGCGATACACCTAGACTTTGTTTCAGATCTCACTACTCAGGCCTTTATAGCTAGTCTAAAACGTTTCTTTGGGAGGAGAGGCAAATGTGCAAAAATATTATCGGACAATTCTAAAACTTTTATTGGAGCTGACATCGAATTAAAAAAATTGCATAAATTAGTTTGCTTCCCAGATGAGGAATTATGTAATTTTTTAACCCATGAAGGTATCAAATGGGAATTTATTCCCCCCAAATCTCCGAATTTTGGTGGCATCTGGGAAGCGGGGGTGAAATCATTTAAGTTTCATTTAAAACGGGTAATAGGTGATCAAAAATTAACTTTGGAAGAGTTTTTAACGATTCTAGCCGAAATTGAGGGCGTCTTAAACTCCTGCCCCCTTACCCCGCTGTCCACAGATTTTGAAAATTTCGAGACTCTGACCCCTTCCCATTTTTTAATTGGCCGACCGATTACTTCGATCCCCGAACCACAATTAGACAATATTAATGAAAACAGGCTATCAAAATGGGAAAAAATCGCCAAATTTAGCCAGAGAATTGTAAAACTTTGGAAAAGAGACTATTTAAACACGCTTCAAGAAAGAAGCAAATGGAAATTTAAAAAGGATGATGTACAGAAAGGAACTTTGGTACTAATAAGGCAGGAAAATTTACCTTCTACCAAATGGATAGTTGGTAAAATAGTTGAAGTTTTTAAAGGACGGGATAACATAGTGAGAACGGTAAATTTACAGTTACCAGATCGTCGAATTCTTAAGAGAAATGTCAGAGATATTTGTATATTACCAGTTGAGTAACAAATTTCCTTTCTTATCTTAAGTAAACTCTCAAAAATATTATTTCTGTATTTAACCTAGTATTATAGTGCATTTATCCTATTATTATTGTGTATGTAACTGTTTATGTCTCATAATTTTCTTGTATGATATTTTTTGCAAAATTATGTGTTTAATTTTATTGAAACTGTCATTTCAATCGCCGGGGGAGTGTTTCCTCCGCACATAGTAATTGTCGTTAGAGGGCGCAACTGCGCGCAAAATGTTGTTGATGTACGGGACCCTTTCCCGCCAGTTGAATGGATGTAAGCGCAGCGCATCAACCGCTGCCAATCGTACGTAGCACTATGTAAATAAATTCTTCTATTTTGTGTGTGTTAACTAAGTGGTTCAGTAATTCAATACGATTAGTCAACGTATTCAAAAGTCCTTTTCTAAGCTATCGACGCTCTAACACAGGGTATAATTTCTGTCACCTTAACCATCACGAATGCTGATGATCAATACTATAAGCTCACTTTTGAAGTTAAAATAAAAAATAAAACAACAGTTTAACAATTTCTCACAGTATTAAATATTCCCAAACATGATACAGGTATATAAATATCTTTTACCTATAACGTTAATTTGTTTACACATTCTCTTGATAAAAATGACCTATAAGAGCGAGTAGCATACAGTCATCTGCATTTTACAAACTCTTGTTTAGAATTTTTATCTTTTATTAATGCGGTATGCATCGAAATACGCTCTTTTGATTACTATTTGTGTTTGATTCATGAGAAGCACAGGCTGTAGGTGAAACGTATTCACTCGCTAACTCAGCTGTTTTAGGGTAAATTTTTGTGCGTGTGGATACATACTATATGAATTAGTCTTATTTTTTAAAATATTTACCATATTCAAAATACTATGATACAAATTACTATGTCATGATTCAAAATACTATGTTTTTTAAAAGTAATGTTGGCATGCATTTAAGCGTTTACATTTATTGAAAAAAGGCATATTAAATAAGCAATTGATAAAATAATGATTATGTTTTAAGAAATGTATTTGTCGTTGAACAAGTAAATCAAGAAATTTTGAAAACTTTGCTAAACTATGATAAACTTTACAGTTACCACTAGTCAAGGCAGCTACTGAAATATTACTCATACTCAAAAATACAGATTTTGTACTTTAGTTAAAACTAGTTTGCTAAGAGTTCTTGTGTAATTCTTAAGAAAACCACTTAAATTCTTTAGTTAAAAACACACTTATTGCAAATGAATTTATTAGATACTACTTTACTATTCCCATTTTGTATTATTAGTCAGTTGTCACGGCCCATTCTGCAGAAATGAAAATTTTGTATCGATATTAAATAAAACGCGAGATATGGCCTTGTCGAAATCCCTTTACAGCAGTCCGTATGATATAAATTAGAGTGCTAAAGAATTTGTAAAAATGTTTGGCGTTATTTGGTGGAAGTACCTTTCATTTACGATTCACTGAATTGTTGTTTGTTTCGCTTGGCACGAAAATCTGTGAAGTTTCTAGAATTGCTGAAACACGCTATTCCATGATAAAAATTGCAATTAATCCAAAAATAGTAGGAAAACGAGCCATCAAATAGTCTCAAAGTTTGCGGTCAGAAAACTTCGCAAGAACCTAACTTAAAAAAAAATCTTTTACACTTTTTTTTTTCACAATATTACACTTAATATATTTTTAGAATGTCTATTAACAATAATAAATTAATTTCTAAAATTTAAGTATACCGCATTTAAAAATTTAACTTTTCATATCCTATGATTATATATTAGTTATATGACTTTATTTTATTTCACTATTACAGTAATCTGTAATGATATTAACTTTGGTAATAAAATAAATCTTTATAATTACAACTGTCACTTTTTTTTTATCAATAACACAATATCTTTTTTAAAAGCCATTTAACTATCAGTACAGGATACAAAAAATATAATTCCCACTTCTCTTAGAATTTAATAAAGTATTTTTATTTGCAATATCATAGTATTTTTCAATCAAAAATATGTAACCATGTTCATTTTCAAAGAAAGTTTAACCATATTATTTGCTTTGTTTAATATTTACTTCTTTTGACTTGAAGACATTATTATAGTCACATAAACTATAAGGTGAAATATTTATAATCTGGAAGATAAAATCTGAATTCATTTTCTTAATGGCATTTTTATGAAACAATTTTTAATATATTCTGTCTTTTTTATGACAGGAAAAAAGTTAGTTTTTTATTCTTGCATATAGTTAACGAAATTCGATCGCTTTGATGATGATAAACAGATTTTTTTTCTCCTTGGGTAAGAATTTTAAAACTTTTTGCATTGATTTCACATTTATGGTGCATATAACAGATTCTTTTAACTAAAAGTGAAATTACTGTTGCATCCTTAACGATTGTGATAGTGATTATTTTAATTGATTGCTTAAACAAAATTAATTAAAATGAATTTTCAATAATTCGCTTGTATAATGCTGAACATCAATAATAGCAGATAATTTCTTAAAATCATACTGGATATTCGTATATTTCATGTCTTTATCTAAATTTGGCTTTTAAGTATTTGGTATGATTATAACTGTAATTTAACTCAAAAATGAAATTGAAATGTAATTGCATTTAAAAACTGAACTAGTTTTACGTTGAGTAGTTATATGTTAATTTCGCCTTTGACTTGTCCAACGATTACAGTCGCAGAATAATGTATAATGTGTTTGATATTTTGTGCTATAATAAAATATTACAATTAACTGTTACTGTAGTTTCCATTAATATGTCTGTAGCTATGAATGTTATTTTAACATAAATTAACAAAACTCTTTTAATAGCTGCATAATAAAAAGTGGTATTATGCGCCTAGTTTTATTTAAAAAAATACACTCTTAGGAATGTTTAAAAAATTACTAATTTAAGCAACAGTTTCACTAAAGTTTGTTATTGCACCCTTTTATGCAACAATGAGACTCAAAATAATGTTAAGAATTCAAATTCTATGACAATTTATAAAACATATTGAAATTTTCATACTTATTTAAGTTTCCAATTGAGGTTTGGAATTTTTAAAAATTATTCTTAGCACACATTTACGTTTTAAAAGTAACGATTATGCTATATTGAAATATTAGTCTAATGATTTACTTAATTTCGAACTGAGACTGTCACTATGGAATACATTACTTATACTCATATAAATCAAAATCTAATTAATATTGTCTCATAAAATTTTAAAGACATAAACTTCTTATAATAAAAGTTAATTACAGTAAACTGCGAAAAAAATCTATGATTACACAAATCTTTAGTTATATCAAAATATATTTTTAGGGAACCTGTAAACGGACAGTAAATGCTACAATTCTGAAAATGTTGATTATAGTGACATATTAAAATATCATACGTATACGTCCATTTTGACAAAATTTAAGATATTTAACCTTTTTTTAATTTAAATCAAGTATAGAAATAAATTATTTTAAACTATTATAAATCAAAAACTAATTAATATGTTAATTGGTTTTTGATTTTTAAACAATCAAAATAATCCCTATCATAAAATAGAATGACAATAAGTCACATAAAATTTGGAAAAGTTTGAACTACTTATAAAAAACAATTCGAATGCTGCAAATAAAGACAAAAATCGATAATTAGATAACTCTTTAGTCTTATCAAATGATCTTTTGAGCGATCCTGTAAACGAATCTCAAATACTACAAGTCTGTTTAAAAATGGGAGACTTACTTGGGTAAACCTTCGTAAGATATTTTAATATCATGTGTATACGTCCATTTCTGGAAAAGTTAGGTAATTTATTATTTTTTTACTTTATATTAAGTTTAGGAATCAAATACTTCAAATTGTATAAATTGAAAATTAAACAATATTTTTGCATGAAACTTTCAAAGGATTGAACTACTGATAAAAATGATTCGAGTAAACAACATGAAACTTTGACTATTACACATCGCTGTAGCCCTACCGAGAGCTTTTTGTTTGAAAGAAAAAAAATATAAAAAGTGAAAAAACTGCAGTTTTAAAATCTCATTTATTGAAAATCAATTTACTGGACTCTACTTTACTATTCTGCTTTTGTTTTCACAGTCATTTGGCAAGCTCCATTCTACAGAAATAAGAATTTTGTTTTTTATGATACATAGAATTTCAAATATAGCGGTGTCAAAATTCCTTTTTAGTCACTCCGCAAAATATAAACTATACAGAGTGCTAATTTTTTATTTTTTTTAAGTTTGACTTTAGTTGATGTACAATTCATTGAATAGTTGTTTGTTTCACTTGGTATGAAAATCGAATTTCTATGATCGCTAAAACACGTTGTTTCACGAACAGAATTGTAATTAATTACAAATTACTGAAGAAACTTAAATTTGTGCACACAAATGAAATACAAATTACTTCAAATAATCTCAAAGATTGTGGTAAGAAAAACTCGCACGAGCATATTTATTTAAAGAATCTAATTGATTTTTTACATTTAATATATTTTTAGAATGCCCATTAACAAAAAAAATTAATTTCTAACATTGATTTAATTGAAGTAAACCGCATTTAAAAGTTTAACTTTTCACATTTAATGAATACATATTACTTTAGAATTTATTTTCTTTAACAGTTACAGTAATCTGTAATAGTATTAACACGTTGTAATAAAAAAGAGCGTTATAATTAGAACTGTCAGTTTTATATCAATAACATAATAAATTTTTAAAAGCAATTAACTAATCAATATAGGATATAAAAATGTAATTCTCATTTTTTTAGAATTTAATAATGCTTATTTATTGAATATGTCATAGTACTTTAATCAAAAATATGTATTCTTCTCTAATGAAAATGTAAACCATATTATTTGCTTTGTTTAATATATTACTTCTTTTCACTTTCTAATGACATTATTATAGTCACATGAACTATAAAGTGAAATATTTATAATCTGGGAGATAAAATCTGCATTCATTTTCCTAATGGCATTTTTATGAAGCAATTTTTAATATATTCTGACGTTTTTACGACAGGAAAAAAATTAGTTTTTTATTCTTGCATATGGTTAGCGAACTTCGATTGTTTTCATGATGATAAACAGATTTCCTTTTCTCCTTGGGGAAGAATTTTAAAACTTTTAGCATTGATTTCACATTTATGGTGCTTATAAAAGATTCTTTTAATTTAAAGGGAAATTACTGTTGCATCCTTAATGATTGTGATAGTGATGCTTTTAATTGATTACTTAATCAAAATTAATTGAAAGGAATTTTCAATAATTTGCACGTATAATACTGAACTTCGATAATATTAGATAATTTCTTAAACCATACTGAACTTTTCGATATTTCATGTCTTTATCTAAATTTTGCTCTAATGTAATTAGTAGGATTATAACTATAATTTAACTGAAAAATGAAATGTAATTCGCATTTAAAAACTGAACTAGTTTTACGTTAAATGGTCATATGTTGTTTTCTCCTTTGATTTATGTAACGATTACAGTAATAGTATAACATGTAATATATTTGAAATTTTGGGTCATAATAAAAGGTTTAAATTAACTACTAATGTGCATTCCATTAATATAATTATAAATATGAGTGTTTTTTATCATAAACTAGCAAAACCACTGGCTTTGCTTTCCTAATAGCTGATAACAAGTAGTATTGTGCGCCTGGTTTTATTAGAAAAAAATTACACTGTTAGGGATACTTCAAAAATTACTAATTTAACCAACAGTTTGACTAAACTTCGTTTTTTCACTTCAACAAGTGAAAATGAGATTTAAATTAACGAGAAAAATTCAAATTCTAAACACATGTTAATTTAGAATATGATTAGAAACGTATGTACTCCTTTCAGTATTCGTTTGAGGTTTTGAGTATTCAATGTTATTTATGACAGCCGAATATATGCTTGAGGGGGTATGGGCCCAAGAAGAGGACAGCCCTTCGTGGGGTTCTTTCTAAGGGAGCCATACCCGTATTTACGCAAGGTTCGAAGAAAATCATAAAACCTCGGAACGGTTGGGCCGAAAGGCACGATTGGGTCCGAACCCAACAACTTTCGTCTGCCAGCTTCGAGAGCAAAACCGTTTGAGGTATTGAATTTTTTAAACTTATTTTTAGTACTCATATACGTCTTAAAAGTAACGGTTATACCATATTCAAATTTTAGTCTAACGGTCTCACACTTGTTGGTAGTTGCACCAACATGCAATATAGCATATGTAGGAACAGAAGCTATCACCATGAATTTTCCATCATAAATTTTTAAATCGATTTTTTATTACATGAATTTTCATAAAATCGTAAATTAAAAAAGCTTTTTCTTTATTTTACCTGTTTAAATTTATATCTTACAAGCATCATGCAAAATTTTAGGTTTCTATTTAAAAAAAATAAATCAGGAGAGATCGTAATTTAAAGTGCTTTTTACTTATTTCATCCTTTTAAATTCCGATTTTTTTCATTTGTTTTTAGAGAGGATTTATACCATATAAGTAGCTACCATATAAAATAACAAATTTCTATTTTTAAGAATTCCAAAATAATTGAAAGATAAAAAAATTTTAAAGATTTTCAATTGTTTCACATTTTTAAATATAGAATTTTTTATGAAACAGTCCTTATATATATTATAAATGTGAAAGTGTGTCCGAAAAATTGGAATGAACTTGGCTTCAAAACGGATGGATTAATGTCTTTGAATCTTTGCATATGGATAGATTATAGGAGTGGAATGAACATAGGTTAATTTTTATTCATTTTATTCAAATATTTTTCTTAATAATTCAAAATTTAATTATTTTTCATACAAAATCAATAGGCATTTTTCAGATAAAATTTAACCATTTTCTTTTCCTGTTGCCAAGAAAATAAAAAATTGGATTAATAATTTTTCAGCGGCAATGAATTTTTAATAAAAAACTTCCACGCGAAAAACTATAGTAAAATAATTTAAAAGAAAATAAATATGACGTCATGTTTGAAATAAAAATAAAAGGTGTATTTTTTATAATATATTTAACAAGGATATTTGTTTAGTTAATGGGAATTTTTGTGTAAAATAAGGCGACATAAATTAAAAGTAAAAAGAGTGAAAGAGTATTGTATTTTTAATAAAATGGTTCACTCATGAAAATGTGACGTCATAGTTGAAATAAAACAAGTACTTTATAGCAGTCGTTAAAAATACAAGGGGTATAAATATCAGTAGCTAATGGATCGAGATAAATAATGACGTCATATTTAAAATGAATCAGAAATATTTTTTACTTATATTAATTAATAAGTTATAAGTTACATACAAATGAATATTTTTATTCAAAACTCATAATTATCAATGGAAGAAATTTTTTGTGGGGAAAAGACGGAAAATAAAACTACTAATTAATATATTTTTTGGCTCGATTTTTTAACACTTTCGAACAAAGTTGAAAAGTTATTATGCTTTCGGTTTGTCTGTCTGTCTGGTCGCTTTCTAACTTTAGTAAATATACTCCGATTTCCATGAAATTTTTGGACGTTCTTAACGTTTACCTAGCACGAATACCTATTGAAAATAAAGTTTCTACCATGATTAGTTAATTTACAGGGATTGTCAGAAAACTTCCTTACATTACGACATTATGGGGAAAATAGTTTTAATTAAATTTAACGATGTTACACCCTCTGAAACATATTCAAATTTATATGCATTTACAAAGTGCCCTAAAATATGCATTTTGTAAAGTATGTAGTGAAAAGGACACTGATTATTCATTTACAGGGTTACACAGAAGAATTCCATTGCATAAGAATAAAGGGAGGAACAGTTTCCGACATATTTTAATTATGGTAAACGATTTCATGTATAATCAAATTGATATACGTTGCTGAGGCTTAATGTGAGTTATTTCATGCATAATAGGAAGTGCATAGCATTTACAGGGACACACAAAAGATTTCAAATATTATATATTCTATTCAAAGTACTGTATATGATGGATGATGACTGTTGCATTGTTGAAATGCATTTTGAATTATGATATGTGCTTTTAAGTTTCGCTAAATGTATGCATATTAAATGGAGAGTATAAATGGTACTAGTATAGATAGTTAAATTTAGATATACAGGGTTACACGAAAGATCTCGGAAAGGTTACTGAATATTAGCGTAATTTACTTAAAGGTGGTTTTTAAATAAAATATGCATTTTTATTTTGAACTCTATTTAGTAAACTAAGAAATGTTTGTAGTATATATATAAAATGATATACAGGGTCCCGCAAAGAACTGGATACAAGGTTGTCTTCGGATAATAATTTCTGAAAATGTAATTTAGGTAGAAATAAGAAATATTTTTGTTTGAACTAAATTTTAGAAAGATACTTTCGTGTATTAAAGGCGCTTGGAAAACTACAGGGCTGAACAAAAGAATTCAAGAATGTTTCTATCTATTAGTATTAATCGCTGAAAGGAAAATTTTAACCAGCTAACAAATTAGCAAATAGAATTAATCAGAGGTTTTTTACCATAAATTCGCGATAAAAAGTTAATTACACATGCTGTTCATCATCGAATTTTTTTGCTTGATTGATCAATTATTTTTTCTTTAAATGTTATGTGAACGAAGTCACAGGTAACTGATAGTTTTTAATATACATGATATATAATATACATAAAAAATTTTCGTAGCAAATATTGCTTTTGGACAAATGATATTTTAGTATATTAAGCGCGAAAAAATTGTTTATACATATATAACTATTAATTGTATTACAATATATGAAATATTGAATTTAATAGAAAATTACCACATTGACATAAGGGGGGAAAATAAATAAATAAATAAATAAAATGATTACAAATGGAATTTTCAGTACCAAAGCAGAATTGTCAAGCCTCAAATGCTTTGGAATTACAAATAAAGTGTGTGGTTTCATTTTCGTATTAGCCATGAAAAAACAAAATAATACAAATATAGGGCTACCAACACATATAAAAACAAAATGAAATGATGAAAAAACATCTAAAACGAAACGCAACAAAATTACTAAATTGGATAGAAAAATAATAAAAAATGTATATATATCTTTATATATATAAATCTTCTGTGCATGTGTTTGTCACTAAACTCCTCCTAAACGACTGTGACGATTTTAATGAAATTTTGTGTGTGTGTTCCAGTGGATTCGAGAATGGTTTAGATTCCCATTTCATCTAAATTGATTCAGTACTTTTTTAGAAACTAGGCAAAAACTAGTAGTTGGTGATTTTTCGCTAATTAAAAGTGTTGAATAATATCTATAAGTAGAGTACGGACGGAATGGCCGAGCGGTCTAAGGCGCCAGATTTAAGCTCTGTTTCTCGAAGGAAGAGATTGTGTGGTTGAGCCTTACTTTTAACATACGTGTATGATTTGCAATAATTTTTTCTGTACTATCATTTTAATTAACCGACTTAAGAAAATCGTTGACTTTTAACTAAGAAGAGAAAAATAAACTTTTCTATCAAAAATTGAACCGACTTCAAAAACTACTGCAAAATGAAAAATAATTTCCTTACATAATTGTAATAAGAAATTAAATTAAGAGCGCAGTATTTATCGTGCGTATTATTATATTTATGTACATTTAAATGATTTTTTGGAGTCGGTGCCAGAACAACGTCTGTCGGGTCCACTAGTATATATACAAGGTGTCCGAAAAGTCTCGAAACGATCGAATTACTCGAGAAATACATAAGAGATTGAAAAACGAAAATATACGTGTTAAATATTCTTAAATAAGCTACTCAATGATACAAATTTGACCTTCGCAACCGACCCCCGGGGGGTCAGAGGGGGTCCAACTTCGAAATCTTAAATAATAACCCACATTTTTTATTACAGATTCGGATTCTACGAACAAAAATACGTAACTTTTGTATTTGATGTTTATTTCGAATCTTCGTTTATAACGGTGTAATTGAGCTTATTAAATCGATACATATTTCGGTTTTCCCAACCAGGTTTTGCCTGATTGGCCAGAATTTTGACGTCAAATTCCTCGTCTTTTGCAGGAATAGTGGTTTCTTGAAAATCACCTTTGGCGATTATTTCGATAATGCTACACTGTTAAAAAGTTGACCCATTTGCTGTAGCGTCACTCCACAGCTTTTATAGAATATCCCTTTTATGACCAATGAGAATGATCCATAACACAGTAAAGTAACCGTTTTCTATAAAAGCGGTGGAGTGACGCTGTGGTAAATGAGTTAAATTTTTTATAGTGTATAGTGTTTTTTATGTTTTTCTCTACAAAAATTCATTGAAATATATTAATTTAGTTTTCTATTTGGCTTTTTTTTTATCCAGTAAATGGTCTCTAAATAACGAATGGTTTCTAAATACGGCTGATGTGGGTGTATGATTTTTTTAATTATTTGCTGTAGCGTCACTCCACCGCTTTTATAGAAAACGGTTACTTTACTGTGTTATGGAGCATTCTCATTGGTCATAAAAGAGATATTCTATAAAAGCTGTGAGAGACGCTACAGCAAATGGATCAAATTTTTAACAGCGTAGCATTATCGAAATAATCGCCACGGGTGATTTTCAAGAAACGCTATTCCTGCAAAAGACGAGGAATTTGACGTCAAAAATTCTGGCCAATCAGGCAAAACCTGGTTAGGAAAAACGAAATATGTACCGATTTAATATACTCAAGTACACCGTGATAAACGAGGATTCGAAATAAAATTCAAATATAAAAGTTACGTATTTTTGTCCGTAGAATCCGAATCTGCAATAAAAAATGGGGATTATAATTTAGGATTTCAAAGTTGGGCCCCCTCTGACCCCCGGTTTCGGTTCGACGGTCAAATTTGGTATCACTGAGTAGCTTATTTAAAAATATTTAACACATATATTTTCGTTTTTCAATCTCATATGTATTTCTCGAGTTATTTGACCGTTTTCAGACTTTTGGGACACCCTGTATATATATATGTGACGATTTAAGGAGAACTCGAAATATTTCCACTGGTTAAAAAGAAACACACAGTCATGGCAAGCGAGGGAAAAAACAAAATAAATAAATAAATGTAGAAGATCCAATAATTAGTCATGGGCTGCTGTAAATTCATTTATTAAATTCGTAATAAGGAGGAAGGAAAAGCTCCTTTTGCAAAAATTCCATCATTATTACGAATTTAATAAATGAATTTACAGCAGCCCATGACTAATTATTGGATCTTCTACATTTATTTATTTATTTTGTTTTTTCCCTCGCTTGCCATGACTGTGTGTTTCTTTTTAACCAGTGGAAATAATTCGAGTTCTCCTTAAATCGTCACATATATATGGAGATTCTTCTTTAAAAAGTTCTTTTGAACACATAAGTAAATAAACTCGGAGGTAAATTAAATTCTGACACCGTTTTTAAACTTTTAAATGACTTATATTAAACGTTAATATTTACAAAAAAAAGATATTTACATAAGACTATTTACAAAGCAAACAATCATAACTCTATTTAATCAATTACATCTTATACGGGAAATCGTCTTCATCTTACGTTCTTTTTGCACCAACTTAAAACTAAAAACATTCCATTCTCCTTTCTTCCGTTCAGTTCTTTTTTTCTACCGCTTAAATCGTCTGGCTTCTTAGGAATTAATAGTTTCTTCAAAATCGTCTGCCTCACTGAGAGCCTTTTCATCGGAGTTGCGATGCGTAGAAAATAATATGCAGATCTAATAGTGGAGGAGATTTCCCATATTTCGGCCATAATGATGAGGCATTCGTCCTCGAATGTCCTTTCATCTTCTTTTATCTTACGTCTTTTCGTCTTCTTCTTTCATACGTCTTTTCACCTTCTATTACCTTACGTCTTTTTGTCTTTTCTTTCATACGTCTTTTCATCTTCTTTTACCTTGCGTCTTTTCGTCTTTTCTTTCTTACGACTTCCGTCTTCTTTTATCTTACGTCTTTTCGTCTTCTTTCATACGTCTTTTCATCTTCTTTTATCTTACGTCTTTTCGTCTTTTTCTTTCTTACGTCTTTTCGAGAATAATAAAGTTAAAATTCTTTTAGTTGTCAGTCCAGTGGTTTGTCATAGTCGGTATAGTATCACAATCGGTGAAATTCTTTTTTTTCTTTGTCAAGCTTCGACCGTCCACGGCTTCATGTACTCTGCACATGTACTGGTGACCATGGGTCCTTCGTTGAATCCAAGTTTCTTTACATCGTAGGTGTCATTATTTTTTACTTTTATGACTTTGTACGGACCTAAATATTTTGGTTTTAACTTCAAACCTGGACCTTGTTGTGTGCGTTTTATAGCAACCACATCATTAATCTTAAATTTGTTAGCTTTCTTTCGTCTGAGGTTGTAAGTTTTACGGTTCTCTTCTTGGACTTTTAAAATCTGTTTTTTAGCATTTTTTCTCATATCTTCGCGATTATTTGTAAAATCAGATTGTATTTCAGCATTCAGAAGACTAGTAATTTCAATGTTATTTTTTAGTTTCATTTTAGTACCAAACATCAATTCAAAAGGAGTTGTGCTTATACTTCTCTGAAAAGTCGAATTTATCACCTGTTGGACGTTGCTTACATGTGTATACCATTTTTTAGGATTATCGACAGACTTTTTAGACAGAACAGATATTATGACAGAATTTAGACGCTCAACTTGGCCGTTAGACCTGGGTAATCCAGTGGTAATCGGGATATGTTTAATATTTTCATTGATGCAATAATCTTCAAAAGCTTTAGAGGTAAATGCAGGACCTTTATCTGATATAATTCGAACTGGATTTCTAAAGA
Organism: Maratus speculifer; assembly: GCA_964019185.1. NCBI lineage: Eukaryota > Metazoa > Arthropoda > Arachnida > Araneae > Salticidae > Maratus > Maratus speculifer. Next base: position 254,087,960 of record OZ025291.1, read on the forward strand.
TAGATTTTTGGATTTCTAATTTAGAAATTACTTCGGCAGCATCGGTAGATTTTGTGGGATACAACCAAACAAATTTTGTGAATGCGTCAATGACCGAAAGGATATGTTTGTAATTTTTATTAGTGCTTTCTAATGGACCTAAGTGATCAACATGGTACGTATGTAATGGAGCTTCTTCTTTTTCTATTGGGTGAAGTAAGCCTTCTTGTGTACCACATTTTCTATTAACTAAAATACAGGGAACACAATTTGCTATACATCTCTCAATTTTTTGTTTAACTTTAGGGATGTAAAAATCATTTTCTAAACTTTTCTCTGTTCTTGCAACTGCGTAATGACCTTTTTCGTGAGCGGTCTTGATTATATTCATTTGCATGTCTTCCGGTACAACTAATAAATCATTACCATTAACACATTTATAAAGAACATCATTTTTAACTAGATAATCATCATAAGATTTCACCTTTAGGATTTCTTTTATTGTTTTAATATGGTCATCGGTTTCTTGAGCTTGGATAATTTTTAAAGTTAAGCTATCTTGGATTACCATGCAAATAGGATACCTACTTAATGCATCGACATGTCTCATACTGCTACCCTGTCTATGTTCAATAACATAATCAAAATCGGATAACATTATTGCCCATCTAGCTATTTTTGTACTCATTTCTTTTTTATTCATAGTCATTTTAAATGCATTACAATCGGTTACAATTTTAAATGGGATACCTAGCACATATACTCTAAACTTTTTCAGGGCTTCAATTACAGCTAAAACTTCTAATTCGTAACTAGTGTACTTTCGTTCAGCTTCGGTGGTTTTTTTGCTTGCGAAATAAACTGGATGAAATTGATTATCTACTGGAGATTGTTGCATTAAAACAGCTCCATAGCCATCAATACTGGCATCACAATGGATTTCGGTCGCACTTTTGGGATTGTAAATTAAAAGTACTGGTTCTGACGACAAAATACGTTTGAGTTCATTAAAAGCTCTTTGTTCTTCTATATCGAATTTAAATTTTGAATCTTTTCTTAGCAGGTTACTTAACGGTTTAGCTATAACCGAATAATTTCTTATAAATTTTCGAAAGCATCCTGTCAATCCTAAATAACTTTGAACATCTTTGGTACACTTTGGTTCGGGAAAATTTATTACTGCTTTAGTCTTCAGTGGAGAGGGATACAATTTACCATTTATGATTCTATACCCCAAGAAATCAATTTCACGCTTCAAAAAATTGCATTTTTTAAGATTTAATTCTAATCCATATTCCGATGCAGTTTCGAGTACAAGTTTTAATTTTTCTAGACCTTCAGCTTCGTTTTTAGCAGGTATTATTAAATCATCCATATAAATGACAACAATGTGATCTTTTAATAAGTTCCGAAATACATTATAAATATACTTTTGAAAAACACTAGGGCTATTGGTCAACCCGAATGGACATTTCAAAAATTCGTATTGTCCTTCATGAGTAACAAACGAGGTGTATTTCCGCGAGTCTTCTTCAACACCTACATGAAAGAAACCGTTTTTCAAATCTATGGTGGTAAATACTTCGGCAGAATGTAATTGGTCTATTACATCATCAATAACTGGCAAGGGGAAATGCTCACGTACTGTCTTTTTGTTAAGACATCTGTAATCAACACAAAGTCTCATTGTGTTATTTTTTTTCTTGACTAAAACAACCGGCGAAGGAAAATTAGAAGAACTTTCTCGAATTATTCCCTGAGCTAGCCACTCCTCAATTTGGTTTTCGACTATTTTTTTCTCGCATGGCGGTAATCTTCGAGGAGAAGAACAAACTGGGATTTCGTCAGTTAAATTAATTTTCATTTTAACATCTACTGTTTTAGTTTTAATTGGTACATAATTTTCAATTAAAGAGTATAACTCTGAACGTAATTTTTTGTCAGCAATGTGAGTTAAATCAATTTTAGGCTAATCCAAAACATTTACAATATTAACTAAAAAGTCATTAGACTGAACTTCAGCTTTAAACAGTTTCACTTTATTCTCAGAAATAGTTAATGTACCTTGATGAATAACATCAGTGCCAATAATTAAATCGAAATTAATGCAACTGTCCTTAACGACAAAAATAGTAACTTTAAATTTTGAACCATCTACTTCGATTTCTGAATTGAAACAACCTTCTGGTTTAATTGAGGCTTTTCCTAGACCGGTCAAAGAGATACTCGTAGGTTTTAATTCTACAAAGTTCTTCAAATTATCATAAATACTTTTCTTTAACAAAGTCTTTTGGCTACCAGTATCTATTAAAGAGATTAAACGCAAAGAATATAGCTTTATCTCTTTCAGAATTAAATCTTGGGATGTAATAATGTTTACTTGTGACTGAGCATTTTTAACACTTGTATCTTTAGATTTATTACATTGAAATGATTTATGACCATAAGCGTTACAAACAAAACAAAGCGGCCCTTTATATTTATTTACACAGTTAATACTCTTATGATTATTCCCGCCACAATTAAAACAACGCATATTTGGCTTTACAGGCTTAAATTTGTTCTTAACTTCAACTTCGGATTTAATTTTAGGCTTAGCTCCTTCATATTTATGAAATTTTGCGTTTTCATACTCCGATCTTATTTTTTCATAAATCTTTAATTTTTGTTTAAATTCAGCAATATTGGGACAACCATACAAAAAAGATTTTTTAGAAATGGGGTCATTAATTCCATTTATTACATACTGAATAAGGGCAGAATCTTCAATATTGCCTTTTGAGCATAATTGTTTCATATTTAAAAAATATTCATCTAACGATTCATGTGGTCTAATTTTTCTTTTGGACAGCAATTCGTGTAATTCAGCTGAATTGCACGTTTGACCAAATTCAGATATGAGTAGGGCTTTTAATTTAGACCACGAATTAATATTTGTTTCACTTTCAAGAAATAATTTTGCTTTGCCTGTCATACGGCGTTTAGCCAAAATCAATTTGTGCAAATCACTAACGTTAAATAATAAAACAATATCTTCAAAATCGGCAATCCATTTATTAATATTTTGTACTTGAGTACCTTCAAACATTGTAATCATACTTTCAATATCATTAATAGAAATGCTTGGTTTAATAACATAATCAGGAATCAGAATTTTCTGATTTTCATTACTTTCACAATTAGAACTACCAGAATCATTTCTCATATTATTCTCAAAAACAGTTGAAATATTTTTAGTTTTATCTTGTAAATCATCATTAAATTCATCGACACTTTCGTCATCACTAAGAGTACCTACATCGGCTATCATATTAATTTTTAAAATATTAAAATCACATAAACTAGAAATTATTCTGGCAGCAATTTCATCAAAAGTTCCCGAATTATTTATACACAAAACATTGCAAATGGTAATTAAGTCGTTAACAGAAAAATTATCTTTAATTTCTTTGAATTTAGTTTGATATTCATCGGAATCTACTTCAAACGTAAACCCAGTAAAATTCCGAATTCTACGTCGATTATTTCTGTCACCGATTTCTCCAAAAATTAATTTGTGCAATATCTTAATACTAGCTGATTTTTCAGTTTTCAAAGAAAACTCTAATTCCTTTAGATCAACTAATTTTTCCATTATTGAAAAGAAAAATGAAATAATAAACTCACTTCATAATCAGATGCTCAGCTTCACACACTTTGATTTCACTTTCATCGCAAAATTTTACCTCTTCTGAATTAGCTTTGTGGGCTTGGCATTCCATCACAGTTCTAAAAAATATCGGCTTCCAAGATATTAAAAAATATATATTTCCATCTCTGTGGGCGTGCGTCTGTATCTCACTTACTGAGACCATAATTTATGGAGATTCTTCTTTAAAAAGTTCTTTTGAACACATAAGTAAATAAACTCGGAGGTAAAATAAATTCTGACACCGTTTTTAAACTTTTAAATGACTTATATTAAACGTTAATATTTACAAAAAAAAGATATTTACATAAGACTATTTACAAAGCAAACAATCATAACTCTATTTAATCAATTACATCTTATACGGGAAATCGTCTTCATCTTACGTTTTTTTTACACCAACTTAAAACTAAAAACATTCCATTCTCCTTTCTTCCGTTCAGTTCTTTTTTTCTACCGCTTAAATCGTCTGGCTTCTTTGGAATTAATAGTTTCTTCAAAATCGTCTGCCTCACTGAGAGCCTTTTCATCGGAGTTGCGATGCGTAGAAAATAATATGCAGGTCTAATAGTGGAGGAGATTTCCCATATATATATATATATATATATATATATATATATATATATATATATGTATATATATATATATAGATATAGATAGATAGATAGATAGATAGATAGATTATTTGCGTTACTTGCCTAGATAACAAGCACTTTTGCACATCCGCAGGCTGTAAAAACATAAGTTTCTGTGTTTTGAAAAGATTACGATAGTACATAAGATTGAATGATTTTATCACTAACAGTGCCATTCTTCTGTAATCCGGTTGTTGTTTATTTCCGTCTGATTGGGTATTTTTTGGTTCCCAAAGCCGCATGTCGGAATAGCCAATGATTGATTTTAAGATTAAAGATTTAGTTTACATTTGAGATTCAAAATGTATAATAAGATTAAGTAAAATAATGTGGCTGTTTCCGGGCTTTTTTGTAGTTTAAAAGAAAAGTTTTACTTCATATCGAAATACTAATGAGTTTTCCCATGTCAAAATAGAAATTTGTTTATGCGAGGTGCGATGATCTTGTTGCTATTATTGTTATTATTGTTGCTGTTGTTGTTTATACATTTAAGGGGACAGAGGTTTCATATCAATTCTTACTCCTTTGGATCCGTCTTTGGCTTCCACGGAGGAATAAATAAGACATGCATACATGTCAATTCAACTCGATACGTTAATTATTTTTACTCTAATCATTAAAAACAAGACTGTAAATGCTATTTTTACAAGATGTGTCTTAAGTATTTATATACAAAATTTACTTATTTATATTATTGTTTAAATATTTATATACTCTTATGTACAAGAGTATATTCTAGAATAATTTTTGCAATAAAACACTTGTAACAATTGAAGACTCAAGGCGGATATGGTGTTCTAGCAAGTGAAATAATAAATATTCGTTTTTGTTGCGTTTACATTCATTTCTTCTTTGTTCTTACCTCTTTATAAAAATTTACAAGTACGTCTGTATGTGGTTTTTTTTTCTCAGTCTTTCAGCGTTGTTTGCTTTTTACTCACATATTCAACTGTACTTTTCAATAGATTAATTTCGTTTTTGCTTTCATCCAAGGTTGAAAAACAATAGTAAATCTATCAAGCTAATAAAGACAGTCTGATAAAAAATAATCAAGAAATGTACTGCAGAGGCTATTTATTTACATTGGGAACGATTTTGATGTCACATTAAAAAACAATGAGAAACAACAGAAGAAAAATCTGGCGTGATAACCGATAATTAATAACGTGATAACTGAAATGTTTGCCGTAATGTAAAAATTTCGTCTGCTTTTGAAATAGCATTCGAAAGAAGTGAGTAGATGGAAGCTATATAGCGGAAAGTAGGGATGGTTGACCATACGGGAGGCTTGACTCACCCGTCCATTTTCTTATTTAAATATGTTTTAGACTGTTATTGCTAGAGGGCAATGAAAACCAATGGAATGATTAATCAACAACCTTCGTTTCATGGAGATAATTGAAAAAGGTGTGGACAGAATCAGTTGCGACGCGTTTTCAACATAAAAGGTGAGTTTTTTAGAAATACTTTGTAAGAGTTTTTTAGATAAAATATATCATGAGAATTAAAATAAGTTTGTTTTAATAATTGCACGAATATTGAGTTTTTCTTCTAGACATGAAATTTGCGCAGTAAATAAGGCTTCAAATAACCATGTGCTAATGATTATAAAATGGATACGAGGCGATGCTTGACCCAGACAATGTGAGGAAGGGTTACCATGTTGAATTCTAGTTTAATTAAGTATTTTTGGAAATCTTTTTATTATTAATCTCGGTACATATATTGTTGATGTTTAAATTTGTAAAAAACAAAAATAATTTTATTATGTAAAGTTACCGGAGCGATACAAAATAAAGTTATTAATATTAAACTTTAACTCATGAGGCAGAAATTAACACATAACTACTGTGAAACGGTCTGTCGGATCGTGCTATCAAAGTGAATTTAAGGCGATATTAACTCATAAGATAATGTTTTTGTACTTGACGTTTTAGAACTGAAGTTCTAAATGAAACTAAATTTTGGTAGTGTTTGTATTTAAATTGAGAGTTACAAGTTAAACCATAGAAATTGAAAAAAACAGCAGTCTGTGAAGCCGGTAACATCGGTTAAAGGATAAAGGTATTCTAGGTTTTTAAACTGCTACATCTTGTAGCATAAAAGTACTCTGGGTTTCTGAAATTTATTTTATTTGTACAAAACCTATAGAATAAAGGTATTTTGCATTTTTTAAACTTATTTTATATGTATCTTTGTTTATTATTGCTTATATTGCAATATAAAATACAGTGGGTCAAGCCTCCCATGTGTGGGAAGCCTTGATCCATTATTTTCACATGATTAAAATCTATCTTTTCTTTAAGTTGTTATATATTACACTTATTATATAATTTTAATCTGATAGCCTATTGTATAATGAATAAAATGATACATAAAACTTCGTTCTATGTTCAATATTTAAAAAGATAAAAATCATTTAATAAAAAGTGTTTCAACCATCCCTAATCTCTCCTATATGTTCTTTCCGAAAAGTATCATTGTGAAATCTGTGCGAATTTTCGTTAGCAGGTGATAAGTAGAAAAACATTGTCACAATTGATGATGCATGGATTTATCTAAATGGCTGTTATAAAAAGCAGTTTGATTTATTACCGGAAAAATGGCTAAAAACATTTACAACTTTTGTTCAATTTTTACTGCAAAGAAAGATTGCTTGAAGGATTTGTAGTGATTGCTCGAATCGGTTACAAGAGGAAATTATAGATTAGAAAAATAGAGAAAATGTCAAATATAACTACACTTATTTATCAAAACAATGTTCTAATTTCAATTTTTAAAGAAGAATTTTCGTAAATTTATCTAATGGGCGTTAAAAGTGTTGAGTTCCTCCCGGATAAAGCAAGCTACCACACACTTAAAATTATAGTTGAATTTCTCGAAAAACTCATTAGAAAAGCTTTAAGATTTAGATTTTAATTAAGTGTATATTGTGTAATCATATTCCAACCAAATCCTCAGATGTTTCAGCAACGTACAATTTTGCCAATAAACTATTAAACAAATTTATTTCGAAACGCCGTACCAACTACTTTGGATTGTCTCTGAAAATGTATCGTTTAAGAATAAAATTATATTTTCAGTTTTACTAAAACTCCTGTTTTCTTGGAAATCTGACTGCAATAGTAACCCAAAACAATGGCTGCCTGCTAGAACATATTAATAAATAATTATTTTAATGTATGTCTTTCATTTTTTGTATCCAAAATAGTTTCAATATCTCTATAAATAACCTCTGTATTATTGCTATTCCCTTTTTCCATAGTAATGTAAAGAATAGCGATATCCAGGGATAATTTTCTATATACCGTCAATCACCAACCTTATTTTAGATCAGTTTTTTTCAGGTTCCACTAATATCTCCATAGTTAAAAGACATATATGATTTTTCATCATCGAAATTGAGTTCTAAACAATAAAAATGAAACAGTGAAGCAAACTGAGAAGTTTTAAAGAGACATTTTTATTTTTATTTATTTTTTTTATTTTCATTCACTAACTTTAAAGTTTTGGAACAAAGTAATCCCTACTGGGGCTTCTTTGAACCGTTCGCTTAGTTTAGTATAAATTGAATAGATATCATATATTGGACTAATGAAATCCCCTTTCAATAGCATCTGTTAATGAATTAATACTGCAAATTCAATAAATAAATGGTTATTAGTATTATTATTATTATTATTATTTTAAATTTAAATACAATAAACCAATTGTTAATGTTAAAGATACGAGAGATTTTTACATTATGTTAAACTCAGAAACGGAACATTTAATGTGACATTTTGCTACAGTTACAATTTAAAAAAATACTTCAGACATTTTTTAAAGAAAATTGGTTGTATTGAATTCATATCTCAGTAAATGGGGCTACTTTCGGATCAAACCATGATTGGCACAAAATAGCCACGAACAACTAGTTTTATGTTAACTTCAAGAAAATCTAAACATCTCCTGTCAAAATGAAGAGTTAAAAAAAAACTAGGATCACAAATGGTTAGAGGTTATTAAAGGTAATATTTTGACATTTACCTTATTTGTAGCTCTTATCAAGATTATTTCACAATAAAAAGTTTGAAGAGTTAAAATCTACATACGAAAACAGTTGTTTACAAACCTGCCCAGTGTTACCACTAAAAAATTAAACAGCCACCAACTAATAAAATATACTATTGTAAGGTGTAAAATATTTTTCAAGGGCAAAAATTCTAAATTACTTTGTATTTTTTGTTCAATGAAAAGAATAAAAACACTTTTTATGTAATGGACAAAAGTAGCGGACCTTGAAGCTAGATATTTGCCAAGTACCGCAAGGCCTGGTACCACTTTAGTTTCGTGTTTATTTATCTTCCTTTATTTTAGCTTAACAAAACTTAAATTTGCCTACCTAAAAATGGAAGAACAGGCAAACAACAAAATATATATATATATAGACATGCTTTTGGTGCAATATTTTATATAAATTTCATATCAATCATGCGCTTATATAAGTTTCGCTTTTGTATTTCCGTTTTCTCTCAATAAATTGAAAAGTATGTGCAACACAAAAAGAAAAATGATGAATTTTTTTTTTTTAAAGAGAAAAGAAATGGTTACCAGCAAATTTGTATGTTTTACAGGACAACGAGTAAAATATTTTACATTATTATTGTTATTCTCTCAGTGTTTCAAAATATTTTCTCAGTTTTCAGTCATCACTCATTCGAAAGAATAAACATTTCAGAAGTTCCAAATATGTACTTTTGAAAACTGATCATCATAAAATAAGTTTATCATAGAGTCGTATTTCTATCATTTTAAAAAATGGATTGATATACTCATTCTTTTTCAAAGCTTATAATAAATAACTGTCATTATTTTAAAATATTGTGATACGTTTTTCTTGAAATATTTAAGTTGGTTTTATTAAAATATTTATGAATAAATTCCTAAATATTAAAGTCTTTCGGAAGTTACTGATACCAAACGATTGTAAAAAAGTCTACTGTGTTGCTAAATGTTGTGCAAAAACACACGTATGGGATCATCTACATATCAAAACAAGATCTTTTTTTAGTTTCAACACTCAATTTTGACAATATATGTTAATTCTTCGGTTCAAATTGTGCAAAAATACGAAATTTCGAGTAATTTTAATGATAAATTGTTGAATTATAAACATTCAATATTTAGAGCTTCTAATGTTAAATTATCTTTTCGTATTCTTGACTGAATTTATAATACTAAAAAAATAGCTTTTTTCATTATTATTATTTAGTCATAAAACTAAAAAATTCAAACATGAATACAATGAGTTTGTAATTTTAAATTTATGTAGTATAAATTATGAAATATGAAATTAATATGAATAAAATATATGAATTTCAACCTGTAATTATTTTGACAGATTTATATTTGTCCAGCTGTATGCGAATTCTGAATTTCATTTTTTTAAAACTATTTTTCTAATCACGATTTTAAAACGTCAGAATGATGGTCTGTAATGTGTGGAAAAGCATAATTTGAAATATAAATGTTACAGGCCAAACCCGATTTTAGACCAAACTAGGTTGGCCTAGGCCAAACCGGTCTATCCTAACGCCCATCGGATAAACTAGTTTTTCCTAGGCCAAACCGGTCTATCCTAACGCCCATCGGATAAACTAGTTTTTCCTAGGCCAAACCGGTTTATCCTAACGCCCATCGGATAAACTAGTTTTTCTTAGGCCAAACTAGTCTATCCTAAGTCCCATAGGACAAACTAGATTTTCCTAAGCCAAACTAGTTTGGCCTAACTCTTATAGGATAAACTAGTTTAGACTGCTGTTTATTGGTCTGAACTAGTTTATCCTAGGCCAATTCAATTTGGCGCGATTTTATTGAATTCAATGATCGCCTCAACGCCAACATTCTTGTTTGTAAAAGGCTGATCTAGTTTATCCTAGGCCAATCTGGTTTTACGTGTTTTTAGCTCATGGGCGTGAAAGCCAGAGAAATAATGGGCTCACAGGTTCTGTATATGCATGTACGCATGTATATACGGATGTATGTACCTATGTGCGTATGTACGTAACGCGATAACTCTTGATAGAGATATCCGATTTGCTTCAAATTTTGGATGTAGGTTCATTCTGATAAGGTACTTCTCTGATTAATTTTGGGAATTCATTGGACAAGAATAAAGGGAGGAGAACGGGAAACTAATCCCACACCGTTAATTTAGAGAAATGGATTGATCATGCAACATTATCAGTTTTCATTTAAAATTTTAGATATAGGATCATTGTGACAAGGTACCACCGTGATTAGTTGTGGATGTTTATTGTTTAAGTCTAAAAGAAAGGGCAATATAGGCAATACAATATAATTTAGATAAATGGTTTTTGACGCAGAATTGACGAATTTGCTTTAAATTTTGGATATAAGTTCTTTCTGATAAGGCGATTCCCTGAATAGTTTTGGAGGCTTAATGGTTAAGTATAAAAGGGAAAAATGAAGGATTACCCTCTTACCTAAGAAAAACTAGTTTATCGTACGGACATTTAGATAAACAAGTTTGTCGTAGTAAAAACTAGTTTATTGAATTGACGTTAAGATAAAATAGTTTGGCCTAGGCTAATCTAATTTGGCTCGAAATCGGGTTTGGTCAGTAAAAAACAATTATTACACAAGAATAAGTATAAATGTGTGTAAAGAGTCATTGCTTATAACAAAAGTACAGAAATTTAACATGTCCACTTTAGAGACATGATGCATTGATGCATTGGACATGGTGTTTGCTTATTATTATTATTATTATTTATTTATTTATATATTTATTTATTTATTGCATATTTGAGCTAGATCGGAGCTGAACCTAATTTGGAATCGAACAACGTTTTCCGTTTTTACGAAATTAATTACCTGTCAACATATAAGCTATTCTTGTCTCGGCGTCAAGTTTTTCTTTTCCGTAAAGTCGAAAGTAGAAATTCCATTCAAAAAGGAGTTTTAATAGTATTTTCTCAAAGGTGCATCGCTTTTATGAAAAAATGGTTAACGCCATTTGATTACATATTTTCTGAGTCAAAATGCCTGTTAATCTTATGCATTTCCGAAAATGTATTAGTTTTTAGATGTGTTAAAATGCAGCTCTTTTGGATTTGAGAAAAGCCATAAGGAATGACAGAGAAACATATTCACAAATCTAGTTTTTACTGAACATATTCAATAGTTATGATCTTTAAAACTCTCTTTTTTTCTGAACTACATAAATTATTTAATGAATCTCTATTTCATTATTGAAAGATTTAGGAATCTAAATAATCAATAATACATTGTGTATTTACCTTCCTGTATTTCCTTTTTTCATCATGATTTAAAAATACATTGTAAATTTATCCAATAAATATGTATGCAGTATTTTTTAAAGGAATCCTAATTGTGTGTTAAGTAAAATCTGAATTTTTTGCAGAAATTGAGTAGGGCCAGATTGAGCCAGACTGTGTCTCTTTTCACTGATTTTTGTACAGGCAGGGCTCGGTCTGAACTTTTAATTTTTACACAGGGTCACGGCAAAATAACTTTCCTTCGGGAAGGCCGGGACCCGGGCCTCGAAATTCCGGCAAGTGCAAACTTCTGACAGTATTCTACAACCCTTCGAATAAAATACATTATATAAGGGTGATGAAAAAACCACTTTGCACAAGGTTAGCTATGGAGCAGTAGTCGGGGTCAATATTAAAAAGAATATTGCCCAATTAAACTGGTGGTTTTTTCATTCACAGGCTGTTTACGCTAATTGTGTATTGCAGCCTTATTTTTTTTAAGAATTACACCCCCGAAAAACAAAGTAAGTTGCATTACCTTCTCCCATTTCCCCAATTATACTTAACCATTGAACCCCAAAACTAATCACAGACACGCTTTATAAAATTAAATAACTATCCAAAATTTGTAGCAAATCAGATAATTCTGCTCAAAAAACCATTCATTTGATTTAAAGAGGGTAATTCCCCATTCCCCCTTTATACTTAATCATTAAACCCTTAAAACAATTCAGAAATTCGCCTTATAAAGAAAAAAACTATATTCAAAATTTACGGCAAAACGGATAAATCTGCATAAAAACCCATTTATATAATTTAAGGAAGGCGATAAAACATCCAATACCCCATTATACTTAACCAAAAGGAAAAAACCAAATAATTAAAGAAGCGCCTGATCAAATAAATTCATGTCCAATATTTTAGGCAAATTGGATAATTCTGTATTATAACCAATTTACCTAATTTAATAAAGGAAATAAATTGTAAGTTTTCTTCTCATATTTAACCTAAGAACCATCAAAATTAATCAGCGAAATACTTCATCAGAATAAACAAATCCAAGATTTGCGGCAAAGCGGTTAATTCTGCATGAAAAACCTATTTGTCAGAATTAGTCGAGATCCTCCTGTTCTTCCCGTTGTTATTATTCAATTATCACCCAAAACTAATTAGGGAAGAGCTTTACCAAACTGAATTTATTTCTAAAATTTGAAGCAAGTCAGTAAATTCTGCGTGAGAAAAGCATTTACATAAATTATGGGGTGTTACACCTATCCCCCCCCCCCTCCATTTATACTTAAACAATGAACATCCACAACTAATCATGGAGGCGCCTCAAGAGGATGCTCCTATATCTAAATTTTGAATAAAATATGCTAATAATGCATGGAAACCCATTTATTTGAATTAAGGGAAGGGGCGAATCAACCTCTGTTCGCCCCCCCCCTCTTCTTCTTCTCGAATGATTATTCTTCTCCTTATTCTTCTCCCAAAATTAATGAGAAAATTTCCTCATAAGAATAAACCTATATTGAAAGTTGGATGCAAATCGAATATTTCTATCAAGAATTATTGCGTTACGTACTTACGTACATACGTAAATACAGAACCTACGGGCACATTAGTTCTCAGGCTTTGGTAAACTGATGATATAAAAACACGTCAAATTACATTATTTTTATCAAGAATTATCGCGTTACGCACATACATACATACATACATACAGAACGTGGAAACGCATTATTTCTCTGGATTTGACGCCCATGAGCTAAAAACAGGTAAAACTACATTGGTCTAGGATAAACTAGATGAGCCTAGGACAAACAAGAATGTTGGCGTTGTGGCGGTCATTGAATTCAATAAAATCACGCCAAATTGAATTAGCCTAGGATAAACTAGATCAGCCTAGGATAAACTAGTTCAGACCAACAAACAGTAGTCTAAACTTATTTATCCTATAAGGGTTAGGCCAAACTAGTTTGGCCTAGGAAAATGTAGTTTATCCTATGGGCCTTAGGATAGACTAGTTTGGCCTAGGAAAAACTAGTTTATCTGATGGGCGTTAGAATAAACCGGTTTGGCCTAGGAAAAACTAGTTTATCCGATGGGCGTTAGGATAGACCGGTTTGGCCTAGGAAAAGCTAGTTTATCCGATGGGCGTTAGGATAGACCGGTTTGACCTAGGCCAATCTAGTTTGGCCTAAAATCGGGTTCGGCCTGTAACATGTATAATGGATAGAAGAATTTTTATATAAGTTAGCGTCTTTAAAAAGACTAAATTTGTAAAGGATAAAATTTTTTGTTTAGAACAAACCGAATTAAAAAACTGACTAGGACGAATAGAATAGAACAGGGCATAACTTTTAAATGAATGAGAATTTAAATGGTTTTGAATAACAAACGTATGATTTTAAAGGTACTTATCCCGTCTCTTAATAAAACAAGAAACTGGAAGGATGAAAATCTTGAATTTAGCACAAAATTATTTATTTACGTCGAAGAACATCAACATAGACGAAAAAAATGACTGAATCAAGAATGGCCATTAAGAATAATTTGAATGATACACATATGAATTGACTTTTCTTTTCATAAACAATTAGCTAGACTTTTGGCTCGAGTCATAGAATATTTCACTTCAAGAATAAACAACGAAAAGTAGTAATTTTCAAAAACAGTAATAAACTTCTTGTTTCACGCATCACAAGGAGAATCTTTTTCGAATTAAAATACTGCGAATAATTTAAATACATTTAATGTTTTTTAAATTTTAACAATGTTATAAATTATTTTACTAAACGGTTTATAACAATATTTTTTATGCTTTGTTAATACCAAAAGTATTACATTAAACAACTTTGTAAATATTTCTATTCCATTTCTTCCAAACTTAAATTGATATGGTTGAAATATGAGAGTATAAGGTTATGAGGCTTTTTTTGTCACATTTCAAATTTTTTACAACCATAAAAGTAATTGAATATTGAATGAGTGACAACATTGTTGCCCTTCTTCTCATGCAGACTATTTCGTGACGCTGTGACAGGCGGTAACGTCATTAATATAAATGAGCGTGAAATGTTTGAGAAAAATTTATGTAAGTGAGCGTGGCGTCCAAGTAGTGCCTTCCCTTTAAGGCAACACACTAGTCACTGAAAAAGACCCGGATGAAAATTTTAAGTCTATCGGCACGTTCTTTTCTAATATTTCGCTCAAATTTTAATATTTTTACATGATTTTTTTTCATAGGAAAGCTGTGTACGATCTACAACCGTACTAGTTTTTACTTTTTCAATTTTGGTTTCAGATTATTAAAAATAAAATTACTTTAATTTTCGAAACCGGTTTGAACCGGTTCTGAAATTGAAACTATCATTATAAAAAATACATAAGCAAAATTGAAAAAGTAAAAACTAGGCCTGTTGTAGATCGTCCCCAGCTATCCTATGCAAAAATATTAAAACTCAAGCAAGATATTTGAAAAGAACGCTCCCATAGACTTTACATTATCATCCGAGTCTTTTTCTGTGACTAGTGTTGTGCCTTAAAAAGTTGAATGCCCCATCAGTCACGGGTAAAGAGTCACCGATGACTGACTATGAACATTCTATTTAGACCGCGTCTGTCACTGGTACTGACAGTCTAAAATATAATATAAAACAAAACAAATTATATTGTTTTAAATAATTACTGAAAATGTATTTTTAATTTAAATATTTTTTATTTATTTTATGATTATACTTTTTTTAATAATTACTTAAAACAACATATTTTGTTTAGTTTATATGTTGTCACTCACCGTAGCACATAACGTGTTAAAAAATCTTTCCATTCAATCTATAGTTTCAAAAAAATTACACCAGGTGGTCTATTTCAATAATATTTCGTTGGAATTGAAAATCATTTTAAGAAAAATTATGAATGTAAAGAAGGCAAATTAATGCAATAAATTTTTTTCAGATACTATTAAAACCAGAAACATTAAAATATTCAGTATAAAACTGAATGAAGAAAATTTGTGCTATCACAGAGTAGAATGTTCTAATTAAAATTTTTCATTGATAATTAAAGTGATAATTGCATTAAATGTTTCAAAACTCATAAATTAAAAAAAAAAAAACTTTCTTAAAACTTGAAGATAACTCGTAAGCGGAATATTATTTCACGAATCGGGGAAGATTTAAACGACATTTTCACCTCGAGAGATAGTAAATTCCCTTTTTGTTTCTAGAAAAATCAGTCACTGTAAAGTTTGTTAGAGACTTCTTTATTTTTGATAAAAATTATTTGTTTTCGGGAAACTGTTATCAAAAGTTCTGTTTTGATAACCTCAGGCCAATCCTTCAAGTTATCGATCAGTGCAGCGTTGACAAGATTCCAAGAAAGTAAAAAAAAAAAAACATAGTTTTACAAATTCGTCACAAGAGATAAAAATTAATGCTTATCGCACACACGCGATTTCAGTATGAAAATTTTCCTAGGAAAGTACTCACACATCGCTGATAAATTTACGCCGTTGCTGTGATTCTTGAATTCGCAGATTAAAAAAGAATGCAATAAATTCAAAAGGTAACTCGAAAGCGTTTTAGGGCTTTTAATCTTCTTTGAAAGAATATTTCAGAGGATAAAAATGGGTATGTATTGAATATAAATAGATTTATTTCTGTTTCATAAATATTTCTGTTTTACTTTCTTATATTTTCATAAATACTGTCATTATAAAGTATTTTTTTATTTCAAAATGATGATGAAAATTATTTAGGCAAAGTAATAAATTAGATTCATTTCATTCCTATCATCCGAATTTTTTTTTCTTTTTTTACATTATTATAACACTTTCTAACATAGTTGAATTTTTTTTATGAATTCCGTTTGTCTGTCTTTTTGTCTATCCGCCCTCTATATATAATCAGATTGTCATAATATTTATATTCTATTGTCGTTTGTTATAGTATATTTGGTATTGAAAATAAAGTGTGTAGCATTAACGATTCGTTTACAGGGACACTCAAAATGATTCTGTTAGAATCAGGAAAAAAATTGCGGTTTTTAATAATCATATATGCTATTGAAATTTATATAATTCATAAGGTGTACTACAAGATTATAAATGCTGAATATTTTGCAACTATAAATTATCATTCGTTTATAGTGAAACACAAAGGAATTTGGCTAAAGTATGCTGAAAATGTGTTTTAAGTTGTGAGATGTGCTTTTAAATTTAACTGTTTGTTTCGATATTACTTGGTTTCATTGATTATATAGCTCACATACAATCCTTTACAATAGTTCTATATTAAATTCATGTTTATTGACTGAAATTGCTGAATGGCAATTTACATCGGTGTTATACGTTTAGCTAAACTAACTTTTACCATGCTATGCAGTACACATACAAATCTATACATCATAAATAGAGATGAGCAAGATTTGTTTTCCTGATTATTGCTGGTAATTACAGATATTGGGTTTTCAAGTTCGTTATGTGTTTTCGTATTTAGATATCATGTGTCACATTGATAAGCAGTAAAATTTTGTTACAGTATTCTGAATGTGTTTGAAAGTGGTACGCAGTCATAGCTGGACACATGAATTTTCATTCTTGTTCATATTTTATATAGTTTACGAGTAGAATCCCGTCGAATTCGACGAATGAAATGTTAAAAAGACCCGATCGATTTGGTTTTTGAAAAAAGCAAAAGTAATTACATTATTGAATCAATATATAATAAATATATTTCCAAACTTAATGTCAAGTTTGCCAGCTATAATTTTGCATGCAAATATTCACACATCTTCAGTTAAAATTGTAATCTGAGTGCCGGCGAAATCCAGAAATTTTATTTTATATGCACACACAGAAAAATAGTTTTATTAAAAAAAACTAATTTCATTTTTACTATGACATTATTTTCACTAACTGAAGTCAGCTGAAAGTAAAATCTCAATCTCAGTGTCCACAATGAAAAGAAATATTGAAATGTAATATCGTTATGAGTAAAAATGCGATGTTTTAACTGGTGATGTCATTTTCTCTTCAAATGTTTTTTAAAAGTTACTATTATTAGTAATATGAAAAAGGCATCCGTAATAATAGTGTAATTCCCATTTATCTGGTTGCTGAATGACATCATTTTCCTCATTTGAAAATTTTCTTATTTTCCTTTAGACATTAATTTTTATCATAAATTATTTTCTGTTATTTTATTTACATTTTTAATATTATTTCTCAGTAAATATATTTTTTTTTTACCTCAATTAGTGCATAATTATACGCAATCATTTTATTGTGGTTAAATTTTACGAAAACAATTAACTTTTTTCTTTTAAATGCGAGGACATGTTCACTGATGAAATAAAGCTTCTGACTGGTGGAAAGTGATAATGGAAAATAAATTTTTATTATCGAGAGATAAGCTAAACTGAGTTGCCACCATTTTGAAGAAATATCGTAAAAAGCATTTAAAATTAAAAATAACATATAAAAATGGAATTAAATTAAGAAATAGTTAAAATGGGCACAACTACAAATAAATAGCTTTCATTTAACAAAATAATTATCAAAATCGGTTGAGTAGAAAATTCAGGGCTTACGACTAAAAAAACAGCCAGGTCTTTTAAATATATAGATGATATATTGTATTTATTTCTCTTTTTTCTGAAAATAGTTATTATTGGAGTTACAAAAACAATATTTGAAACACAGTAATAACATTCTGATATATGTAATAGCACAGTAATAGTTGTCTATGATGACAATTTCAAGTTAAAATTTCGATTTG
This sequence comes from Maratus speculifer, assembly GCA_964019185.1. NCBI lineage: Eukaryota > Metazoa > Arthropoda > Arachnida > Araneae > Salticidae > Maratus > Maratus speculifer. Next base: position 254,106,327 of record OZ025291.1, read on the forward strand.
GAAGAGATGCCTTCTCAATGTCGGTTATACAGGGTGTGCATAAATTATTCTCAGGGGGTTTTTTTGTTTTTTTTCTTTTGTTTTTACTCATAATTTTTTATTTGAAAAGCTTTATTTTTAAAAATTGTTTAAAAAACAATATTTTTACATGTCCGAAAAGCACAACTCAAAAAATTGTTTTTAATAACTCAAATTTCATGTGTTAATTCGTGACTCGAAATGTGTTTTATTAATTAAATAGTACAATTTCGTCAAAATTCTCAAAAAGTTATTAAGGAATTATGGTCACAGTGCATGATAATTCCACATGATATAACATTTTAATGTTTTTTGACAAATTTCATAAAATTTTAATATTAATCATTGATGAATTATTACCGTAACTAAGAATATTTTGAATTGCAACTATACTCATATGTAACTTACTGTTATTAGAATAAATTCCGGTTGTACTTTACAAATGTATAATAATATTTTTCGCTCTTAAATCACAAGTACTAATGAAAAAAGAACCGACAACAATTTATGAACACCCTGTATATTTTCTAAAATTATTACTTGAATTAATTTTTTTTAATACCCGAGGTAAAATGTATTGAAATTATTTGTCCAATCTGAATAATGTTTACTTGAAATCAAATTTTGATTTCTATTAATTCATATATATATATATGTATTTATTTAATATTAAAGACAGAAACAGCAATAATTAAAATTTGTATTGTCAAAAGTAAAAAACAGTGAAAAAAATTTGATTTATTTAAACATCTTTACCTAGTACAGCTACAATAATAAGAAAATGTCAATTCAAAATCAATAAAATTGAACTTGAAAATAGTTTTATTGAAAATACAATTTTTTGTTCGTTCATTTCACATTGCATTAAAGATATAATAATTATTTAACATTTATTTGCATAATTTAATCTGAAATATTTACATAGAAAATTTAATGATAAATATTTTTATACATTAAATATGAGATTTTTAAAACTTCTACATTGTTTTTCGAATTGTTCAAGTATTGTCATGACATTGTAATATTAAAATCGTATTATCTTATGTATTGAACCTACAAATAATACCTTGAACAAAATATTTTGAAACAAAAATTTTATTCTGTTATTTAAAAAATGCATACGAAAAAATTAAAATTCTCTACGAAGAATAGAAAGAAGTTCAAGGTCCTTTTTTAGATCCCCAGCCCGACGATTTAAAATCCAAATCCATTGATTGTTTTCCATTATTTAAAATTATTTTACACATCAACAACGAAAAATGAATGTTGATTTTACGATATAACGTTGGCAGCGGAATGCAAGTTTAAAATCTTAAAATTAACAATAATAAATAGTTAAATACGCTATTGTTGTATATTTAAGCAGTAATGTACTGTTTAATTCATCTATAAAACGATGTAACACGTCTTATTTCATTTTTATAAACTGACACGCCATCGATCAGTATTATAACATAAAATCTAAAAAAATTAACTATTTGGAAAAATGGTGTTGCCTTCGGTAGAGAATTGGGAAATCGAACTATATCTGAATATTTTTATTAGTTGAATTCCGCAAATTATACTTTTCTTGATTGCTCCATGATGAATGTCTAGAAAAGAAATATTGCTGTTGCCACAATGACAAAAAAAGTATTTAAAACTGCAAAAAAATTAATAACTCAAAAATAAATTTAGATACAGATTTCCAACAAGTTGCATTTAAGAGTAATTATTTCTTTATACGACGGTTTAAAATTGCGAATATGCGATGTTTAGAAGTTTAAAAATTTACAGTACCGAAAATTGCTAAGCTGAAATTTTACTTAATATTTGTTTATGTTATGGTTTAGGAATATTAACGTGACTTTAAACGTAATAAACTGTGTTTCTTTTAAGGAAATTTGTACTTACACTCGTAGAGAAATTTAGGTTTCTTAAAAACAATCCCTAATTTTACCAAGTATTTCTTTTGACTATAATTTGCGAAATTCTTAATATATAAAAATGTTCTTATTAGAAAATATGACAAATGGCATTGTACGCTATACCCTGTAATCAAAATTAAAAATTAATAAAAATTGTATAAAAAATGATAAAGTTTACAAAATAATTTTGCACTGCGATGAGTGAAGGCAATCTAAATATGATTTGCATAATGTGTTAGCTAAACGTATAGAGCAACCTTTGTAAAAATCTCAAAAACATAGATTGAAAATTCTGAAAATTATCATCGATAGAATAACATCAAAATCCGCCGATCCCCAAATTGAAGCAAAAAGATGAGATTTGTATCCAAATAAAGTAGAACGTGCAATTTTATGTATGCTGTATTGACTCTAATCAATGAGTATATGGATATAGCTCCTCATCATTTTGATTTCTTTTGGGAATACCAGATTTTAAGCTTATTCTATGGCCGCTAATTTTTAGAATTTTCAAGCTATGTTTTTGAGGCTTTCACAAAAGTTGCTCTACACACTTAGCTATACCACATTATGCAAGCTAAATTTTAAATGATTTCACGCATGCGCAGTGAAAAATTATTTAGTAAACCTAATCATTATTTATACATTTTTTTATTATGTAATTCTGGTTATAGGCTATAGTTTTCAATATTGTTTGTGATATTTTCTAAAAAGTACAGTTAAATTAATATTATGTGTAGTAGGATACATTAAAAATGTAGTCACATTAAATTGAAATAAGTAAATAAGAAAAAAAAACTTTTCTTTTATCAAGTACTATGAATATTTGGTCGGTATTTGTTAGCATTTATTTAGCATTCGTTGGAATTTTATGAAAATTCTACAAAGATGTTTTTTTTTAATTTATAATTAGTGCAAACTTTTAAAAACTTTTAGTCAATTTTATATGAGAGACAAATTCCATTTTACTAAACAAGTTTGACAATGTTAAAAATATCTTTCAGGATGGATAAAAATAAGAAGAAGACGTAAAGATGATCTTTTGATAATGCATTTCGAATGATCAGAAGAGACGGAATAGAAACAGTAAGATGCTCGATATTTAAAAAGTTACATAGTGGGTAAGTTACTCAATACTTATACTACTATTCATACTTACAGATAAACTTATCTTTCAGTAATATTTTATCACACATGTATTTTTTTCAAATAAATAGCTGCATATATTTATGCATTGTAAAAAATAAACAAATAGATAAAATTTGTTATTTCATAGAAGTAACATCACAGAAATCTATGTGCTTACTAAAATTTTATCTGATGACTGTACAAAAAAAGATGTAAATCTACAAAACTAGTTATTTTCGAGTCTTCTCTTAATTCGAACTAAACATGAAGTCCCGAAATTTTCAACGGCAGAATAATGTTTAAATTTTTCATTTATTCGAACTCATTTTTTCTTGACTTCGTTTAATTCGAACTAACGAGAATTCTGATTTTTCATTTCTTCTTTCTTTTTCACGGACTTCAGATCCTTTGTATAACTCTCTTTGATATTTGTGAGAATTGTTCCGAACGAGTATTCATTTAATCCCATGCATTTGATATTCCCTTTCTCAGTATCCCGTCTGTCTATCAGTGATGCCTCATTTTTTTTTCTTTCGTTGTGCGTGTTTCTAATCCCTTAATTAATTTATACATTTATATATTTTAATATAATATTAAGTCATATTCTAATAATAACAACACTGTAAAAAAATCTGCAAAGGTACTAAACTTTTTCTTGGAAACTGGGATTCCAAGAACTTTTCCTGTAACGGTAACAGCAAAAATTCCAGTTTCAGAATCGATTACATGAATTTTTCCTGTTATCGTTACATGAAAAGTTCTTGGAATCCCAGTTTCCTAGAAAATGTTTAGTACCTTCACAGATTTTTTTTTTTTTTTTTTTTTTTTTTTTTTTTTTTTTTTTTTTTTATGTGTGCGTGTGTGTATATTCAAGGACTTTTTCAAATGCCACCATTGGATTTAATAGATGATGAGAACATTTAGAATATCATAAGAACATTTTTAAATGGAACTCTAACCTACTAAATTATCATAGCAAAATTACTTAACAAGTTTTACATTATTATATTTTGGTTCTTATTTATTACTTTTACTTATAGTATTCTGTTTATTTTATTTATTCCATTCAATTATCTCTAAATTGTTTTAACCTATTATTATTTTAATTTTTTGAGAGCTAAGAAAATGTATCATTATTAAGTATTATTTAAGTTAGAAATATGATTATTACAACTTCTGGTTATGTATATGCTCATAGGTTTATCTTAATTATTTATATTGTACATATAATTTTGTATTTATCACTGTGGAGAATTCTTCAATTATGTTTACTTTTTGAGTACGCACTGAATAGATAGGGCTACGCGTTATCATGTGTTTAAATTATATTCTTTCATTTGTTATCTAATATATTTTTGACGGCGGTCTGGGGGCGATTCAGTAATGCCCATGGTCTCTCCTGGCTTCATATATCTACGGAGATTCTCCTTTCCTTTTGGCATTTCTGTCTTAGTCCATGGTTGGGACTTTTAGCATAGTTGTTTCACTCTGCTAGGTGGGGCTTGTTGAGCTTAAGCCATTTGGTAGGCCTCCCTACCTAGCTCAAACTGAAACTGAAACTGTATGTATATATATATATATATATATATACAGTTAGATAGATACTTATTTCATTGAGTTTTTATTGTTTTCTTTTATCGAGTTTGCAAAATGGCGATTTAGTCATTTCACACTGTAAAAAAAAATTGTGAAGGTACTAAACCTTTTCTAGGAAACTGGGATTCCAAGAACTTTTCATGTAACGATAACAGGAAAAATTCATGTAATCGATTCTGAAACATGAATTTTTGCTGTTACCGTTACAGGAAAAATTCTTGGAATCCCAGTTTCCTAGAAAAGGTTTAGTACCTTTGCAGATTTTTTTTTACAGTGCACTTAATGTAAAAAAGAATATCTTTAAAATAGTTTTAGAGAAATTTGAGTTATAATAATCGTTGTATCATTCATTGGTACTAGATATACAAATTAATATTTATAAAATATCCAAAAAAATATTTTTTACAGGGAAATTATTAAATAAATTAAATAAATAAATAAATAAATAAATAAATAACTTAGTGTTCAAAAGTTTCAAAGAAATAATATTTAATAAAAATTCCATTTAAGCTTATGTTTAATAAGCTTTTATGAAAAATAGTTTGAAATAAAAAACTATTAAGGCCATTTATACCTCATATACTTAAAATATCATACGCTTAGAGAAGTTTAATTTTAGCCATTTACTGTTAGTTACCGCTTACTTTGTTTAATCTGAGTGCTATCCGTACTTCAGCACTTTCTCATTCATATTTAGAACATAATGATTTATGAATAATAACGAATTTATAACTAATATTGAGCAGATAATTGTATAAGGCAAATGACATTCATGAATGATATATTTCTATACTGTTTTACTAATCACTGATGGCTGAAGTTATAAAAACTTCCTGCATTGCAATGTGTTTTGTAACGATTAAAGTCAATTTTAACATTGGAAATTTTAAAAGTAAAACATGCAAATATCTTTAAATACTTGACCGAATGTTTTCCTGCTTCTAACTGTAACTGTAAACTTTTCCAGAGAATCTTAGTAGGATATTAAAATTAAATTATTGTAAATTTAAAGCTTTGTCACAATTTCTATATTTAGACAACACCTTAAGCAAAATTCATGTATATCATTAGCAGATGTTATTACTAACTGATTAGCACCAGTCACACTTGCATATAATGATTTGTTCGATATTTAGTAGAAATGGATAAATTTTTTTTTCTCTACGGCTGTATAAAAAAAATTATTTTTCAGGATAACTTTTGAAATGTAATTCTATCCTAACAATCATTATATCCTTTATGTGTAAGTTACAGTGACATTTTTTCTCGCTTACCAAATTGCCTTTAGATACACCAATTTGGGTTTATTCTGTTTATTTATTTATTTTGTTTTTTGTGATTCAAGCTAAAAGAACATACACTTCTAGTCAATTACTTTCTTTACCCAAAGCTGTATAAAGTATATAAATGGGAAAATTAAGTCATGCAATGTAAGAGATACAACATCACTAGTAGAGCACTAACATCAGCTTTCTTTTGGGGATAACAGTCAAAAAGAATGAAAAAAAGTTTAACTTTCCAGATTTTCAAAAGAAATGTTTTGAAAGAAAAATCTATTTAAAACTCTATGAGCATCTATGGATTTTTTTTTCATATTAATGCTTGCAAATCCCAGGATATATACCATGCGCATCATAAATTTCTTAACGCTTCAAAATAGAAGAAATTGGTTTGTTTTGTGATTTTTTTTTTTCATTGCAGAGACCTGTTATATGATTATGATTTTTAATTTTATATGGATTTTGGTTATAAGTTACGTAAAGTCGCGAGTGTATCACAGTATTCTACTTCTCTGTGCAAAACCAGGATTAAAGCTATGCTCAGTTACTGAAAATCGCTACTTAAAAATGCTAAAGGAGAAAATCATATTTTTATTGCTGAAACCGAATCTCTCACCCACTGTAACTTTCATACAAGATAAGACACCTCCTCATATCAAGTCTCCTATTACGATGTTCTTGGCAAGCACATTTGTAGAAGAGCGCATTACAGTAGAAATGTTTGGTCTTCTGATTCATCAGCTTGATACAGGCAAATTTTTGGCTTTGTAAAATCGCAACTGTACACTGTTAAAAATTTCATCGTCAGAAAACGGTCATTTGAACGGCAGCATTCTGTCCGGCATTTTGACCGTATTTCGAGATAACGGTTACTTAACCGTGTTATATATATATTGTCATATGACCGTAAAAATATATATATATTGTCATTTGACCATAACTCACGAAATGGTCACTTGACCGTAATTGTATGAAACGGTCATTTGACCGTAATTGTATGAAATGGTATGAAATGGTCATTTGACCGTAATTGTATGAAATGGTCATTTGACCGTAATTGTATGAAATGGTCATTTGACCGTAATTGTATAAAATGGTCATTTGACCATAATTGTATGAAATGGTCATTTGACCGTAATTGTATAAAATGGTCATTTGACCGTAATTGTATAAAATGGTCATTTGACCGTAATTGTATAAGATGGTCATTTGACCGTGAAATATACATTGTATGGTTTTTTGACCGTATTATGATTTTATTAACATATGACTGTAAAATATGTATGTACGGTCATTTGACTGCATTACGGTTTTATTAATATATGACCATAAAATATATAGGGTGTTTCTGAATTAGATCGGCAAATTCAGAGGGGGTGATAGTAGGCATCAAGAGGATGAAAAATTGCCACAGAACATAGATGGTTGCAAACCACATTGAAAGAAATACTCAAAAGTAGTTATGAAGGGTGTTTCATTGAGTGGAACAAATAATAAACAGACAAACATTTATTTGACCTAAGCAGGATTATAATGCATTACAGTTTGACATGAGAAAGAAAAGACGAGGAAGTTTTATAGGAATTGTTTGAAATTGAACCCACAAAGGTAATTGCACAGTAGACATGTACAAAATGATTGCTGTGCAATGACATTTGCACATGTAATTTTGAACAATAGAAGTAAAAATCCCTTGTCATGTCGAATCATGCCCTGATGTGGAATTGTAATACATTGTATTGCTGCTAAGGTCAAATAAAAATGTTTTCCTATTTATTTGTTCTACTCAACACACACTTCACAACTATTTTTGTGATTTTATCTAACTCAGCGTGGTTTGAAATCATCTCATGTACCATGAAAAATTTTCATCCCATGATGCCTATCAACCCTATGATTTTGTCGCCCAAATTCGGCAACATCTTGCATACTTTATAAGCATATACTAATAAATCCATAATAAAATCAAATGATCATACACTGATATTTTACAGTCACATGTTAAAAAAAATTATAATACAGTTAAATAACCACAATAACTCCTCTGAATTTGTCAGTCAAATTCAAAAACACTCTGGACATGTTTGGTCTTTTGATTATAATTTTTGATAAGTTATTTAATCATATTTTCAGCTTGTTATATAAGCTTAATACACATATATATGAATGTTTGACCTTATTAAAAATCAAATAATCAAAAGCTCGTATATATACATCTCACAGTCATAAAACAATAAATTAAAAATGTATGTAATAAATGGGAAATAAAAATTCTGATTTTATGTTACAAGAATATCAGAAGTACATGTAAAATTATATCAAATTGGTTTCATTCTTTACTAATGTATAGATATACAGTCTTAAAAAAGTAAAATAAATAAATAGCAGTTCTTGTGCAATAAATAATATATTAAAAAATATAAAAAGAGTAGTATGTAATACTGATTATGCCCGACCAGGAACCAACTTTTTGTTTGGCCGTATAACAAATAATTCATTACTGCACTAGATTAAAATTTCTTAATCATGCAATATAGATTATTATCCATGTATAACATGAGTTTCTTTTTTATATTATGTTATCTATATGTATTAAACAAGAATTTCAATGTATTTTTAAAAAAATCATATATTTTCAAAGAATAAAATTTAAAATTGACCAAAATTTTACAATTACTTCCAAGATTCTTATCAGTTAATTGAATTTTTCATTTTCTCTCAACATACAAATCTATCTACTTACTTTCAGTTAAATGTTTGAAACTGCCACTGCCTAACAAGTCAAACTTTTGCGATTTTTTAAGAATGGAAAAATAGTGTTTTGTTATTCTTGCAAAACTTAGTATATATTTTTAAATGTAGAGCACTAATACCAGACTTTTAGAAATTCTGCATGTAGTTAACTTAAAATCGATTTTTTACAATATTATTATATAAATCAATTAATCACTCAGAAATTTACTACAGTATGTTGGGGTTTTAAACCTTTATGTTCGCAATTATAAATTTGTGAAACTTTCATTTTCCAAAGCATTTTTTGTGATATTTGAAGCTACATTAAAAAATTTACACAATCATTTAATAAATTTTAGAAGAATTTTGCTAAGTAAAATTAATTAAATTTGAATGCATAGGGATTCTGTGCAATATTTATATCTTCAATCAAATGTTTTATTTATATTTTATAGAATCAAGAAATGCACAAATATAATTGACTGAAATATAACTGAACTACAACTGAATATACTGTTACAACTGAAAAATAAAAATATTTCCAAACTTAAACTGCCCCTCTCCCCTCTTTTCTTTCAACGCCAAAATAGCTAAAAAGATGGAAATGGGGGAAAAAAATCATCCCTTTAGAAATGTTTTTGTTTTTTGCAACCAATAATGTAAAGTAAGTATAATTCATTTTAAATTGTATTATTACAATCAATATACCAAATGAATCGTAGAACAAGTTATTTTAATAGTAATTTAAAGTGCCATTAGGAAGTAAAGAATTAATGAAATTATAAAATAATTACTGCAGAATAAGTTATGAATATTTAGATTGAGTTGATGTACAAAGAATACACATGTTACTATACTTGTGTCTTTTAAACATATTTCCTATATATATTTTTTAAAAACCAAAATTTTTGTAACAAATTTAATACAACTGCAAAAAACTGAAGACAATATCGAAATATTCAAACTTTATTCTCTAAATGACTTATATAGTTGCAGCACCATCTCTGATTATCTGAAATATATGAATTTACATTTAGTATTTAAGTGGAATGCTCAATGGGCCTTCACAAACAAATAATGTAGAAGTTTAATAAACTATAAAAACATTTATAAATTGCATTTATAAATTTAATTTTCAAAATAAAAATTAAAAAGATTAATAAATTAAAATGAATCCGATAAATTTATGAATCTTTACAATTGTCAACAAACAATATTTAACAAAACTTCTACATATTAACCATTGACAATTTAAAATGCAATAAAAATACTGCTTCATGTGTATTTAGAAAAAACGTAGTTAAAAGTTAAGATTGTTTATTTTAGTAGATTAAAGCGATAAAGATTATTATGAATTAGAAATAATCACAAAACAATCAATTAAAACACAGAAATATATTTATTACAATAAATAAATTACATTATATTATAATACATAATTATATTAATTCATATAAATTTCTTTTCATAATTTGTTTTTTGGTAGAATAATGCATTGGTTGGCCATGTTACAATATAAATAGCAGTGCCAATTGGTTTGCTGTAGTTTGTTCCACACACAGGATTAAGCAACATTGAGTACCTTAAAGAAAAAGTTAAATGCATTAAACTTAGCCATAATATAATGATACTCAGATAAAATACATTCAAATAAATTTTCAAAACAAAATTGACTTGTGGAAAGTTTTATAAAATCATCTTCAGGCTATAAATTATTTTTTTAAAAATCTGACCACAGGGTTGGTGATTTTTGACGTTTCAGTTTATGACAAGTTTAAATTGTGATGTCAAAAAGTTCTTGTGAATGACCACATCAAAAACCCAAATACTTCATTGATTTGAAAAATTCCACTCTGATTCAAACAAAAAATATACAATATGAGCTTAAAAAAGCTCACTGTTTTTCATAAAAGCCAACTGAGATAATAAAAAAAAGATGTTATAAGTTTAAAATACAACCCAAAAGTAAAAAGTTTTAAATAAAATGTATATTTTAAACTTGTAACTTATCTCTTATTATTTTAGTCACTTTTTCAGTAAGACTGAGTTTTTGAAAGTTTATATTGTATATCTCCTGTTCACAATTAATATCACACAACAACCTTACACATAATTTTTAAAATTCACTATTTAATGTACATCAATAATTAGTACATACTAGAGATGAGTTCGGGCTCGTTTTTCAGGGCCCGGGCCCGCCTGAGCCCGACGATTTTAAGTCCGAGGCCGCCCGATCCCGAAAAATTTTTTGTCACCAGAGCCCGAGCCCGAGCCCGAGCCCGAGCCCGATACCAAAAATATACAAAATAAAATTGTATTGTACTTAAAAATTGTTTCAAAAGTAATATCTCATTTTTAAAAACTTCTTACATAGATATGATTTTTAAATGAAAATTTAAATTCATTCTTATCAAAATTCGTATAAAATAAAAATATACTTCATATGTAAAAGTATTCTCATATTCTTTAATCCTTTAACAAGCAAATTTGATGGAAACGTTTTTGTTTAATGAATAAATGCATGAAATTTGCAGAAATTACTATTTGTAAGCTAGCGAATCGAACAACGCTTTTCAATTTTCTGTAAAAAGTGTACATATTTCATTATAATGGATTCTTTTCCCATAACAATGTTCCATGATTGACAGATACCTGAAAATCAACGTAAATTAAAAAAAGTGACATTGTTATTTTAAAGGTCCTATGTTTTTATAGAAAAAGAGGAAACACTGATCGATTGCTTTCTGAATAACATGGTAATAAAATTTACTTACGGAGAAAAGTGACTTCGAGAAGGAGCAGCGTCCTCAGCATTAGCAGAATTCATATTCATGATGACAAACGCATATAATAATCACTAAAGTTATTTTCATAAAAAAACGACTATGTTTCATGCACAATCGAGTATTAAATAAATTTGAAAACATCCAGCTAATTCTTGTCTACCAAAAACCGAAGAAAATATTATCTTTGTGTTATGTAACTAAATAATAAATAAATAAACGATCCCATTAAAAATTATGTTCTACAAACGAAAAGCCAACAAAGATTAAATTTATTGTTATGTTTGTTATGATTGGAGCCATATAAACAAATCGTTGGAGGAAGTTCCGCAGGCATAAATCTGTAATTATCACAAATTTTCATTTGAAACTGCAATGAAATACTAAAATAAATAAATAAGCATTCAGTTCTCCTGTCATTTTGATAAAAAAGGAATAAAATGACTTGAAAAGGAATAAGTAAGCAATTTTAAGTGGAAAAAGTTATTTCAATCCTTTCTACACATGAGTAAATAAAATTTTTTGGCTTTAGAAAAAATGAGCCCGGGCCCGTCCAAGCCCGAAGTCTAAAATAAAAATAGAGCCCGAGCCCGTGTCGGGCCCGGGCTCGGGCTTTCGGGCTCGGGCTGAGCCCGTCTCATCTCTAGTACATACACACAGTAAATATAGTATCTTTAAATGCAACTGTTTAAAAGAATGAAATTTTTATTTATTTATTTTTTTTTGTTTTTATTTTTATTTTTATTTTTTTTTGGGGGGGGGGGGGGTAAAATTGTGCTTATCTAAAAAGTACACACTAAATTCACACGAACAGCACATTTTTTTTTTTTTTTTTTTTTACTTAACATTTTTTTAATTTCACTATTACTTTTAGGAGCTTAGTTTTTTTTTTTTTTTCTGTAAGAAAATAAATGTAGAAAAGTGCAAATATTTTTAATGTAGGTACATATAACAAGATACTATGCATCAATTTTATTGTAGCCTATACAATAAACATTCATTAATAATTGAAAAAAAATGTATAGCTTGAAAATATATTTTTTGATTTAAAGAAAATAATAAAATCGCAAATCCAAGCAAAACTTTTGATTTTTTAAAAATAAATATCAATATTCAATAACTTCGGATTATTTATTTTACAGTTTAGTAAGCAATAAATTAGTATACTGTATACATTACATTCATTAGTAATGCTTAAACATCGTGTTTTTTCATGTTTTGAAGGAAATCCGCATTCATCATTTTCCCGCATTTATTGTTCCCCCGCACCCTTAGAAAAACAATGGATCGAGGTTATAATGTAGTTAAATTCACACACACACAAAAAAAACTAATGAAGGATTTTATTTCATGTTTCTTCAGAAAACCCTCATGGTATGAGCAAAATATGCATTTTAAATTTTCATTATCAGTAATATTTATAAATATTATTGTTGAAATTGTTTTTAAAATGTTGAGAGCAATGCCTGTTTGCATGTTCAATGTAATTCTTTTGTAGATTAAAATAATATTTTTTGCAATTATTTTACCTCACCTGGCCTTACATTTTATCGCTTCACTGTTTTACACTACATTTCACACTACAGTCACCGTCAAAAAAATCTTGACACTTTCGATTTTTTATGTTTTGTTAAATATCTAGAAATATACAGAAGGAATCATTCTGAAACTACTGGTGTGTAAACAAAATAGTACACGTCATATATTTTGACAAAGATTTTTCCCCGAAATCTAACAGGGGACCGTCAATAAATTGAAAAAGAACAAAGATCTTTTGGATTACCCTGTCAAAACTAATGAAGCAAATCAGTTTAAACTGCAGATAATGATTAAGTGGCTTATTGTGATAAGTTGTGTCGATTTTTATGAATATAGCTTGAAAACTCAACGAAAAATTAAAGTTTTTATAAAAACGGTCCAAAATTTTTCCAAGTTTTTTCCTTATAATTTTCAGAGCTCTTCATAAAACACAATAATCTTTTCAGAAAATATGACAAACAACATTGCACATAACACCCTGTAATCAGAATTAAAAAATAATAAAAAATGTATGAAAAATGAACGGATTTACTAAATAATTTTTTACTGCACATGCGTCAATGCTATTAAAATTTCATTTGCATATTATGTTAGCTAAATGTATAGAGCAACTTTTGTGAAAGTCTCAAAAACATAGCTTAAAAACTCTAAAAATTATCGTCAATAGAATATGATCAAAATCCGTTATTTCCAAAATAAAGCAAAAAGATAAGGAGTTATATCCAAATATAGTAGTACGTGCAATACTGTGTAGGCACTAAACAATGGAATATGGATACAGCCCCTCATTTTTTTGCTTCATTTTGGGAATAATGGATTTTGACAATATTCTATTAACGATAATTTTCAGAGTTTTCAAGCTATGTTTTTGAGACTTTCACAAAAGTTGCTCTATACATTTAACTAACATAATATGCAAATGAAATTTTAATAGCGTTGACGCATGCGCAGTAAAAAATTATTTAGTAAACCCATTCATTTTTCATACATTTTTTATTATTTTTTAATTCTGATTACAGGGTGTTATGTGCAATATTGTTTGTCATATTTTCTGAAAAGATTATTGTGTTTTATGAAGAGCTCTGAAAATTATAAGCAAAAAACTTGGAAAAATTTTGGAGCGTTTTTATAAAAACGTTAATTTCTCTACGAGTTTTCAAGCTATATTCATAAAAATCGACACAACTTATCACAATAAGCCACTTAATCATTATCTGCAGTTTAAACTGTTTTGCGTCATTAGTTTTGACAGGGTGATCCAAAAGATCATCGTTCTTTTTCAATTTATTGATGGTCCCCTGTTAGATTTCGGGGAAAAATCTTTGTCAAAATATATGACGTGTACTATTTTGTTTACACACCAGTAGTTTCAGAATGATTCCTTGTGTATATTTCTAGATATTTAACAAAACATAAAAAATGTCAAGATTTTTTTGGCATATATTCACACCACATTTCAGAATAATATGGATAATTGCAAAAGCCAAAGATTTGTATTTTCATTGTTCCCTGTTTTAAAATATCTATAAGTTGTATGTATGTTATCATCATGCTCTACTGCGTTTTGTCAGCATGTCAATGCTGAAGACATTCCAGTCATATGTAAATATGTTTAGGGATAGTTATTAGTCCACACTTTTTGCTAAGAGATATCAATGTGTACCTGCTTTCAACATAACTGATTTCAAAATCAAAGTACTCGGGAATAAAAACAGAAATAAGATAAATTTTGATTAAAATGTTGAGAAATTATCAGGGTTGGCACGGTTTAAACCAGTTGGTTTTAACCATAGTTTAAAACCAACTGTTTCTCCCCTTCCCCCCCCCCCTCAAAAAAAAATAGAAGAAAATAATGATATTTTCTCTTTTTCCTTTATAATTTATTTGTTTCAGATTAATGGATATAAGTAATTTCTACTTTTAACACTTTATTAGCAATAAGCCTTGGATAAAGTGGGTCTAGGTCATTTTTTTATGTATAAGATGAAAATCCGTATGCATTGGTGAACATATCTATTGCTCAAAAGAGAAGGCTTAAAACATGTGAAATGATTAAAAAAATAGATTAAAATATTTACTATTTAACAGAAAATAATTAATTTTTTAAAAATGCAGATTATTTAAAGCAATTAATACATAACAGGATTATCTTTAAGATTTTGCCCAAACTGTACAAGAATTTTTTTCTTGATTGAGGAGATTATCATGAAGAATTAAAATTAAAATATGAAGTCGAATAAGAGAGTATTCAAAGATTTGTTGCTATTTATAGCATTCTAATAATATTTTTTCTCCTTCTGTTATCAGCTGAATCTAATGACTAAAAATGTTGATTTCAAATAATCACTCAAAAGAAGAAACAAAAATCTCCAAGAAGTATTTGAAATTTATTATTTTAATAAATGCATAAAAGAATATTTATCAAATTACATCCAAATGTTTATTATTTAGTACACAAAAGACAGTTTATAAATTTGAAAAATCTGGTATGAATTCAACACTGCGAAGCACAATATCCCATAATGTCTAAGAGTTAAAGAACTTTTGGAAGAGACCTCCAGCAGAACTCCATTTTTGTTTGGATGCACCATATTTATATATTTAATTTTTAAAAATGGAAAAAAAAATCCTATTTGCCAGTAAGATACATCTGTTTTTTTTTTAATCATACACAACTAATTATGAATAAGTTTATCTTATAAAATACATAGTTTATAACAGATAAAGAAAGGGTATAGGTTATAACAGATAAAGAAAGAAATCATCTTAGCTTGTTAACGAAAAACAATTATTCATATGCTTTGAAGCAAAATGAATATGAAATAATAAACAAATGATTGATTATACAATTATTTACTAACTACTTCAAAATTTGTACCCAAAAAAAAAAAAAAAAATTAAAAAATACTTTATTAGTTTTTTAAAAATATAATGCAATATCTGATTCCTCCCCCCCCCCCCCAAGCTGCATTTGCCTACATTCTCTCACTCTGATTTAAAAAATACATTAGAAAGAGCTTATATTTACCCTAAAAATTTTCTTATCCTAATAGAAAGTAAACTGTTTTACTAATAACTTAAAATTTTTCTATTTGCACTTTTATTTTAAAATTCAATACTTGATTAAAAAAAAAGGGGGGGGACTTTAAAAGCATAGATTTATGCCTTCTTTCTCTCCTCTACTCCTAAAATGTGCAACATGTTTATGGCCATACCCAATTTTCTTTACAAAATATCTTGATCTAAATTCTAAATAAAACAACTTCTTCAAACTATTGATTTAAATCAAATTAAAAAAAAAAAAAAAAAAACTCATTAAAATCATGCTAATAAAAATTTAAATTAGCAAATCATGTTGTAATTACTATGTATCTTAAGCAAAATGTCAAATATGCAAAAATGAGAATTTTTAAGCATAAGTACCAGATTTCTTGTTATGAAGACATCAGAATGGCAGGCATCCGAAAAACATAGGACATCAATAAACTTTAAATTAAGATGCAGCAAAGAACTCCAATTAAACCCTGAAAGGAAATAGATGAACAATTAAAAGCAAATACATGAACAGCCTGATAATGGGCTGGTACATATAATGTAATGTTATCACTTTAGGGAAAAGCGGCGGGGGGGAGGTAGATTGGCACATAATACATTAAGATATCTCTAGAAAGGAAGAGGATTTGTCTTTTTATATCATTATCATGTTTGATCCAAACCAAAACTTTATCTTTTTATTTGTGACTTGTTATTTAGATCAAAATTTTAAAATAGTCTGTAATCTGTTTTTACCAAAATACAAAGTAATTAAATCTAGAAATGACTGCTCTTCGTGGGGGTCTTTCTAAGAGAACCTAACCCGTATTTACACAAGGTTCAAAGAAAACCACAAAAACTCCGAACGGTTAGGCCAATGGCCGAGATTGGGTTCAAACCCAGCACCTTTCGTCTACCATTTGAGAGATCAGAACCTCTCGGCCACTGGTGGGGTCCGCACAGCTTCGGAGAAGAGGTTGTGCAGATTTTAGAATTTTGCAAATTTCTGGTCATTACTTTCTTTAAATTTTTTAAACAGTAATTTGAGTGCAATAAATAATGCAATCTAAACTATAACGAATACTTACAATATAATAAAATAAGTAATAAACTAAAATAAAAATATAGATAATTTTTAAAATGATTAAAATATTGAAAGCAAAGGTCAAGTTAGTAATCAATAATGTATGATTAAATATTCATTGTAAAGAAGAAATCTATTTTTCCTAAATGATTCAATGAAGCTTATCTCACAGGAACATTAGTAATTCACATCAAAATCATAAAATAAGGAGGTTTTATTTCAGATTTACCCAGACTTAAAAACCAAAAAAGCTTGATTAATACATAAATATATTTGGTAAGAAGATTGTAATTAGCAGTGATATTAGCAATATCTTGAATTTTTTTCAAGACTAAATTTATTCTTTCTTCATGAAAACACATGGATTCAGGAATATTAACAGAAAATACACATTAAAATATACATAGAATTGGTAAAATTAAAAAAATTTAAATTCTCTCTCTGTATGCGAATTGAATGTTTCATTTCTTACATTCATAAATTATGTGCGGATTTGAGGGAGTCTACTGTAATGGACAATGCAGAAACATTGATTCAAAGATTAAGATGCCAGAGTGGAAATGTGAATGCCAAACAGATAATATTGCTATGATTCTTGTTTAATTATTTAGGTATGTGCCTAGTTAAATTAAAGACTGTTGTATTTCTTAAAGTTTTTTTTTTTTCATAATGTATTAAACAACATTTTTTTTTTTTTTTTTTTTTTTTTTTTTTTTTACAAGAGGGAGAGAGAGAAGTGTTACAAAATGACCAAAAATGCGCATTGTAATAAAATATTTTTAATGAAATAAAAAAAAGCTTTTTAAACAGTTAAACTGCAGTTACATAGACTTTATGTTTAATTAGCATTACATTTTTGCCCCCCCCCCCTCTTTTTTTTTAATATGCACATATTTTATTTTTAAAATGCTACTGTATCAAAATTCCAAAACAGAGATTTTTCACTTAAACAATATTCTTATATTATACTATCTCAAATGATGTAGGTAAGATTTTAATCATGTTTGGCACTAGACAGTGCTTTACTGAAATATTGACAACAAATTTTTTAGATCATTAAATATTCTTTTGGCTGTTCTCTTAATAATAATTTTAAAAAATATTTTATTTTGAGGGATATTCTAATTTTTTGTACAAACATTTACTTTTTTTTTTTTTGGGGGGGGGGGGGGAGGTCATTAACTTTTTCCAAAGAAAATGACTGATTTCTAAAGTGAAAGCAGTTCCAAGTACAATTAAGTTACATAAACATAAGGGAAATAGAAATTAACTAATTTCAATCTGATAAAAGTCTTGTAAAATGGTAAAAAAAAAAAAAAAAAAAAAAAAAAAAAAATACAAAAATTTTAATCCCTTTATTAAGTAAACCTAAATATAATGGCAGATTTTGTACAAACACAAATATATCTATTTTGATGATTCTCTTCTTCCTGCATCAAAATAAACATTTTTAAAGAAAAAGAGTGGTCAACAAATACTGATTCAGTAGAATCATTCATTTTAATTACTTTTTTTAGAGATAGTTTTTTCAATATACAAAATCTTTGAAAATTGTATAAAAAAAAGAAACCTTTAGTATTCAGAATAGAAGATTGCAAATGTGCAGTCTGTATTTCAATATTTCAAACTACACATAATAAAAACTAAAAGTAATATTGATGAATTATTCACATCAACTAAATTTATATACAGATGTTATGCAATTTAACCCTAGAATAATTTGAACTAAAGTATACCTAAGCAATTAAAAAACAGACATCACTGTTGGTTACATTTGGCAAACAAAACTGGTTTTGATTAAAATTGCTCTGTATATTTGATATGATGTCAAAGTGTTTCAATCAAAATATCTTTAATTGAGCCTGTTCTGAATTCCAAGATCAATAAGTTTAAACACAAACAGGCCATGGTTTTCATTTCTATATGCAGAAAATCTCAGATTTAATTACAAATTACCATACTTATTATATTATAAGTATTAATTTTATTATTTCAGTGGTGAAATGATATCTTTTGATTTGTTTATTTTAATTGTAATTTTTAAAGTTTTAAATAAAAAAAAAATATAATTTTAATGTATTTAAAAAAGATTTAAGATTTTTTAAATTTTAAAATTTCAAATAATGAAGGATTGTAAATATCACAATATTTAAAAAAAAATAATAATAATCCAGTAATTTTTAAAATAGCCAATGTACTGCTATAATAAATTAGTGTTTACACCAGGGTTCGCCCAAGTGGGCCCAGCCCAGGCGGGTTTTTTCGGGTGGGCCCACTTGAAAAAACCCATATTAAAACCCATTGTGGGTTTTTTCAATTTTTTTCAAGATTTTACTTTTTACAATTGTATCATTATTTAATCTAAGGTATCTTAATGTAAAGATAAATGCCAATTTAAATATATTTCAAAAGAACCAGATTTAAAAAGAATTTATAAGCATTGATATAATGACCAAAAAGTAAATTAGCTGTAAAGAAGGGAAAAAAAAAGTTTTCAACTGATTTCTTTTTTAAAATTAATGAAAGAAACTATATAAATTTAGCATATTTAACTTAAAACAGGGTTGTTATGATTTTGCCCAACTCAAAAAACCAACTGGGTTTTTTCGAAATTTCAACTTTAAATTAGATAAGATTAATTTCATAATATCGTTATTAAGATCTTAATACTGATATTAAGGTAAATTTCTTAATAACAATACATCACTTATAAAGTTTCTATCTCCACCACAAGGGGAAAAAATGTTAATTCTCATGAAATGAAAATTTTTAAAAGAAATAATTGTAACTTAATTTTTTATATATCACAAAAACAAACTTTTTTCCATTAAAAAAAAAAAAAAAAAAAAAAAAAAAAAAAAAAAAAAACTGATACATAATCTGTTTTATGTTATGTTATACCATTGAAACTCATGACAAAATACCACATATCCTGGGAATTCTAATTTATTGAAGTACCTTTGTAAAATTATTTGGTTTATTCTATTAATTGGTTATAATAAAAAGTATTTACTAATTCTGATTTAGCATTAGTATAGTATTTTAATCATAATTTCATTCGTAAAATTATTACTAGTAATCAATTTTTGTAAAAGCAAAGTGCAGTTTTGATTGTCATTGATTTAGTTGTAATTACTTCAAACTGTATTTAGTACTAGTACTAAGTACATTTTTTTCGAACATTCTGAACCTTCTTTGTTAACTCAAAATAGCTGGCTTAAAATAACCTTAATGCAAAAAACTAGTCATATCAGACACAAATCTACCTTTTAAATTAACTTGATTTTTTAATATATACATTAAGTTATTCTATATGCAAAATTATACCCAGGTTTCACTGATACATTCAGATTTTAACTATTATGTATATAAAAATTAGAAATTTAAGGTGTTTAAAAAAAAAAAAAAAAAAAAAACTTGATAAAACCCGAAAAAGCCCGGGTTTTTTTTTCAGAAAAACCTGGGTTTTAGACTGGTGGGCCCAGTGGGTTGGGCTTTTTAAAAAAACCCCGGGTTTCTTCAAACCCTCGTTTACACTAGAAAGAAAAAGGGGACTATCGCAAGAGAAAATATATTATTGACTTTAATGAAGAAAAAAATGTTGGAAAATATGCAATAAAAATTAATTTTGAATGATTTTATGACATAAAAATATAAAAATACAAATAAATTACAAGGTTATTGAATAATTTCAATTTTTTTCCCTAAAGAAATAAGAAAATTCTATCTTTTTTGCAAGATTGTAAGAACACAGGTTTAGAAATACTATGGAATGGAGAAACTTTTATTAGAAATATCTGGATACAACTAGTGATGCATTTTACTACTTTTAAAAAGGGCAGGGTGCAATTTGTAAATTTGATAAAGGGTGGTTGGCTACTCCTTCAAAAATGAACACTAAATAAATATTTTCAAGCAAAAATAAAATTAAAAAGAAACATATTGCACTCAACTAGAAAAATGTCAAACAATATTCTAGAATTACTTTTTTTTTTTTTTATACTAAGAACAAAATTGAAAATAAAAACAATTTGCTTTATACATTTAAAACAAAAAATAGGATTCAGTATCAAACATTAAAAAATCAGAAATAAAAAAAAATTTAAATAAAAATTAGTTTAATATTTAAAGAAAAAGTTAACATAAATGTAATCTTGTCATATTTTATTTTCTACAATGCTATACAGTTTAAACTTAAATTCAACTAAATCAAAACCAAAAAAGATTATTTTCTAATAAAGCTGTATGTAACTAATTACCTAAATTAGACAGTAAAAAATTCACTGCCAGAAACAAAAATTCCTTATCTACATTATGACAGTCAACAACAATTCAAAAATTCATTAACACTTTTTTTAACTGAAAATATAAAAAATATCTTGCAGCATGATAGACATGGGTGCAAGTGAGAAATTTTGCCAGGACTGAAAATATTTTGAATCCCTCCCCCCCCCCCCAACCACGTTTTAATTCATGTTTTTTTCCACCAAACTGAAAAATCGCTTTTTCCCACAATCTTTTGACAGAAATCGCGTCTATTTAGTGATTCTTTGACAAAAATCGCGTCTCTATCGCGATCCTATGACCAAAAAAACTCGTTTTTTGCGATCCTTTGACGAAAATTCGTGACTTTCCGCGATCCTTTTACAAAAATTCGCGACTTTTTCGCGATCTTTTGACAAAAATTCACAACTTTTTCGCGATCCTTAGACAAAAAATCGCGTCTTATCCACGATCTTTTTGACAAAACTCGCGTCTTTTCTTTGCTCTTTTGACAAAAAATCGCGTTTTCTCCGCAATTCTGACAAAAATAACGTTTTTTCCGCGATAATTTCACGAAAATCGCGTATTTTTCGCGATTCTTTGAAAGAGACTGCGTCATTTCCGCAATCCTTCGACAGGAATCGCGTTTATTTTGCTTTCCTTTGACGAAAAACGCGTCTTTTTTGCGATCTTTTGACAGAAATAGTGATTTTTCTGCGATCTTTTGACAAAAATCCCGTATTATCAGCAATCTTTTTTAAAAAAATCGTGTCTTTTTTCGCGATCTGATGACGAAAAACGTCTTTTCCTCGATCTTTTGACAAAAATCGAGTCTTTTCCGCGATTCCTCGACAGAGACAGCATCATTTTCGCGAATCTACGACGGAAATGACGTTTTTCTTGAGATACGTAGACAAGAATCGCTTTATTTCGCAATATTTTTTACGAAAAACGCGTCCTTTTGCGATCTTTTAAACGAAATAGCACTGTTTTCTGTGATTTTTTTGACGCGATCATTTGACAAAAATCACTTTTATTCATAATCTTTTGACGAAAAATCGTGTCTTCTTCCGCGATCTTTTGGCGAAAAATGCGTCATTTTCGCAAACATTTTTCGTCGTCGGAGATTTTTCCGTCCTCGGGAACTTTTAAAAGACGGAATTCCGTCTGTAGACGGAAAACTTGCACCCATGATGATAGATTGAAAATAAATATAAAATATAGAAACATCTTTTCGAAAGTAAACATCAGGTATATGAAATATAAAAAAATCTTGATATTTAAAAAATAAATGGACAGCAGACTTCCTCAAATCCACAGGCACCTAAAATCCATACATTCTCATCGATGTAAACAATGACACTTTAAGTTCAGATGTAGGGACAAAATTACAAAATTTTTTAGTTTTATAGCATTCTGTATGTACTTCAATGTTATTCTTGCTATTATGATGGAAATATTTCATGAAAGAAGTGTAATTCTATTTTTGAAAGAAATCCGAGATATTTCTGATATTACTGCAACATTTTTGCCAAATATATTCATATATTATATACATTAGCATTATATAAAGCTTTTTTTTCTTAATAATAAAGAATTTATACATCGCATTACTTATTTCTGTATTTTAATAAAGCGAGTACAGCTCTTTGAATCTGATACAATTCTTAATTTTCCTAAGATTTTTGGAAGTCGTTAAACTAATACTGAAAATTTCAAACGTCTCCCCCCCCCTTCTTTCACACACAGAAAAAAATAATATCCATATAGGATAGTTGTGCCGTAAATGAACACTTTTATGGAATTTCTTTAAAAGCTATGCTTTGACTATTTCATTTCAGTTTTTTCAATATTAAATTAATATAATCAACAACTTAATCATTCTCATAGTCTCACTTCCCTTAGTTTTACTAAGTACTATTGTAAATATCAGAAATATACTAAAACATCCAAAATTCTAGTAATGGATACCCCCCAAAAAATAATATATAGAATTGTTTTATTGCTTCATTTTGAACCAGAATTTAATGAAACAAAATAGTTATTTTCAAATAAATTTAACAATTAGGGTATCAATAATTAATAAAATACTTGTTTGTAAGAATTATTCACCCTTTAAATTTATTTGTGATTATCACAAGATCGGTATTTTAATTATTTTAGATACATCGTTTAAAATATTAATATTAAAAAAGAAGTTTAGGAATACTAATACAAATTTATTTATTTTTTAGTATTTTTTGCTCTTAAGACTCTTACTGATACTGTTTAAATTAAAATATGATTTTTTTTCAAATTTTTTTAAAAATTGACTGTAATTATTTAATTTCAATTATTTTTAAGTATGTTTTACCTACTACTTATGTTTCCAACAATGTGTATTTTTTCAAAGTTTTATTACTTAATTCTGATTTTGTCGAAAATATACTTAAATCAATTGTTTAAATTTTCTAAAAAGCACACATTTTACCTTCCTTTGCCATCCTTTTCTCAAGCATACAAATTATTATTATTTTATGAAATAGATTTTTAAATAGTTTTTATTTTTGGTAATTTTTCAGCAACAGTAAGCAATAATCATAATATACTGCAAAAATAATGTATGAAGAAATAATAGGCATTGTTTAGTCCCATATTGTTTTTCTGTTGAAATTGCTGCTTCCATGCATTTACGTAATATTGTTAAAGAAATAATCATTGAAAATTTATTTTAACAGTAATCTGGAAATTTGAGACTAACCTGGAAATATCAGGGAATTTTAAAATGTTTAAAGGACCTTTCACAAAATAATTTATCTTAAAACAGGACCCTTCGCAAAACAGTTTATACCAATTCAGAATTATTCGTTTCTTAAATAGACCTTTCTCAGAAATTTTCCCCTTCGAATTGAACTTTTCAAAATTTAGTCATTTAAAATTAAAATCTGGACTGTAAATAAGCAGTTCAACTCCACAAAAAGCATATTACTTAGCTCACATGAAAAATCTGAACCTGAAGACTTGATAATTTAAAATTTACAAAATTTTGACTAGAATCTTCACAAATGTAAGAAAAATTTCTGAATTTCACAAAAATAGGACCCTGTGAGAAAAGTCAGGACATATCCGGGAAATTATAACATTTATAACATATTCATTTACTTCAAAATGTAAATAAATTGAATTGATGATTTTTTATTGCCATCTATAACTATTTTTTTTTTTTTTTTTTTTTTTCAGGCAAGCAGGTTTTGTAAATTTTATATTCGACACATCATACATTATCAACCTACAATTCTTGTTTGATTGTAGTATAGCTATCTGATACTAGACAACTTGTGCCTTATAAAGTTTTGATTAATTGCTATAGTGAGGGGGTTTGGGACACATTTTGAAACTTACAATTTCTTTACTTATAATATTATATACCTAGTAATATAATAATATTACTTATAATATTATAATACCAATAATACTAGGTACAAATATATACCAGTGTTTACATTTAGATCCGCTAGATGGCTGTACTGAGCCAGCGTTAGATATTCATGTCACTATGCACAAGCTTGTGTAGATAAGATATTATTCTTTTTACATAGTCATAAAGATAAAAGAAGGAAATTCAATAATTATAAAATAGTTATTGCATATTATATTTCTAAATTGTTCAGAGCAATTAAAAAGTGAATCACCTTGCCCTCTATATATTGAAATTTTAGTTTGTGTCAAAGAAAATTAATTTTCTTACTTTTATAAAAAGTGTCCCACACCACCTCACTCGCCCTTTACTTTTTAAATTTATAGTTATGCTATTGCAGGGTTCATTCATATATATCATCATATATGAAATAGACAACCTCAAATTCTCACAACTTGGGACCAGTGGTTGTGTGAATTTTAGAATTTTGCAGATTTCTGGTCATTGCTTTGTTTACAATTTTAAACAGCAACTTGAATGCAATAACACAATGCAAATTATAAAAAATGCTTGCAATATAGTAAAACGTTAAAACAAACAAGTAATAAACTGAAAAGTAGGAAAATTTTCAAAATGATTAAATTATTAAAAGTTCAAATAAATATTAATGTGTGTGCCTAATAAACATGATGCATTTTCCTTGTCAATTCAATGAATTTTTCTTCATGAAGACAATAAAAGCATAAAGTGAAGTAATGTTGCTTCAGGTTTAGCTATTACAAATTTTTATTAATAATGCAAGTGACTGTTTATTTAGTTTAAAAAATTATTTTCAACCACACATGGGCAAATTTCATTTTACTTAAAAAAAAAAAAAAAAAAAAAAAAAAAAAAATCAGTTTACTTTTTTTTTCACATATTTTTCGTATTTTGGTGCAACATTACTCTGAAAATCTCTTTGCGATTACATATGCTAAAATTTATAAATATTTAATTATTTATTTGGACTATTACGCTCAAAACAAACTCCTCTTCAACGTATTAAATCAGTGTAGTTAAGTGTTAATAAAATAATTATTATTATTAAATAATAACGATCAAAAGCGATAAGAAAAAAAATTCACACAAATCTTTAAAAGATTCCTATCATATGATGAAATATCGTATTTATATAATATAAAAACAGGAGAAAGAAATTATCTAATTCTATTCTGAATCAACTTTGAATGGACCGCGACAACAGAATTTAAACGCATCTCGATGTTACATATTCGAATTCATTTTTTAAATTTCGCATTTTAATCCACCAACATGAAAGTAAACATGATAAGCCTTAAAATAACCAGCAAAATAACTTACTTGAATGATGAAATTTCTCATACTTCGTTTCCATCCAACAAGATTGACGATGAATTTCGCGCTCGCTCCGCCATCGTAAACAAACACAACCGCGCAAACAACTTTTCAGGTGTTGCCAGATTCTTAAACTGAATGAGAAACGTTTTGATTGGTTAGAAGAGAAGTAACATTACGTAAAATAGCATTCGTTTGAGCGTATTTAGGTATAACAGCTAAATGAGCATTTTTTTACAATTGGTCGAACGAAATCTTTGTAAATTAATCGTGTTTAACAAATTTTCTAGAAAAACGGTAAAGTGAATATCAAATATGCAGTCAACGCGTCATTATTTAACAAAAATTTTTAACAGTGTATCACAGTATTCCGTTTTCGTTAGCGGCATTAAAGAACGGTATACGCCATGAAATCTCCTGCATTCAGCTGGATACGATACAAGCTACAGTTAACAATGGTTTTATTCACTTGTAAAGTGCATTTCTTTCTGGTGACAAGCACGTTATTTACTGACATTTGGTTGTAAATATGTATATGTAAACTACCGCAATATCCCACGAAATTTTTTGATTTGAATGTTAGCACTCTCTATTGACAACATTTTTCTTACAAATTTTTCGTTGCTTATAAAAGACAAAAAGAAAAAAAATCCCTAACCATTGGAATAATTTGTAGTAAATCGCGTTCAAATAAAACATTTTATGAATTTCTAAAATATTAAAAAAATTATGGGATATCCCATACATTTTTTAAATCACGATTAATATTATATCTTTCATATCCATTCTTTCAATATATTTTCAAAACATAATCCTGTTTAAAATATTTATACCTACATCCATTTTAATATGATTCTTGAGAATAGAAGAAAAAAGGCCGACCAGTTATAGGTTATAGGAAAAGCTATTGCGAAATATAGCTAAAAATTAAAAAGCGGTTATGTCCATTCATTACTTTTATAACTAAAATATCAAATGTTTTGCAGTTTAATTTTAACCATTCAATGTTAATTATCGACCTCTTTGTTTAATCTGTTAACACACTACACTTCAGCTTTCTCTTAATCTGATTTGAAATGTAATGATTTATGCATATTAGAGGCTTTACAACTAATGTAATTCAGATAAGGTTTTAACACAAATCAGATTCATAGAAAATATATTGTTAAATCATATAACTATGTGAAAGATGGATAGTTTCTGCATTTGTAGATATTAATATTAGTATTTATACTACCTCAAATAAGGAGATAAATATTGCTAAAGAAATATGTACTAAAAATATAACCTGAAAATGGAATCTTTGAATGAATTTTGATGGTACTCCCACTGTCATTTTCATAATTTTTAGAGAATGTTTTTGTATGCAACATATTGTTCTACATTACTTAGTTGCAGAATTGTAGAGGATAATTCTGTAATGTGGATAAACCCGATTATAGAAGATTAACTTTATAGAAAAATTCTATTGCCTAAATTTTGATGAGAAAGTTTTCCAGGAAATAATTTAATATGTAATACATTACAAGTTATTTGGTTTTAGAAGTACAGTAGAAAGTCTTATATACTGATGAAATCGATTACGTTGAAACATTATCCATTTTTAATGTATATAAGGATCACAGAACCGAAGACAAAAATTCAATTTGGAATAAATTGAATTCAAAGATAACTGCAGTTAAATTTGAACATCTTTAATCATTGACTGAATTGAAATAGGAAACCTACTTGTTTCATTGTGGTATTTGGACTCTAATTGTAATAATGGTGAAAAAAGTAGGATACAATTTTCTTTAAATTTATAATTAATCAATATTGATTATTATTCGGCAAAAGTAGTATATCTAAACTAAGCATATGATTAGAAAATATGTTGTATTTCATTATCTGAAAAGAAAAAGTATATTTCTATGTGTCAGTGAACTTTGTTCAATTTTCTCAATTTTGTCACTTATACCCCTTGGCTTCTAGTGTTCTCAATTAAGAAATCAGTATAAAAATAAAAAGAATTTTTAGACATTGAAATCAATATCATTAGGAAGAGGAGAAGGGATTAGAAGAATGATAAAGTATGATATCGTAAGAATAGAGGGGTTTGGGAATTACCAAACAGTTGATAACATTATGTATGTAAAATCACTTTCTATGAATCCCAAGTTCTTCTGCTTGATAATAGCATTTCTAGGCAGATCTATTATTTTCTATGAGTTTAAAAATCTTTCTTACACGAATTAATTCTAAAAAAGTGCTGTGCAAGTCTAAAAGTTTCGGAACTTACTCCTCTTGGGATAATGAAAAGAATTCAGCAAGGAGATGAAAGTTGAATAACGCGAATAGTTACAATCTTCAACATTCTTATCGTTCTAAATTTAGGTTTTTATGATTTATCATGTTCGTTTAATGAATCATTTGATAAAACAAGTCATGTGACAAATGATTAAATAGGTTTTCAGATTGATGGTACTTTATCTACTTGATAGCAGAGTCTTGTAAAAACTGTCTCGCAATTATGTAGGTTGGGACTGATAAAACAATTACAGTCGACTCTCGTTAATTCGAACTCGTCGGGACCACAAGAAATGTTCGAATTATCCGAAGTTCGAATTGTGTAAAATATGAAATAAAAACCAGTTAAATATGGTGCTATTACAAAGGAATTAATGTTATAGTGTTTTTTAAATACAAATTTGTCTGTTATCATTAGAATATAACTTAATAATAAATTAGAATGTATAAATACATAAACTAATTAAATGATTAGAAACAAATACAATGGAACAAAAATTTGTGGTGTCACTGATGGACAGACGGGGCACTAAGAAAGTGGATATCAAATGCATTGGATTATTTGTATACTCGTTCGGAACAATTTTAACTAAAATCAAAGAAAGAAAGTTATTCAAATTATCTGAAATCCGTGAGAAAGAAAAGAAAAATGAAAAATCGGAACTCTCGTTAATTCGAATTAAACGAAGTCAAGAGAAAATGAGTTCGAATTAGTGAAAGTTTTTAACGTTATTCTGCCATTGAAAATTTTAGCACTTCATGTTTAGTTCGAATTAAGCGAAGATTCGAATTATCCGATTTCGAATTAACGAGAGTCGACTGTACTTGAATCCTGACGGTTTTTACAACAAAATTTTGCAATAAGAATGGGTGGAACATTTATTTTCAAATACCATTGAAAAGGAATAATAGAAATTAAACTTAAAGTAATAGAATAATAGAAATTAAATCTAAAAGAAATTAAACTTAAAAATTTGAATGGTTCTTAAAATATTAACCATTTATAGAGATTGTTATATAATGTAATACTTTGTAATTCCGCATATTTTTAAAATAAGAAGGTCAAAATACCGGTAAATTATAGTTTCATCTTATTAAAAAAGTTCAGTGTATTTTACTACATAAATTATTTTTAAAAAGTGCAAATATTTAGAATAATAAATGATTACTAAACTAATTGGATCCATCTCACCCCAAATCAAGTGGTACAGTATATATTAGTCACTTACAACCTACAATAATTGTCTTCGAAAAAGTTTTTTTTTTATATTAAATAAATACTTGAAATCAAGTTAACAAATATGATTATATTTTTCCACGTTTTTTAGATGAAGAAAAAAACACTTTTTGTGCACAATCAGGGGAATTGTTCACTTGAATTAATCATTTATTTTGAATACCAGGCTTTTTTTAATAAACAAAAAAATTCATGTTTCACAACTGGTAAAATAAGCAAGTGAAATTAATATACTGAAATGTAAGATCGATTGATTCAATAGTTATACGTGATTTTTTTTATTTAGTTATTTTAGTGTGAACAGCAACATTCGAGGCGATCTTGGAAAATTTGGAATCACCAGTATAAATCATTTATTTAGATCAGTATGTTTCCACTGTTCTTCAAGGCACATTGTTGCACATTAGAAGATTTCAGATGTGCCGTGTGAATGAATTTTTTTAAAAAATGTATAAAATGTACTCCAAAAATCGCTGCAAACTTTTGAAAAATGGTACTAAAATTTTGAAGGACGCATCAACGCAGTACTGCATTCTGAATACTAAGCCTGAGCTTTGACAAACAAATACCGGCTGCTGAAAGAGAAATATTTTAAACGTAAGTACAGTCCCTTAAATTTAGAGATAAATATTGCATATATATATATGTATATATATATATATAATATATATATGAGTTGTTCAATCTTAGAAAAATAAAGCTGAAAAGATTTATAAAAATTATAGACATCAAAATTGAAGGAATCGTGTACCCGCTGAGAAAATATCCGCCTTCGGTAGCCACCATTTTTATGTCAGCGCTCAGGCCTAGGCGGTGAAACCGACAACATGTGACACATCCTTTCTAGTTTAGAAGATAAATTCTTTGTTTTGACATGATTCTCTCAAAAATATTCTCCCCGCTTAACCAATTCGGAAACACAGGTGCATATATTCATCGTTAAAATGTGTTTAAACCACTTGTTTTTGATACAACTAAAAAAGAATTGTAAAATTTGTCTTATTTAATTAAGAATTTTGTGCTATTAATAAGCTAAATTTAATTATTTGACAAAAAAGTGATGTGTCAAAAAAAAAAAAAAAAAAAAATCATGTAAAAGATGCTGGACCCAGATGGGTTAATAAAGGGAAATTTTTTGAAGCATTTTCTGATTCATTTCTTAATATTTAAAACATGATGCTTGCAGGCTTGATTATCCAAGTTATTTCTAATCAAGAAGACTTTTCCGTTCTCCGATAATGGAATTATATCTTGAGTTATAAGAGCTTCTCGTCTCAGGACGTAGTTTCAATTTATTTACCGCATTATTGTACCTGGAAATATGGTTTTAACATGTCCTGACAACAGCAACAGCGGTAAATCTGCCTTTGATGAAAAATGAAAAAAAAATCGATTACGTAGTTTCTTAAAAAAAAAAAAAAAAAAAAAAAAAAAAAACTAAGCAATTTAAACGTTTGCGAATAAAAATAAATTTAAGAAACGTGTCAGAAAATATTCAACTCGAATTTAAGAACAGAATTAAGTATCACATGTATATTCTTCAGCAAATTAAATAATAAAGAGCAAAAGTTATCAGAAATTAGAAAAAACAGAGAATTAAAAAGAATTAACAAACGAATAATTGAAAGAATTATTTTTTCTCAATTGTCAATTTGCAAAATTACAAATAAATTATTCTACTCTTAGCATTATAAGAAAATAATTTTTCTGGACTAAATGTTCTAAAATATTAAAAACACATCTCGACTTAGATCTATGGAAAACGATTTACAAATATGGACCTATCTAAAATTCCTATCTATATTATTTAAATACTAGCCGACTACTACGTGTACTGAGCTTGTGATGAATGTCAATTAAATGAAAATTAAATTTATATGATTTTATATGTTTAATTGCAATTTATCTGAGTTTCTATTTTTAAAATAAATAATCATGGTAAAAACTTCATTTTCAATATGGCTCGTGCTAGAATAAATGTCAATAATGTCCTCAAATTTTATGGCAATCCGAATATATTTACGTGAGTTAGAGCGCGGACAGACGGACAGACAAATCGAATGCATAAGCACTTTTTAACTTTGTTGGAAAATGCTAATAAATTTTAATATGTTTGACAGGGTATAACATCTTTAAAATTCCTTTGAAACAATTTTTCCCCATAGGCCGTAATGTAATGGGAAACTTTTGATTCTCCCTGTAGATAAACTAATCATGGTAGAAACTTTATTTTCAATAGGGCTTGTACTAGGATAAACGTCAATAATGTCCTAAAATTTCATGGCAATCCGAGTATATTTACGTGAGTTAGAGCGCGGACAGACGGCCAGACAAATCGAATGCATTAGCACTTTTCAACTTTAATGTAAAGTGCTAAAAATTGAGGAAAATATTGAATTGAAAGTAGTATATGCTATTTAGCGTAATTTGATTTTTGGAGTCTTATATGTACTGAAAGAGAACGAAAGTACGACAAAACACACACAGTTTCACTGATTTCGTTGACATTTTCACATATTTTATTTTGTAAAAAAGTATTTCTACTCGTCCGAATGGTCCAAATTTTTGTAAGTGATGTAATTGTAATTATAATAATAGACTTTGTAAAAATCGCCATAAGATAAAAATCAAAGCATGACGCGTTTCGAGCTAAAAACAATACAGCTCGTCATCAGCTGAAGGAGACACGTGTCCGTAAGGGCGCGGGCCACACGAATGGCCAAGAGGTTCTGCCCTCGAAACTGGTAGATGGCAGGTGCTGAGTTCGAGCCCAATCGCTGTCGTCGGCCTAACCGCTCGGAATTTTTGCTGTTTTCTTCGAACCTTGCGTAAATACGGGTTAGGTTCCCTTAGAAAGACTCTACGAAAGGCATTCCCTAAGGCCTATATCGCTCGAGTAGATAATCGGCCATCAAAATACAAACCAGACAAAACCGTAAGGGCACGAGGTCATTTTTATTCTCGTTTTTATTTTCAACCTCGTGCCCTTACGGACACGTTTATCTCTCAGCTGATGACGAGTTGTATTGTTTTTAGATCGAAAAGCGCCCTGCTTTGATTTTTATCTTATGATGAGTTTTACAAAGTCTATTATTATAATTATTAAGTATCGCCAGTATATTCGGTGTTTTTACAGTATAAATGTTATTTGTTAAATAACATTTTTTAAAAACTGATTTGAAAGAATAGATTTTACTATTGCAAATCTATCCTGTGATTAGATGAGGAGTAGTGTCGAATTTAACATACAGGAAGTAATGATTCAAATCCCAGAAATGATCATTGGATGTCTAGGAATAATACAAACATTGTTTCTAAGCTTAATTTTCTTATGTTATTTAAATAATAATGCTATAAAACCTTAATTTGCATTTCTAGATTAATTTTGTATGCGTCTGATTTAAACAAATCTTTAAATGCGATTTCTGGAATTTTTCGGTTTAAAAAAGATTTGTTTAAATGCGTCGCATTTAAACAAATCTTTAAATGCGATTTCTGGAAAAATTAATTTTTCCATTATTTTTATCATCGATGAACTTGATTACATAAAATGCTCTCGCCATATTTCAATGAAACATTGTCGGAATGCTTTCCATAATTTTCATTATATTTAGAATTGGAATCAAAGTTCCACTTGATAATATAATTCATCTATGGATGCTCGAGTATTAAAAAAATGAAAATAACATTGTTTTATGTTTGAGTTATTATATTTTGCGGAAATTTCAATTTTCGACATAATTTTGTTTACGTTTCTCTTTAAAAACATGTTTTCTTGGTAATTTCTAAAATCTTTATGTCTTTTTTTAAATTTTAGGTAAATATCATTATAAAACGTGGATGATAAGAGAAAACTTTAAAAATGTCACTTTCGAATGTGCACGGATACCTTAATTATCCATTAGAAATATAGTGAAAAAAAGTATTTATAGTTTTGATCGACATAATGTCATATTGACACTCTTAAGTTACATTACAACATTTACTCAAAAGAGAGTTATTTTAATTTACGTACTTACTTTTAAATATTTAAAGTGCAGAATAACAACATTTCAACGATAGAATAATGTTTATAATGTTTTTAATAATATGCAGAATTAATAATTATTACCTTATAAATGCAGAAAAATCGCTAGTCAAACACATAGCATGAATTATCAACAAAAGATACTATAATCTCTCAGGAATAACAAATCAAATCAAAAATAAATTCATGCGTAAGTAGCACATACTAGTTTACCACTAGTTGCTACAAAATATATCATGTACCTCTGACCAGGAAACTAACCTTAGTGTAAAAAAAAAAGTATAAGCGAGCAGCAATCGAAGCAGTACATTGAAACATTTTCTCCCGCAAAAACTATATGTTCTCACCTCCGTGTTACAGAGATTACTGGATTAGCATAAATGAATGACCCAATTTTGAAAATTATTGCACATTGCATAATTATTATAAAAAAAAATTACACAAAACTTTTACACATACTATAATAAGTAATGTATGAAAATGAATATTTTAATGGTTTTTTCTTTTTTTTTTTTTTTTTTTCAGTTACAAATGTCTGGAGGACAAAATTTTCGTAACACAATTGACACAAAATCTGTAATGAAATTCGTTCAGTTTTGCAGTTTGGCAATGTCAATAATTCTTACTGCAGTCTAATGTTTTAAAACACTAAATAATGCATCACTAAATATTGCTAAATAGTCCCAAGTTCTGCATTATTTGATGTTTTAATGCATCAATACTAACAGATGTAAATTTTCCATTTTTTGGGGTGAAAAAAAGGCCGGGCCAGGATTCGAACCAGGTATGTATTGGCTGAAGCCACCAATGCTCTTCCAACTGAGCCATTCCGGACACGAACACTGGAGGACTACTTCACCCAATTAACCTCAACGATCCCTTAATCTGGTCTGATACTCTGGATCAGATTTACATCTGTTATAATTAATTTACCGATTGAATAATCGTGTTTAAAAATTAATCTAATATAATTTCGTATGCAGCGATTTTCTGCAGTTCCATATATTGACCTTCGATTTATTCTGTTGAGCTGACCCAGAGTATCAGACCAGATTATGTGATCGTTGAGGTTAATTGGGTGTAATAGTCCTCCAGTGTTCGTATCCGGGATGGCTCAGTTGGAACAGCATTCGCGGCTTCAGCCAATACATCCCTGGTTCGAATCTGGCCCGGACATTTTTCACCCCAAAAATGGAAAATTTACATCTGTTATAATTAATTTATCGATTGAGTAATCGTGTTTAAAAATTAATCTAATGCATCAATACTACTTTATTTTAATGCATCAGTTCTGCATTGCGAACAAAAACTTGGAATATTCCTCTTTATTTTCATATATTATGTATTATAATATGTATAACATTTTTACTTCATTTTACTGAAATCTATATTCAGTTAAGCTGAATAATGTTACGTGACACCGATAATTTACACAAAGCACCTCTAATTGAGAAGAAGAAAAGCTACTACTGCTTTACAACATGAACAGTTTCGTTTGCTTTTAACCTCAGGTGATTAAAAAATTTACATCTTAATAATGGGGAAATGAGGGCAAAAAATTTATGCTTTCAAAAATACTTTTCAATATGCCCTTTTCGATTTCTACTTATTTAGATTTATCTCATTATTGCACTATTGATTTAGTTCCCTGGTTAGTTACACTATGCCAGGGTTGGCCAACTTTTTCCAATTAAATATAATTTGTATCTATGACGTGTCATCTACAAAACGAATTTAATGTATAAACAAATCAAGAAATTACTCGAAAATTATTTATTGGGATTTTAAAAATATGTACAATATTGTAACTGTAATATTGATAGAAATTAATATATTTATTAATGCATCTTGGATAAGAAAATACTTTGAATATTATGCTTAGGAGCTGCGCAAATATAACGTTATCAACTTTTTCAATATTTTGGACCCCTTCCCTCCCTTTCGATATCATACCTTATCAACTTTTCACCCCTCCCCCTCCCGCCCGTTAATAATATTGTTATGAAAGAGGTTTTTTTATTGTTGTTTGTTTGTTTGTTTGTTTTTTTTGTTTTGTTTTTCGTTTATTTGGTGTTATATACAAAACTGGTTACATTTATTTTTCACATATTTTAATTATCCAAGTGAAGAAAAGTCAATAAAATATCAATTTACATCAAATAACACCTTAAAGAAATAGTTACTATTTAAAAGTATTTTATAATAGATTTTTGTTACATAATGCATTCAACAGTAATAAAATCTTTCTGCACTTGCCCTGAATGAAGGAGAGGTAGGGCGCAGATAGAAATTCGTTATCAATAAAACAAGTTGACAACATTCTTTCTCTTTCTGTTTTATTTATTAGTAAACACAATCTTCTTTTCAAATATACTTCAAATATAGTTTCTCGAACAATGACTATATATCATGCACATATGAAGAAGAATTGGAATGTCAAACGTTGGAAGCATTCAATGTTTTTATAACATTTTTTTAATAATTTAGTTATTTTAATAATAACATTGTATTTTGATAAAAATAGTTAACAGACTAAAAAAAGATAACGCACTTTTTGAGTCAAAGACAGTATAATAAAAGTAAAATTGATTTGATCAAAAATGATATCGATAACAGTAGATAAACCCCGCGTCCCCCTAGAGATATCTTACGGTATCATTTTCCATACCCCCCCCCCATCCTCTCCCCTAAAATGATAACTTTATATATATGCAGCCCCTAAATTTCATTCATCAAAATGCAAATTGGTTTTATTCGACAGGTGGTTTATTATTGAAATTGTTGCTGGTAAAAGTTGCATATATACTTTTTTATTCGTTTCTTTAAAAGAACAGTAAATGTTGCCCGCCCTTTTTTTTGTGTGTGTGTGTGTGGATGATTAGATCGCAACCCTTAAGGGGAACCTTTACTCACTTGGAAACATCTGCCCCTATCTTATACAAATGAGCAGGTTGTTTTCGAATTTCTCATTTAAATTGGAATATTTTTAAATGATTTTTTTATCATACGAAAGCTGAGATCGATTTCTAATATAGCTATTTTTTACTTTTTCGAATTTGTTTACCGACTCTTTTAATAAAAGTACTTTCACTTTGGAAACCGTTTCCGAAAGTAAAAATATGTGATTAGATTAATTTATAACACAATTATTCAATCGGTAAATTAATTATAACAGATGTAAATTTTCCAAGTGGGTGAAAAAAGTCCGGGCCAGGATTCGAACCAGGGATGTATTGGCTGAAACCGCCCAATGCTTTTCCAACTGAGTCATTCCTGACGAATACTGGAGGACTAAGTTAATTGGGTGAATTAGTCCTTCAGTATTCTTCCGGGATGGCTCAGTTGGAAGAGTATTGACGGATTCAGTCAATACCTTCCTGTTTCGAATCCTGGTCCGGACTTTTTTAACCCAGTTGGAAAATTTACGCCTGTTATGAAAATACCTGATGTTGCGGATGTTTTCAAGTGTGTAAAGAGTCCCCTTAATAACGCATGTCATCTTCAAAAAAAAAATAATTAAAAAATATTGCTGTGTGGTCAGCAACATGTACTTCAAATAATTTTTATCCATATACCATAATGTATCGAAATTTATTTGAATGCATCTGCAATATCGTAGATCATTTATCAATTTTAGGAATTCATGTGTGGTTAAGAAAACTATGGGAGAAATGTCAGACAGAAAGATGGACTTACAACAAACCGGAATCATACATACTTTTTCTTTTTCTGGAAAATGTTGCTTAAACAATTAATGATTTACTTAAACAAATACTGAATCTTGTAAATTATTTCCGCTGATAAACATTTGAAACGTAGTAATTATAAAAGATCGATCAAAACAAGTTTTTCAGAGCGAAATTGAATCCGAAATCAAATTTCGGCAACCTTCTCATTTTCGCCGAAAGCGAAAACGAAAATGTCTAAAAAAAGTTCTTGGGGAATTAATGTATACATAAATATAAAATTAATTTTAAACTATAACGGTGAACCAGGTTAGCTCTGTGCTTCTGACAAAACCTTTTTGTTTTCATATTACATAAAATATAATTAATCCATCAAGAAAACAAAATGATTTTCTAATTATACAAATTCTTCGTAATTAAAAAAGGTTTTAGATGCACAATATGTACCGCTATATATATTTTTATAATGATTTGTGTAAAATGATCATATGTTATACTACATGTTTTTCAAGGAGTAATCGTTATACTTCTGAAGTTTGAAACTAAAAATTTTCCATTGCGGTTATGTCTGCAGCTTTTTATGAGCACATAGATAGCGTCTTCAAAGTTTAGTTATTTATGCATTTTTTACTTTATAATTTGCATTCACGTCTTGAGTCAATCATGACTGATAATTACAAACAATTAAGTTCACAACTATAAATAAGTAGTTTCTCATTTGAGCCGATACAGATTACATCTAGAAAAATCCTAGAGTGGATTTGGCAGCTCAGAAAAGATTTGTAAATTATTGGATCGTGTATTTTTTAAAACATTTTAATCATCTTGATTTAAATTGTTTATTTAAATTACTCATCTGGATTTAAATTGCTTAAAAACAACTCTTTCACTCGAGTTATTGCAACTCTTTATGAGAAGCTGACTTTCAAATCGTGTGATGAGTAAATTTCGGCTCAA
Source organism: Maratus speculifer (assembly GCA_964019185.1). Classification (NCBI taxonomy): domain Eukaryota; kingdom Metazoa; phylum Arthropoda; class Arachnida; order Araneae; family Salticidae; genus Maratus; species Maratus speculifer. Next base: position 254,144,634 of record OZ025291.1, read on the forward strand.
CTTGAGTTATTTTGTGGCTGAGGTTTTAAGAAAGTAAATCAGTGTGTAATGTTGAAAATTACTCTAGGAAGAAATATCGAATACAAATACTTTTGGTCAAGTTTCCGTCCAACGGAGTTTTCATCATCATTTTTGTCGAACACGAATTTTTCGGCTAAACACATACACATATATAGTAGTACGTGCCATATTGTGCATTCTATATTGACACTAATTAATATATATATGGATAGAGCCCCTCATCTTTTTGCTTCATTTTGGGAATAACGGTTTTGAGCTTATTCTATCGGCGACCACTTTCAGAAATTTTAAACTATGCTTCTGAGACTTTCACAAAAGTTGCTCTATACATGTAGCTAACACAATATGCAAATGAAATTTTCATATAGTTTACGCATCCGCATACAGGATATAGTATACAATATTGTTTGTTATATTTTCGAAAAAGTACATCATTTTATATTAAAACTATGCAAATTATCAGCAAAAAACTTGGCAAAATTTTAAACTGCTTTTATAAAAACCTTAATTTCTCTACGAGTATACATGTTAGCCACGTAAAAATAAACACAGTTTATTATGATAAGCCACTTAATGATGATCTACATTTTGAGGGGTTTTGCTACATTAGTTTTGACAGGGTTATCCAAACATATTCGTTCTTTTCCAATTAGTTGACGGTCTCCAATGGAGTTTCGGGAAAAAATCTTCACGGAAATGTATGACTTGTACAATTATTTATAAACTTAGAGTTTCATGACAATTCCTCATATATTTTTCTAGATATTTAACAAAATGTCTAAAATCGCAAGTGGCCAGTTATCTTTAGCTATATAGTATTTTGAACCGAAAACGAAGTTTTGGTCGATCTCTAGTTGTTATCCAACACTTTCCTCTTCTTTTTGAATTAAGACATGGCGAAAAGGGTAAATTAACCAAACTGAAGTTATTAAATTTATTCTCCATGATATTGTGTTGAAATGTATTTATAATTAAAAAAAAATGGTTTTAGCAATTTTAGCCTTATCAAAATTAGAATTTTTCCTTTTTATTTGTAGATCTTTCACGTTATTCAACATCTTAAAAGATTATTTACCTCTTGTTTTCTTTTAGCATTCTTATCTGTAGGAGAGAGGAAACATCCCTCATGTGATCAACGTATTTTCTTTCTTTCTCTTACTTAATATTCATGTGAGTTTTACTAAGGACAATGAGTCATCCGTTCGATGAATCATTCATTCGTCTAGATAGGACGATGAAAGAAAAGGTATATAAAAGGCTTATCCACAAGCCTGATAATATAAACATTGACGTTCATCAGGCCACTTGACGATAAACACTTATTTGATTAATTAGGGGGCTGTACATAGCGTTATCATTTTAGGGGGGGGGGGGGCGGAGTGAGATCTGGCACATGATACCGAAAGATATCTCTAAAGGGAAGAAGGGGTTTGAGTTTTGGTATCAATATAATTTTTTATTCAATGAAAAATGTCTCTTTATATTTGTTACATGGTCTTTTGTACAAAATAGTATATTATCTTTTTTAGTCATTTATCTATTTTTATGAAAATACAAAGTTATTATTGAAATCATTAAATTTGTGTGAAATTATCTAATTCTAAAATATGGGATATTCCAACGTTTGACATTCCTATTCATCTTCATGTATGTATGCGTATGTAATCATAATACAGCCCACCTATGTGTAGTAAATTTGAAATGAATCTTGTGATTGCTAATAAACAAAAGGCAAAGAATGTCGTCCATTTGTTATGTTGATAAGAATTTCTATCTCCCCACCCCCTACCCCTCCTCCGATCGGGACAAGTACAACAAGACATGCAATGTGCAACAAAAAACTATTATAAAATACTTTTAAATAGTAACTATTTATTTTAAGTATAATTTGGAAAAAGCAATATTTTATTGACTTCTCCTCATTTAAATTGACAAAGTATACGAAAAATAAATTTAACCAGTTTTATATATTTACACTAAACAAAAGAACTAAATTCTAAAATTCTAAAAAAAAATTGGTATTAATTATTATTATTATTATTATTATGCACTATGTTAACGATATCATAACCTGGGGGGTGAGCGATGATAACAAATGATATCGAAAGGGGGGAGTCCAAAATTACCAAAAAGTTGATAACGTTATATTTGCACAGCCCCTTAGCAGCTTACCACACTTAAATTGCTTATAAGTGAATTTATTTTTATTAACAAATGGTTAAGTGTGATAGCATATCACACAGAGGATTTCGTTTAATATATCTTTCAAAACAAGTTATAATTTAATTAATAAATCCAAATTGTTAATTTATAATTCTTAAATTCTTACATAGATGGAAGCACGAGTAAGTTTAATTCTAAAATAATTATAAAAGGAAGTTATTTATTTTAATCAAATAAAAACGTTCAAAAAAAAATTATTTAAATAAAATATGAAATTCCAAATTTTTTGAAAATCCGAAATAAAAAAAAATCGCGGAGATATAAATAAAATATTTAATTTCTTAAATCGAAAAAAATTGCTTAAACGAAATTTAAAATATTGAATCATTACTAAATTGCAATAGTTTTTAAAATTGAAATCCAAAAAAGTATTATGAATGTGAATGATCATTTATTACAGCATAGTAATAATAATAATAATAATAATAATAATAATAATAATAATAATAATAATAATAAATTATATAAATCCTTAAATTGGAAAAAAATATTGAAATTTCTTTTAACATATAAAAAAAAGAGTTCAACTTCCAGCATTAGGGTTTTAATAAAAAAAAAACCTTCTGTTTACTAGTGATAAGTTTTACTCCAAGTTATAATATGTTTATAGCAAGCGTTGAAATTGTTTTGTTGTAAAATTTAAATGGCAAAAATGAACGGTTTAAACGGCAAAAGAACGGAAAAAATTAAATATTAGACTTTTACTTACCCATCATACGTAGTATAGGGTAAGTCTTGCAATCGTTTTGAAAATCGAAAAAATTTTTCGACGGATTTACACGTTTCGGACACTGGAGATTCCGAAAAATATATTTTTAGAGAAAAAAATTGCCGTCCGTCCGTCTGTGTGTCTGTCTGTCTGTAACCGCTTTATCTCCCGAACAAATTGAGATAGAGATTTGAAATTTTGTATATGCTTAGTATGTAAGAATGGGACGAAGTCTATTTAATATCAGCAACCTCGATTATGCGGAACTATTTTTTCGGACTCTCAAAAAAATTCGTTCTGATGAAAGGTATATAAAAATTTTCGAATTCTTTTATTTTAAGGAGTGGACGTAAAAGGCAATAAAATAACACAAATTTTGCATAAAAAACAAAATCAATCGGATAATTAGTTGTTGAGATATTTCTAATCCTATTTTCCACATTCTTTGATTTTTCATGACCCTGTATTTCATTCAAATTTCAAATCAAATATATCTTTTAATTGGAAACGAGATACTTATTCGATGCAAGAAACCGTTAGTGAATATGATTATTATTTTTGGAGTTATAAGGATGTTTCTATTACGCAATTCAGTGCTACTTGAATAGTTTGGCGTTTCATACAATTTATCGAAATTAGATCATCAGAAATTCATTAATAGAGCATGATTATGTGTTAAAAATACTTAAATATACGTTTATATTTTCTTTTGGAATTGTAATGCATTTTATAAATTATTTACATGTGTTATGTTTTCATATATTGTGCTATGCATATCCATGATGGGTAAGTATCAGTGTTCTCGCTGACATTTGACCAACATTAGTAATTTGGCTAATTAAAAATAAAAAACATTCGCCAAATGAGAAAAGTATTAGCAAAATAGATTCGCCGTGTAGCACAAAAAACTTTAATTCTTTAATGTGTTCCCTTTTTTTCAATATGTTCTAAAATAACCAAGTTTTTATAACTGTGACAGCGATTGTTATTAATCTAACTTCAACTATCCGCTACAAATATAAAAAATATGTGTAGATTAAACATATATGCATATGGATGAAAAACGAAAAAGAAAAAAAGAAAAAGAAAAAATTGAGCACTAGCAATTCGGCGAATCTAATCGCTTGTTTACTCGCCAAATGAAGAATTTAGTCGCAATTTGGCGCATTGCCGAGCGACAGCGAGAACACTGGTAAGTATTAAGGTGGCCTCCAACGACTAGTTTCAAAATTTTCTGATTTATCCTGTGACACGAAGTATTGAGCTATGATTACACTAAATTAAAGCTCACACTGACTTTTAAAGTTTTTGTGTGCGGAATCTGTCACAGACAGACAGAGGATTGAAACGAATAGGGTTTCGTCATATGTACGAAACCATGAAAAATATGGACAATTCATTTATTTTTTGTTCAAATTCTTTATAATTTTCTAATAAGGTACCCTGGGGTAATAACGCCACGTTAAGGTTCTACCAATTTTCACGACTCAGTTTTAGCTTGTATTTTTCAAACAAATATATGATTTGCTACAGCAACTCATTGACTATCTATATAAAAAAAATAATTTAACAGATATGAATACATAAAATGTAATGGCGTGATTTCTTGACCAATGCTATTTGGCGTTATTACCCACATATATGGGTAATAACGCCATGCAAACAAAACTATGAAATAATCTGGAATAATTGCATGTAGATTGCCCAATTCTAAAAATACAAACTCTCAGCTCTAGAAATTGACAAATTGCATCCTAAGCTATTGAAAATGTTCAATTTTTTGTGAAAGTGTAAGAAAAATAAAGGTGTGTTGTGGGGGGGGGGGGCGAGGATGAGGCAAAATAATATCAGACAGTGAGCTTCTTTTTGCTTAAAAAGGACCGCTTAAATGGAATTATTAGAAATATTGCACAGTTTTAACTGTGTTTATTTGAATCAGTATTTAGGATGTAGCTCGGCCACTGTAGGGAATCAACAGGGGTAAAAATTACAAGGATTGGCGTTATTACCCCGTTATAGTTATTGCGCTGTACATTTTAAATTACAAATTATCTCGAGAAGATATCCAAAATCTTCAACAACATTTTTAAAGTCCATGAAATGTACTACAAATTTATGTAATTAACAAAGTATTTCCGGATAAAAAAAAATAGTCTTCACATCACAAAACGTATCTCGCAAATTTTAGATCAAGCGTTATTTTTAGCTGCTTGTAAAAACAATAACACCTAAAAATGAAACAAATTAACTTGAAGCTGTTTTTTGCGATTTATATGACTCCAAACCCTTCTGCGCAGAGCACATGGGTGTCATTTTCCAGATTATTTCATAATTATGCAAAATATTAGCACTTGGCGTTATTACCCCGTCTGGCGTTATTACCCCAGGGTACCTTATATTTTTTTCCTTAAATGTTTGATTTTAGAGGTTATTTTTGGCATTAAAATGATTGCTCTTTAAATAACTTTATTATTATTATTATTATTTATTTGTATGATTTATATCTGGTTGCAAGATAACTGCTAAATTCACATTTAAAAATGTTTATACATTTCTTACATTCATATGGAATTTAAAGATATTTTTGTTATAATTTCAAAAATATCTACAAGGACGAATGATTAAATTATAATGCAATCTTTATACTTACTTTCCTCTAAAGTGTGAATTTGTGTAAAGGAAACAAATAAGCATTAAAAACTATTAAAGCAATTTTCCTACAAATTAGTCTGATTCGTTATATCAAGAAATGCTAGTTCAATTTACAAGATTTTTTCTGTTTACATAAATTTTTCATATCGATTGCGAAATTTAATTGTTATCTCTAATAGAGATAAAATGAATTGTGGGTGATATGCGTGTCTGTGGGCGATAGCCAGGAAAATATACCGCTTTAGAAATCTGAAAATTTGATTCCAGAAAGAGGAAAACGAGTTCCAATGCACATGCCTTTCATAATTTTTGGTAGATTTTATAAGAAATACTACAAATTACAGTCGTTACCATGAAACGACTTTTGAAAAACTTCCTTATAACTTTTCACTATGTCCATTTCATTTATTCCCAGAAACCCAAATCATCCCCATTTAAAAAGTTTATATGAATGTATACATGTACTAAAATTTGTCCGCACGATAAAAGTCGCAATTATGCACGAATCGTCTTCCAACTCGCCAAATACATAGATATAGTTAATATCTTGGCGGGGAAAGCAAATGAACACAATCGATCCAAAGGGGTGGAAATGGGGAGGGTTCAAAAGTTTGAAAACCGCCTTAACATGTTAAAACTGTTGTTAGCTTTCGTTTTTTCAAAACTAAAACAAATCACTTCACCTTTTTCATTTACGTATAAAAAACATTTCATATTTATTTACTTAGAACAGGTGTCACAAATAAAAAATTAAAAAGTTGACATGTTTCGGTTCATTCATAAGAACCGTATTCATAACACATAAAATCAGTAGAAAATATACATACATAACGATTGGTGTCCATTGCTTTCCCCGCCGAGATATTAACTATATTTGTACCTAGCTTCAAAATCTACCTCCACCTATAAACCAAGCCTTTTTTTTTCTTTTTTTTTTTTTTTTTTTTTTTTTTTTTGAGAAAGAGGATTTTTTTCTTAGAATTTTTGTTCGAAATCTTACCAATTCAACCTTTTTTTATATACAGCTGTCTCGAACAGACGTATAGCAATCGTTTAAACATATACAGGGTGATTTAGCGTTAACATTTTGTGGAAAGTATGTCATATCCAATTCTCGGGAAACAACCAGCACGCTCATTCCTATAATCAATACTTATAAGGGGACAGAGCTGAATTCAGACAATTTTCTCCTTTAGGGTTTTCTGTTGTTCAAGGGAGGGGAGGGGAGATTGTACTTTTTGACCACTGAAAATACAAAAACTCAAAAAACCAGTGGAGGACGCGGGTGGAATCTCATTGCTCAAGACTGATAACATAATTTTCTTTTCTATTTTTAGTAGAAGAAAGTATTGGAATCGTGAAAAAAATTGAACTTGTTTTCGATGGATATCCTCAGTATTTTATTTGCCGTATTCCACTGTACAAAAAATCTTGAGGGTGGATATTGCTTTTTATTGACTAATTACACTTTTTTAAATATAATTTTTATTTATAATTCGAATTAAATGTTTTATGCTTATTACATTCCCCTACCGGTGGATTTTTGCATTTTTAAATCTTTAAAAAATTTTTAATAAATGTCAAGCGCATCATTTGAATTATCTATAAACAAATGTGATCTTATTTGGACCAATAGAACGCCTTCTAGAATCCTCTGAAATGAGCAATTTATGGTATTTCTTTCTGACCCTGTATATTAATAAACTTTTGCTAAATAAATAAATAAATAAAGATGACTATAATTTATCAATAATCCAAAAGAGAGACAAACTCTTCTTCCTACGTAAAGGTGAATAAAAAGAATATTGCCCAGTTAAACTGATGGCACTGAGCTCACAAGCTACGCATGCTAATTGTACATGACAGCCTTATATTTTCAAGGGTTAATTCCGTTCAAAAAAAATTAAGGAGGGGGGATCAGCTCCCCCCTTTCCCCTTTTTATACTTAATCATTGAACCCTTTAAACTGATCAGGGGCATGCTTTATCATATAAAAAATCCATATCCAAAATTTAGAGCAAATCGGAAAATTCTTAATAAAAACCCATTTATATAATTTAAGAAAAGTTATCCTTCTCTTTTATAACCATTAAACTTCCAAAACTATTCAGAGATTTGAACGAAATCTGACAATTCTGCGTGAAAAACCCATTTATATAAATTAAGGGGAGGGGCATTAGAACCCCATTTCCCCTGTTTATATTTATCCAATGAAGACCTAATACCAATCACGGAAGCGCTTCATCAGAATGATCCTATGTGTAAATTTTAAACAAAAACTAATATTTCTGCATGAAAAACCCATTCATATCAATTAAGGGGAGGGGCATGATCCCCCATTCCCCCCTCTTATACATATCGAATGAACTCCAAAAACTAATCAGGGAAGCGCCTTATAAGGATATACCTATATACAAAATTTCAAGTGGATGGGATATTTTTATCATGAGTTATCGCGTTACATACGAACGTACGCACATACATACAGAACGGGGGGCATATTTCAGATGTGTATATTGCTGGGACGATTACTGTTTCTAAACCAATAGGAGAGCGTCATTATCACGGTCAAGTACACGCCCACACAGTTTGATTGACAGGAACTCGTGGACAATTGACGGTGCTAATTATAACGATAATCTGTTGCGGATAAAAGTGAGCTGACTGGCTGAATGGTTAGAGCGTCGAGCTCGAAACCGGAGGATATGGGTTCGAGTCCATCGCGGGCCGAGAGTCCGTTGGTGATTTTTTTTTTAATTATTGGAGGCTGTCTTTTATTAATAAATAAGACATTTAAAAAAAATATTTCAAACCCTTTTAATATTCTAAATATCGTTCCAAAATGATTTATATATATATTAAACAAATGGGAAAAAAAGTATTCTGCGAAAATATCCGTATAAGCAAAATTATTACTTTAATTTTTATTTATTTATTTATTTATTTATTTCAGGATCAGAGGAAGTATAATTTCTAATTGAAGTAAATAAAATTCAGTCATTTTGAAAAAAAAAAAAAAATCTTTCGTACCTTTAATTTTTAATTACCGAGTACAAATTCAAACAATCCGAGTACAAATAAATAATAAACACACACGATCAATTGTCCACGAGTTCCTGTCAATCAAACTGTGTGGGCGTGTACTTGACCGTGATAATGACGGTCTCCTATTGGTTTAGAAACAGTAATCGTCCCAGCAATATACACATCTGAAATATGCGAACGGGCGGGTACATAAGCTCTCAGGCTATGATAGCCTGTGAACTAAAAAACTGATAATTCTGCATTAAAAACCCATTTATATAAATTAAGGGGAGGGACATTAGTCCCCGTTCCTTCTCTTATATATATCGAAGGAATTCCAAAAAATAATCAGGGAAGAATATACATATATCCAAAATTTTAAGTGAATTGGATATTTTTATCATTTTTATCATATTTTATTCACGTTACGCACATACGCACACACAGAACGGACGGGCACATAAGCTCCCAGGCTTTGATAGCCTGTGAGATAATAACCCATTGCTATGGCGCAGACTTATTTCAGAAATTCGGAAGAAATTTTTTAATTGGCCGGATCAGCTTTTATTTTAAAATTTATTTTTCATTTCATGTTTATAAAAAATGTGCATACGAAATAATTAATGTTTAAAATGTCACGAGAAGGGGAGAATTTTTTTTTTTTTTTCGGATTTTAGTTCTTTCATTTCTTTTATTTTAAAACTATTACTTTTTTGTTGTTTCGAAGACATTTTAGGTGTATTTTTAGCTACATTCTTTTTACGGCTTGTATTACATTTTTTGTAATTTTAAATTTTTAACAAAATATGACTTTTCATAACTTTTCATAACTTCATAACTTTTTTCATTAATTAATTACTTTTTGTGATAATGCTCAGTACGATTAAAAAAATTATGGGGCTTCCACAAGTAGTAATACCCACCGCCAGGAATTTTCTCAATACATTTATTAAAATAATTTTAAGTATATTTAAGATAATCCCAATTACAGGGCCTGATTACTGCACAGGCTAACTAGGTTGTAGAATTGGGCCCTCAATTGAAAAGGGCCAAATTTAATAAAATGATTTAGAAAAAAAAATTCTTAATATTGCAGTTCTTACAATTATTTTCTCAAAAAAATAAAATGATTTTGGTTAACCTCTTTGACAACAATATGACAATCTAATGAGAAACTTTCAAAAATTCCGGGGGAGGGGGGAGCTGGCAAAAAATCTAACTTACTATTTTGGTCGATGGAGGCTTCGAAAAGGTGCTGGGCCTTGGGCCCCCTATAACAAAGGCAGATCCAGTCCTCTACTTAGAAGGGGTCATGGCTTTTTTTAGGGGGGGGAGGGTGTCACATTTCTTAATAATAATTTTGATATTGAAGACTGCTCTCATGTCCAAAGTGGCTACTTTTCAGATAATTTTGGGAAGTCATTTTAATTCATAAATCCAAAAAAAAAAGTATTAATATTTGCAAAATTATAAAATTTTTACATTTTATTCAAATATCAGGAAATTGAAGAATTCTCCATTTTCGTATAAAGGCAAAGAATTATTCAGAAATACAGCAAGAATTTTAAGAAAATTTTTAGACTTAAGAGTTACAAAAGGCCGTCATGAGCAGTGTGGAATTCAGACACTTTTCTCCGGGAGGGGGATTACACATTTTTACCATTCAAAACACAAAATCTTAAAATTTCCGGGGGGATATTTGATAGCTCTGGATGGGGAAATCCCCCCCCCCGGGCCACCACCTAATTCAACACTGGTTATGAGGCAACAATTGGCTTCGCGGCCTGAAATTCAATTTAAAACTTCACATTTTGCGAAGATTTCCCGAAATATTCTTTATCTAAAAATGGAAAAACACTAATCAATCACATTTGTTCTGAATAAATGCACTTGCAAATGTCTTGCATTTGAGATTAAAAATGAATTTATGGATGCGTAAGAAATTTCCTGCTTTGTATTTAAGTATAGTTTCAAAGAGACATAAAGATTCGCATTGCAGAGCAAGGGATAAATTTGAAAGAATGTAATACATATTTCATTTTTAAAATATCATTTAGAAATTTCCTTCGTTCAGGGGGGGGTGTCATGACCCCCATGACCCCCCCCCCCCCTTGGATCCGCCGCTGCCTTAAAAAGGGCTCTGCTAATCCGGGCATATCTGCAATTTTTCAATTTTTAACGTTGAACTAGCTTACTGGTTTACTAGTTTACTAGTTATCCTTTAGTGATTTTAAAAAGAGATGCCTTATACAAATTGATATGAAGCCATGTGTTTTATGTTTTACAGAAAGAAAATATTAAATTGATTAATTTTAGGGATGTGACGAATATTCGGCCACTATTCGGTATTCGGCCTATTCGGCCCTTTTGCCGAATATTCGGTTTGCCGAATATTCGGTTGGCCGAATATTGAAGGCTTGTTGACCGAATACTTCGGCCGAATACCTGTAGCCGAATATTTAGAGATATCTTGCCGAATATTGCTAAAATATCGCCGAATAGTGAAAGATATCTTGCCAAATAAATTTCGGATTTAAAGAATTTCATTCTTGCAATTTTTTTTTCCTCTAATCCAAATTGGCTACTTCATTTATGAAGTCATTCTCACTCTTACAAAATATAGAGTTATTCAGATATTAAAAAATATACAGCATTTCTGTATTTCCTATAAAAGTTAGTGATATTCTAGAAAATGCAGCCCAAGTTGGAGATTTAATTGTACGGGAAATGTCATCATTAGAGAATGATATATTACAATTCAAAATATAAAAATACTGCCTTATTCTAAAACGCTTGAATATTTATTAATGTCTGCAAATTCCATGCACATATAAAAAAGGCTCTTATGAAATTCATAACTTATTTTCTATAAAGTAAGAAATGAAAAAATTTATTCACTAGGTGTGTTAATGAAGATTCATTTTCAAAATTAAATATAATATATCTCCATTCCAAATACAACGGTACATCTGAAAGCAGAACTTATGTCAAACTCGATACACATTAGATGACACAACTTGGTTTATGAAGATGGTTTTATAAATATTTTAATATAAATTCTAAATACTCAACAAAATAATTTTTTCATTCTATAGTTTTCACTTTTAAATAATTATTTGCATAATTACTGACTTAAATATATAGCATTATTATGTATATATTTTTAATTTAATCTTCCTTCCTTCATGTTGTTATCAATTTCTATTTATCCTTTTAATGCTTGTTGAATAAGTGGAATATTGAAGTTGAATATTGTATGTGCCGATTCAAATGTCAAAGATTTTGTTAACATATGCATTCTACTTTAAGCATAACCTTTTGCTTTAACGTAATTTGTAATTTAAAGTTTTGCATCTGATTTCAGAACAGTCTCGTTTTTACAAATTTGCTTATCATTAGGGACACAAACTCTAAATGATCAAATTTACTTCATCAAAGGTTATTTCAGAAGGTATGTCCTTGTGAGTTCTGAGAGAGAGAGAGAGATTAAGAATATTACTGATTTTGGATACAAGAAGGATCAATTGATAGTAAATGTGAAGTACATTCTTCATATTTTAATGGAAATATTTTCCCATCTTGACTTACTGAAAAACAATTTGATGTCCATTAGAATAAAGGATATAATGCAATTTCATAATTTTTTTGTGTTAAAATAAGTTTTTCAAATTTAAAAATACATTTAAAAGCACATTTAAGAATAATAATTATTAATGAGCTCCTATTTTTTAAATTATATATAATGAAAATTTATTTTCTTTATTGGAAAAAAAATTTTACTATTCGGCCGGCCGAATATTCGGTATTCGGCCTACAATTTGGCCGAATATTCGGTATTCGGCTATTCGGCCAAATCACTATTCGTCCCATCACTAATTAATTTACTATATCAGTTCACAAATTATTACTCGCATGAACACAGCCTTATAAGATTCAGTCAGAATAGTGAGAAAATGCAATTATTTGGAAATTAATGAAAAATTAGTGAAAGATATTATTGAATGTTTAAATGCTAAATGCGGACGCACTTTTAACGATATGCAGTCAATTTATTTCTATATGTAAACTTATCCTCCATAGATGGCAGCACTATTAGTTGTTTTCAACATTTACCATCAATTTTTAATACACTTGGAAATATTATGGCTTTACAAACCAAATAATTATTTTTCCTTAAGGTAAACTAAATTGTAGAAAAGGACAATTTTTTAAATACTTGTATAAAATTTCTCGATGAACATTTAGTGTATAAATGGCAATATTTACAATTTCTCATAAATTGTATCTTATTCATACAGCCTATGGTAACAAATATTTTGGATAAATTTTCAAATAAGAATATGTGCCATTATTAAAGTAACTATTAAAGTAATCAACAAAGTTGCATTTTTTATTATTTAAAAACTTTTGTAACCTACCTAAAGCGGTTAAAATATATAATACTTGAAATTTTTGGGAGTGAAATTGTTTTAGTTAATTTAAAATAACTTTTGATTACAATTAACAAGACAGCAGTGTATTTTTGAACTCATCAACAAATTATTGAAGTTGCAAAAGAATGTGTGCTATTTCTTATTTTACTTAGTCATAATTAAAAGTACATTAAGAAATTCTCATTTTTACATTAAAAAATAATTAAAATATTATTGTATTTATCTGATATTTTGAGAAAGACTTTTACATTTTATAGCTTACTAGTCACGAGTTTTTGACATATTTATTTTCTATTTTGAGCTAGCTAAATAGCAATTATTTTTGAAAATTGAAAAAAATGCTTTTTTGAAGTAAAAGTCTTTGAATTATTATAATTATATTATATTTTATTTTTATTGTTATTTTTTTTAAATGGAGAAATAGCAAATCTTATTCAATCTTCATATGTAAAATATTTCAAAGAATTGAAAATAAATGAAATTCTTCATGAAATGAAATATTTCAAAAAATAGAATAAAACTATACAAAATAATAGTAATTATAATGCTAATAATAAAATGCTAATACCAACAAATATACAAATTAATTTCCATACTTAAAAAGTTTTAAGAGCATTAAACTAATATTATAATATAAACTAATAAATGATTCACTTGCGTAAAACTTCAGGGAGCATCGCAAGGCCAATATTTTTTAAGATTTATTACGATGAATCATGCATAACATTACTGTACGTATTTTTGGCAGCAATAAATGTATAGTCTTAAAGATAATCTTCATTATAGACTGAAATGTGACATTATTTTTTTTTTATATAAATATGTATATAACGTTTAAAATAAGCTATTATTAAAAGTGAATTGACTTGATAGCAAAAGCAATATAATTTTAAATATAATTTAAACTTTAGGAATAACTTGCATTCATAGATGGCAGCACTACATAATTTTGCAAATGTTCGGAGCATTGTTTTAGAAAAAAAATTTAAAATAATGAATAAATACACTTATTTTCCGTTCAATTTTAATATAGAATATTTAATAAAAGTAAAATCCTAGCATCATCTTCAAAACCTTTATTTTTTCCTATTTTTTCAGAAAAATTTCATGCTTAAGGCTGACGGATAGGCCGATAGGGAATTATTGCCAAACATTTTACATTTTTAAACATATTTACACGGTAAATTTATTTTACATTTCAGGATATTTTTTTTTAAAGTATTGTTGTCAAGTCTACGCCAGTACAAATAAAAAATTCTCGTTCTAGCAACAAAAGGATTTTCACATGTATTCTAAAAGATAAATAAAATTTTAAAATAATAAAATCCATATGCTTTAGCGGTAAATAGAAGAAATTACATCATATTTAAAATGATCAAACAAAATGTTGCAAAAATAATTAAAGTTAAAAGTATATTTACACGAAACATTTAATTTCTATTTTGAGATGGTTATTTTAGCACTTTCCAACAAAATTGAAAAGTGCTTATACGCTGGTGTCCAAAAGTTAAGCATAATTGGTAATTATTTTTAAGTAATGAGAGAAATATAAATCGAAATGTGGTCAAACTCCAGGTGTGTAAACAAAATAGTACGCGTCATATATTTTCACGAAGAGTTTTCCCTGAAATCAAACAGGGGACCGTCAACAAATTAAAAAAAGCGAAGATCTTTTGGATAACCCTGTCAAAACTAATATAGCAAAAGTGTTCAAACTGCACATTATGATTAATTAGCTTATTGTAATGTACTGTGTATTTTTATAAGGATAGTATGTACACTCGTAGAGAAATTAAGGTTTTTATAAAAACAGTCCTAAATTTTTTCAAGTTTTTTGCTTATAATTTGAAGAGTTCGTATTATAAAGTAATGTTATTTTCTGAAAATGTGACAAACATCATTGTACACAATACCCTGTCATCAGAATTTAAAAATAATAAAAATTGTATAAAAAATGAGTATGTGTAGTAAATAATTTTTTATTGCGCATGCGTCAACGATATCAAAATGTCATTTGCATATTGTGTTAGCTAAATGTATAGAGCAACTTCTGTAAAAGTTTCAAAAACATAGCTTGAAAATTCTGAAAATGGTCGCTTATAGAATCAACTCAAAATCCGTTATTTCTAAAGGAAGCAAAAAAATCAGGGGTTTTACCTAAATATAGTTGTACGTGCAATATTGTGTAGGCACTAAACAATGGAATATGGATACAGCCCCTCATCTTTTTTCTTCATTTAGGGAATAAAGGATTTTGATCTCATTCTATCAACGATAATTTTCAGAATTTTTAAGCTACGTTTTTGAGACTTTCACAAAAGTTGCTCTATACATTTAACTAACATAATATGCAAATGAAATTTTAATAGCGTTCACGCATGCGCAGTAAAAAATTATTTAGTAAACCTGCTCATTTGTCATACAATTTTTATTATTTTTTAATTCTGATGACAGTGTACTGTGTACAATGATGTTTGTCATTTTTTCAAAAAAGAACATTATTTTATATTAAGAACTCTGCAAATTATAAGCAAAAAATTTAGGACTGTTTTTATAAAAACCTTAATTTCTCTACGAGTATACATGCTATCCTTGTAAAAATTATCACAGTACATTACAATAAGCCAATTAATCATAATGTGCAGTTTGAACGCTTTTGCTACATTAGTTTTGACAGGGTTATCCAAAAGATCTTCGTTCTTTTTCAATTTGTTGACGGTCCCCTGTTCGATTTCGGGGAAAACTCTTCGCGAAAATATGTGACGCGTACTATTTTGTTTACACACCTGGAGTTTCGGCACATTTCGATTCATATTTCTTTCATTACTTAAAAATAATTACTTAATTACCAATTATGCTTAACTTTTGGACACCAATGTACATTCGGTTTGTCTGTCTGTCTGTCCATCTGACCACGCTTTGACTCTCGTAAATAAACTCGGATTTTCATGCAATTGTTAAAGCTCATTTAGGGTTACCAAAGAATGTTTTGTCTAGCATATGAAGAATGTACGATTTATGGTTTAATTACAGGGACACTTAAAATAATTCGATTATATTATGGTATATGTGGAAAAAACGTTTAGTTACAATTTTAATGACATTACGATATTTCAAATTTATTGAAACTTATATAAATCACTGAATTTCACTACGATCAAGTTAAAACAAAGCTTTCATAGCATTTTTTATTAATTTAGAGAAACACAAAAGAAATCGGTTACAGTACTGTCTTTGTGTTATGATTGCTGGAACGTGCGTTTTAAAATTCAGTATTCGCTTTAAAATTTAATTAGTTTTTTTTAAAATATTATTGATATATTTTTTAATATTCTTTATCTATACAGTAAAGCATCGTTTATACGACGATCACTTATACGACATTTACATTTATACGACGTTTTAATGTGGTCCCGATTCATTCCTATTCATTTTAATGTAAAAGTATATCTTTTATACGACGCCCAAAATCGTTTATACGTCGATTTTTCGAATTTGTATAGGTTTATTTTTATTTATTTTTCTTGTATATTTTACGAAAAAGCGGAAGTTGGCAGCTATGAATGACACCAAAGAGCGTGTTTAAATGCACTCCACACTATAAAAATGTGGGCTGGTGTTCCATAGTCTGAAAAATCAGCTTACGTGAACAGATTACACTGGGAGGGGCCATTCTTTTTTCGGGGATGGTCAGCTTTCCCGATCTGTTTTAAGTTGCAAATAGACTATCCTTCTAACTGTTATCAGTATTGGCAACTTTTAGTTGGCCACGCTGGGTTTTTGATCTTTATCTTTAAATGGAAAGGAAATGATGTACTGCAAATGAGGAACCTTTCGGTAAAACATAAATAAAGGTACGCATATTTAAATTGCTTACTAATCCCCCCCCCCTCCGTTTTTAAGATTATTTGTTTATTTTGGTTTATTTTGGTCTGTTTAATTTAAAAATGCATGCAAATCATCTCGTTAAACATAAAAATTAAATGAGAACAAAATTAATTCCAGTTTTGAAAGTGAAAATCGATTATACGTCGTTATCGTTTATACGACGTTTTTCGGTAGTCCCTTCGGCGTCGTATAAACGATGCTCCACTGTAAATTGTATACCTCATATTCAGGACTGCAAAAAATTATTCGCATACCATTATCCTTATTAGAAGAATTTGCTGAAGGGGAATTTTCGACTGAAATATATGTGTCTGTTAAATGAATTAAATTTTGGATTGAATGTTGTTAATACATACAATCTCTATATCATATACAGGGCTATTAAAAACTCGGATAATTTTCCGATCGTAGATTGGACCAACTGAAATTTGGGGTTATGAAATGCAGTATGCATTTCAAATATTCACATTAATGTTGAAATAAGATGTAATATTTTAATTTTTTTTTAATTGGTGCAGTTTTGTTACATTATTCTGAATGTGTTGGAAACTGCTTCAAAAAATATATTTGACGCATGATTTTTTACTTGCTTGTTTTAACAATTGCTGTGAGCTCTAAGACAGCACAAATAATACTTCCTTTTCTTAAGAAAAGTATTCTTACATGAATATAAAAAAAAGAAAATATTAGAGATAAATACGTCAGTTTTAAAATAATACATTTAAAATGTCTTATTTAAAACAGCTTTCTTATGGCCTCGTTCAAAAATACTAAGACACAAAAAGTCTTTTTACTTAATTCCTTCTATATTACCTTATTTGTAAGTATTCAAAAGATCTTATTTAATCAAAGACGGAAACAGCCATCGAGTACTTTAAATAGAAACTGGCCAACCTTCAAATTTTCCAATCAACATAAATGAATGGAAATCCTGTTACAAGAAGGCAGGGTTGAGTTTCTCCCGGAAGAAACCCATTTCTTCCAGGACAGTGGAAGAAACTGGAAAAAACCGGAAGAAACTGGAAGAAATAAAAGAAACTCCAGAAACCAAAATAAATGCTCAAAGTTAAAGTATATTAACTATATAAACGAATTAAAGTATAATTACATGAAATCTAAATTGAAAAATTTAATTATTATTATTATTATTATTATTATTATTATTATTTTATTTTATTTTATTTTATTTTATTTTACTTTATTGCAAAGATAAGTTATTTTATTAATAACAAACTTCAGGTTCAGCAGACATTTTCAGGTGATGGATTTTTACTACTCTAGAGGTGGAGGGATTTATTATTATTATTATTATTATTAATTACGCTATTTATGTAAAAAGAAAGAGAAAAAACCCACATACAAATTGTTTATTTCTCATATAAAAAAATATTTTTTTTTACATAAAAATCCCTTATTTCAAACTGTGCAACGCTGTAAATAAATAAATTTGTAATTTTTTATACTAACAATTAGCATGAATACCTCAATGCTGTAGTGTTCTAAAAATATCTATGGGTATGTCAAAATGCTTTTAAACTATCTTGAAGTGTAGGACTTTGAAAATAAATCTTCATTTTTGCATTCATCAAATTTAATCGAGAAATTGATTGCAGCATCCTACTGCTAATTTTTTTTTTTTTTTTTTTTTTTTTTTTTTGCTATACTGTGCTACCCTTGCTGCATTGTACTAAGAAAAATTAGAATTTTAATGATTTTTTTTAATACTAGGATCGATTGATACAGGTTTTTAAGGCAAATACCAATTTTCAGAAAATTCAAAGTTTCAGCCAAAAGTGAAAGCATCCAAAAATAATTTAAGTAATTAAATTGTATGTTTTAATGTAATTAATACATACATAAATATACATAAATGTAAATTAATTATATTTATTGTATTTATTAATTATGCACAATTGTTAGTTATCCAAAAACTTTATTTTCATATACAATAATAATACAAAACATAATTAATTCATCAATTACACAGAAAGATTTTCTAATTATAAGAATTTCATTTAATTAAAATATATTTCAGTTTTAAGTATACACATCTTGATTTTCTTCTATAATGATTTTTGTAAATGATCATTTATTACTCTAGAACTTTCTCAAAGAATATTTGAAACACTAATGCAGTTTAAACTAAAAATTTTCTATAAGATGATTGCTAATTCATGACTGATAATTATAAACAACGAAGTTCATTGCAATACACTCATTAGAGTTGATACAGTTCAAATCAATGACTAATGTTGAAAATTTCCGAAGAAAGAAACAAGAACTTTGGAATACTGAGTTTCAGTCAAGCCGAATTTTTTCAGCCATATTTTTGGAAAAACTCAGATTTTGGGCCGAAAATGAAACCATATTTTTAATCGATCTCTGTTTAAAACAGTAATATTAAAAATTTAACATTAAGCTTTTAATATTACAGTAATTATTGTATATTACTTACATTAGTAAAATTGATGTAAATTAAAAGCTTTTATTTAAATGGGTTTCATTCTACCATTGGTAAAGAATCCCTACTATTTACTACTAGTTTCAGAAATTTAAATAATTAGAAAAATATCTTGGTAAAATTGAATTGAATAACATTTAATTAATTTTGTGTATTTTAATTTTGGATAAAATTTCTTTTCCTTTAGCCAATGGTTGCAGATCTCTAGACAGGTGTTGTGTGTGATCTTGGCTAAAAAACTGATGTAATTATTAATTTAGTATATATATATATTTAATTAAATTTCCTTAGGCCCAATGGAATTAACTCAATAACATTATAGGAAGAAGATATTTATTATATCTTACAAAATTGAAAATATATGGTAAATTCTAGAAGAAAAACAGTTTCTTCCATTTCTTCCACTTGGAAGAAACCTATTTCTTCCGGCCGGTTTTTTCCATGGTTTTTTCCGCGGTTTTTTCCACTGCGGAAGAAACTTGCCAACCCTGCAAGAAGGTTGCCACTGGTTTATTAATTATAATTAAATCTTCCGTAATCTACAGGGTGATTTTAAAAAACTTTGACAAAGTGATATGACAAATCATAGCATACGACAAGGATAAAAAAATTACATAGAAACATAGGGCCGCAAATCACTTATTGAGTCACAAATACAGGGTGTTTCATCCTAACTCAATTTGGGTTGACAATCATAAGGTTCAGAAAAGTGGAGTATATTTTAATAAAACATTTAACAGACATTTTTATCTTTGTTATAAATGTGATAACACCAAACAAAAGTGGCAGAAGTTCGCATTATGCGCACCAACAATATGCACTTTACACTTCAAATTTTACTGTGATAAGCAATTTATACGGTATCATCGATTGCTGGAGCAATATGTTTTCCCAGATCTTTTCATGATGTTATCACATTTCATACAAAATAAGGTATATATCGTTGCATTCCCATTTCAATATTTTTATTTTCCTCGAAATTATTACTTTCAAACCAACTGTAGCTAGAATAAAAAACTCTGTATTTGTGACTCAATAAGTAGCTTGCGACCCTATGTTCCTATGTATTTTTTTCATCCTTGTTGTATGCGTGATTTGTCATATTATTTTGTCAACTTCTTTTTTTTTTTTTTTTAATCACCCTGCATTTAAAGCCGATCAAATTAGCATGTTGTTATATTGTGCTGTGTGTGAACGGGGGTTGACAAGAGTAGTTAATAGGGGGCAAAGTCCCCTAGTATATTTTTAAAAATTCATTCCAAAATTTAGAAAATTCTGTTATTTTGCATTCCTGTTTTTTTTCCTTTGGGGAGGGGTGTTTATAAAAAATCAAATCATTAATATTAAATTTTTTTTCTTTTTTTCAGGTAAACAATTTGCGATGATGAATATCTATTGGACTGAGTTCGCAATACTATTGTGTCTTTTGGTTGGTAATCTTCTATTTGGTAATCTTCCTTTCCTCCTCGTGAAACTCGTAAGCTTTTTCACCAGTCAAGAAGATGAATGGCACAAGAGGATAAAACTGTCCACTTTCTTGCTATATGCTGCAGCAGGGGTATTTATTTCTGACAGTTTTGTAGTTCTTTTGCCGAAAACTAGCCATGAGTTTACAAAAACAGCGTATCATTCACATGAACAGAATGGTACGTATATACATTTTATTGAAATTTATATTTTGATTTTTAAACTAACAGAAAAAAAATGAAAATTATTTAGATGATTTTTAATATTTTTAATATTTAAATAATGATTGGTTGTGTTTATGACGACCGATTATAACACGAGGGACATAGGCCCTAAAGGGGGGGGGAAATGCCCTCCGTGGGGGTCTTTCTAAGAAAACCTAAATCGTATTTACGCAAGGAAATCCAAGACTTGAAGAAAACCACGGTAAATTCCATAAAATTACGCCGACGGGTGCAATTGCGTTCAAATCCAGCACCTCCCGTCTACCGATTTCGTATGTAGAACCTCTCAGCCAAAGATGGGTCTTTAAATAATGGAACTTTATATGTAGTCTTCGAGTGCTTTTTAAACTAAATACGACCAGCTTGTTATTTAAAATAAAGGGCCAAAATTTAAGTTTTTATATCAGAAATTGAAAATGCTACAGTTATATTTTCAATGTATGGTGAAAGTAGGGTAACCTGGGGTAATTATCAGACAGAGAGAAGTGGGGTAATGGACATACAGAGATAATACTCATGCACTAATCGGAATCTGGCCAAAACAGGTTTCATTATAGTTAAATCAGCTATTTTTCTATTTCAATTTGTATTACCGTAGTAATTAATGGCTTACTCTAACTTGCAGAAAATTAGTTTCCTAAATGCTATAAAAAATTACTGTTTAACATTTTTTTTCGCAGATTTCAATTTTCAATTTCTAGTGCAGTATGGCTAGTATGTGTAGTATGTTTAGTGTAGAATGGACAGTAGTAATCTAGTATGGCGCGTTTCTAGTATAAATGCTGCTTCGTTTTTAGATACTAAGATATGTTATCGTTTAAGAAACAACGACTTAACATTGTTTGGATGAACATCTGAGAACAATTCGAATAATTAAAAAAGTATAACTTGTTTACGACTAACTGTGCATCAGGAAGTCAGGATTTTCGTTGAAAATAGGCGTATTCGAACGCGCCTGTGGATGAGTTTGACCAAAAATCGTGATTATCGGACTATGCAACTTTTTCCCGTTTTTCTATGGCCCCATTCCGATGTTCATAGGCTCTTTGCAGACGTTACTGACGATGACGTGCTGTCAGCACTGGAACGTGTTTAGGTTGCCGGCTGCATATGCATATGCGCAACACTGTGTGTTTAGAAACAATTTCTGGTCTTCTACTGATGTAGCTGTTGGTGATTTCGGCTGTTGCAACTCTTCCGTTATGACGACTAATGCGTAAAAATCTCCGTTCACCTGTTGAATCAATGCGCCATGGGCGTCACACCACAGGTCGAAGACTCGTCATTTTACCATCTATATATCACTTTCGATATGTGCTCACAAAGACTGCAAATGATCAGAACACTAAATGCGCCGTTTCACATACTGACATTTCCAGTCGTCGAGTCATAACGATTTAAACTTTATCAAAGTCTAATAAATCTGCTGATTTTCCCATTATGATGCTAATCATGCTATAAGGTACCCTGGGGTAATAACGCCACGTTAAGGTTCTACCAATTTTCACGGCTCAGTTTTAGATTGTATTTTTCAAACAAATATATGATTGGATACAGCAACTCATTGACTATCTATGTAAAAAAAAATAATTTAACAGATATGTATTCATAAAATGTAATGGCTTGATTTATTGACCGATGGTATTTGGCGTTATTACTCACCTATATGGGTAATAACGCCATGCAAACAAAACTATGAAATAAGATGGAATAATTGCATGTAGATTGCCCAATTCTAAAAATACAAACTCTACAAACTTAGAAATTGACAAATTGGATTTTAAGCTATTGAAAATGTTCAATTTTTTGTTAAAGTGTAAAAAAAAATAAAAGTGTGGTGTTTGTGGGGGGGGGGGGATGAGGCAAAAGAATATATTAGATCGTGAGCTTCTTTTTGCTTAAAAAGGACCGCTTACATAGAATTATTAGAAACATTGCACAGTTTTAACTGTGTTTATTTGAATCAGTATTTAGGATGTAGCTCGGCCACTAAGGCCAAGGATTGGCATTATTACCCCGTTATAGTTATTGTGCTGTACATTTTAAATTACAAAATATCTCGAGAAGATATCTGAAATCTTCAACAACATTTTGAAAGCACATGAAATGTACTACAAATTTATGTTATTAACAAAGTATTTTGGATAAAAAAAAAATTGTCTTCACATCACAAAACGTATCTCGCAAATTTTAGATCAAGCGTTAATTTTAGTTGCTTGTAAAAACAATAAGACCTAAAAATGAAACAAATTAACTTGAAGCTGTTTTTTGCGATTTATATCACTCAAAACCCTTCCGCGCAGTGCACATGGGTGTCATTTACCAGATTATTTCATAATTATGCAAAATATTAGCACTTGGCGTTATTACCCCGCCTGACGTTATTACACCAGATCACCTTATTTAAATACCAGCCGAATCCAATGTGTCCTAGGCCCGTGATGAATGGCAAATAAATGAGGCTTAAATTTATATGATTTTATATGTTTAACTACAATTTATATTTTTTAAATAAAAAATTGCAAAAAATATTGAATTGAAAGTAGTATGTGCTATTTAGCGTAATTTGATTTTTGGAGTCTATATGCACAGAAAGAGATATTTCATAATTATGTAAAATATTAGCACTTGGCGTTATTACCCCGCCTGGCGTTATTACACCAAACCACCTTATTTTGAAATACAATACATGGGCGCTTTATACACCCCAACCTGAGCCGGGAACGCGGTTTTGTTCCTTTGGAGCTTATTGGAGCATAGATAGAGAGTGGTCTTAAAATATATGTTGATTTATGTATATATTAATTACTTCAATACATACAATTTAATTAATTAAAAAAATTTCGAATTTTCGTTTTCGGCCGAATATAGAAAAATCCCCGAAATTAGGTTTTGGACTTAATTTTTTTCCCGTCGATACTTAATTATTACAGTAAAGTATTTTATTCTTTTTGAGTTTAATTATTCATTAATAAATTAGTTTTAATTCAATTTTGACTAGTTACAGAAACCTTAATTGTAAATAAAGACTACTTCTATACAAATCAAAGAAAATAATAATTATTGTTTTCAAAATATAAAAGAAACCTCCCACACAATGAAGTCTTAGTAATTTTTCAAAGTGTGAATGAAAAATCATTGCATCATACACATTTTATTTTTATAAATGAATATGAGCAATATGTAATGAGCAATGTATCTGCTCGAGGTCATATTAATATGTCAAATTGTAAATACAAGGTATAACAAAATAAATCACTTGCGACTTATTTAATTCCATATTTAATCATGATAATGGAAATGAGTACATCATATAATATTTATTTAAAACTATTTTTGAAAAATGCAGTATCTGTAATATTATGTAATGTTGTCAATATTCCTGCTACTTAATAACCGAGTAAGCAGCGAACTTTTTTATTCGATGGTATATGTTCACAACTGTGCTTTATATCTTCTTAGTTTGTTACTAGTATTACTACGATACGATTGAAATGGCTGAATAGATAAAAAAGTAATTTTTAGGTGAATTTATAAGATTATGTATAGTTTATTCTTGTCTAGGATGCATGTACATTAAAATGGAAGATAGTGATAAATACGTAAAAGATTTGACGAAAAAAAAAGTCATTGCATTTATATTTTATATTTTTAAATATGTGTTTGCTCGAAGCGATATTATCTATCAAATGATAAAAAGATATTCCAAATTAAACCACTCCAGATCTATTAAAATTCATAGTCGATTATGGTAAGAAAAAACAGGATTTTATATAACATTTTCTTTAACTACTTTGTAAAATCCGGTATCTGTAATATTATATAATATTATCAAATACTTTTGCTACTTAATCGCCGAGTAAGCAGCCAACTTCCGTATCTGATAGCGTATGATCGCAAATGCGATTAACATAAGATCCTATAATTTTTTTTCTACTGTTACTATGATGAGATTGTAAAATGCTGAATGTACTAATTCAATTTTTAATATTATAAGTTACTGTTTATTCATAACGATACATGCACTTTAAATAGATAACGGAATAAATGTGGGAAATATATGACTGAAAATTCATTGCATATACATTTTATTTTTGGAAGAACATATCTGTCCGAAGCGATATTATATATCAAATGAAAAAAAACAGAAAATCGAAAATAAACCACTCGAGACCTTCATATTTGATTATAGTAATGCAAAACAGAATATTACATAACAGTTATCTTTAATTATCTTTTAACAATCCAGAACCTGCAATATTATGTAATGATCATTACATAATATTGATATCATACAAAATATCATACAAAATATTGATATCGATATCAGTATTTTTGCTACTTATATGCCAAATAAGCAGCTATTTTTTTTATCTGAGCGTACATTATCAAGACTGTGATTATCACATGATCTTACTATTTTGCCACATACTACGATGCGGTTAAAAAACGGTCAATATGGCAATCAAAATTCTTATTTTTAACCATTCTATATTGTTTATTCATTCTTAGAGTTAAACGAAGAGCACAGGCACTTTAAATAGAAGGATACAGTAAAAAAATACTAAAATCATGCAAGCTTTTTCATAGAGGGAGTAAAGTTTATAGGTTATCAATGCATTTTATTTGTGAATAAATATAAAAAAGTTTAAAATGTTCGAAGCCAGTTACGGACGATTTTACGGAAATTCTACTGGGATTTAATACGCCATGCGCTAGTACAATTCACTGTTTTTAATCGAAAAATTCTTGTAAATTAAGAAGCATTTTCTGAAATTTCTGGACATTTTTTCCGTTAACAAAACAGGGAATTAAACTGACGCCCTAATTGCCAGAACAATCTCCGTAAAATAGTCCCTTTTTTTACAGTGATACATATTATGTATATACTACACTATGAGATTGCTCTAAATATTCCTACTGGCAGAATGCGGAATACAAAAGAATCTATCTTGAAAACTGTTCTAAATATGAGGAAAAGTCAAAAAGAGAGATGTTCATTGCCGCTGATTTAGTGTAAATGAACTGCAGTATGTGTAAGAATACCCAAAATCGAAAGCTAAATATGCAACTTAAACTTTGTCGATACCAGACAGAACAATGGCTGTTTTACTTACACAGAACAATAATGTGAGAATATGTCTAGGAATTGCTATAAAAACCATAATTTAGATGAAGATTATCTTTATTTTCTAGGTTAGAGTAACTAACTGTCTGTTAGTCATAAAAGTGTTCGATTTTGCTGTAAAAATTAGAGGATTGCAGCAGTTATTTATATTTTTACTATTTTATCTACCACTGTTTCATAGCAATAATTTTCGCAGTAAATTTCTTCTGGAAAGTTGTCTTTATATTATTGATTGAAATAATGGTAGACAAAATAGTTAAAAATTACTTGCCGAAGGCAATCATACAAGTAAGTGATTCACACAAACTGACATTCGAAAGGGTCTACCGGGATATATATATAAAGTAAAATAGCCCTCGGGACCGATGTCTAAAATAACGTATCTGATAATAAGTCTTACCGTGAGAATAAAATATAGCGTGTTTTTAGCTTCTAACCTTGAACTCTCTTTGAGATAACTGGAAAATTATACCCTAGCGCCACAAAATTTATAATACGCTTTTCTCAAAAAGTATATAAATTTAAAAAATGAAACGAATATTAATTGTTGAAGAATATATAACTTCATATTATATTCATTTTTCAGATTTTTACGCAATTTTTAACATTGAGAAATAAATGAAAATGTTTTATAGAGAAATATTAATGTAGTAATATTATGTTTACACCGATCAAAAAGTTATAAAAAAAATTTGTAAGTTCCTTAACCAAAACAAATTTCATTAAAATCAAAAATGCGCTTTTTGAAATTTCTTTTTTGCAGAAATATGCTGCTATCAATCGATTGATCAATTCCTGGCAATTCATCTCGGGAATGTTGCATAAGTCAGAAATAGCTCATGAATTACACTGGTCGACAAAACAAACAAACAAACAAAAAAATATCCTTCCCTGATAATAACAATAATAAAAAAATAGTTGGCCTATAATAATATAACCTTCCTGATTCTAATATCTCATGAAAATTTCTCCATCACGTAACTTTTTTAAGAGAGACAGTTTTTAAACGATATAAAGTACAGTATCATATGAAAAAATAATGTATCAACAATAATGCTGTAAAACAAACAAACAAAAAAAAAGTGAAAAAGGATTTTTTTAATTACCTTTTAATTACCTTTAATTACTTTTTTTTAATTACTCATTAATGCATAAAACCTGCCATGAGAATGGTAATTTCCGTGATTTTTTTTCTTTTGTATTTCTCTTTTGCTGTCTTCCTTATAAGTGTGCAGCACCAATCTGCTAAAATATTTTTACTCCATTTTAAATTGTATCTCTTATCTATTTCACATACCTCCTGGTGGAACTTTTCTACATTTTTATCATAAACAGCTCTCATATTATTAGGAAAAATGTCCAAGCGAGAATGCATAAATTGCAGTTTTTTAGACATATTGCATTCTAACGCTTTAAATGATGTGAGCTGATTCTCAATAATTCATTTACCATTTCGACACTTTCTGTTTCCTAAAGCTGTTTTACATACATTTTCGAAAGCCTCCCATCCTGTTTTCTCAAAAGAATTCAGTTTATTTTTAAAAAATTAAATCTTGAAGTAGTTGTTTTACTTGAAATCTAACGAAAGTAGCTAATTTTATTTTGATCATGCTCATGGATGGAAACTTGTGTATCAAGTACTTAAACCCTTCTCTGTATCTAATCAAAAGTTTTTAAAAAAATGTTTAACAAGTTCACGTTTTATGTGAAAGGTCTATTAATACATATTCGTTTTATAATTAAGCCAGATGTACAACATTGCTCGTGCCAGGAAATTTTTTTTCCTCCAGTACCCATTTTTTTCACGCAAAAGTGCTTACTCGATTGTCCCATTCACATGAGAAGCAATTAAATTTCTTGAAATCTGTTTGTATCGCAGTTAGAAGTTCTATAATCTTTAAATCTGCACATATATTCCAATTATGGTTTTCTTAATATATCATCAGAGACGTTACATAAACTCGCTTTCTGGGTAGAATAGACGTTTTCAGTGTGACATCAGATATGGCGTTTTGTTTGGATACGTGTTCCAAACAAACGATTGCTATATTTCATTTCTTATTAATTAAAAATCGAAGAAAATGTTACCGCTGCATATAAAGTATTAAAACTTTTATTTGTAACTTATAGATGTAAGATATGCTATAATATAAAAGAAAAATAGAAAATATAGCATAGCAACTATTTGTTTGGAGTCAGTATCAAAGCAAAACGTCATATCTGACGTCACGACTTAAAGCGTCTATACGAAGGGTCATTTGGGATTGTGTAAGTGACAATAGAGCTCATCAGTGGTGACGTCACAACTCCAGAAATTGGGTCAAAACAAACAACAGAGTTCAGAAAAGATAGAGATGAAATGTGTTGTTTTATCGTGAAGCTAAAAATTCAACCCTGAAACTGATTTAAACAAGTTCCAAACATTTGTGGATCACTTTTAAAACTTCACCCAGTTCAATGAATTCCGCCTTTCAACGATATCTGATTTCATATTGAAAGCCTTTTTGATAGTATATAGTGCATCTCTAGCACACTCTAAACTCGCTCGGTTTGTATTGACCCAGTTAATATGAAAATGCGGGGTTAAGTTGTTTGTGACGTCACACTGATGAGCTCTATTAAGGTCATCGGAACAGAGAGGGCAAATCAGAAGAGAATATAAATCCTCTTTAGAAAACAAGGGGTAAAAGCGCATGCTAATCCAAAAATAAAGGAATAATAGGCTTTTAGCCCTAATATTTTTGTGATTGAATACTATTTTAAATTTAAAGACGATCCCTCAAGAAAAAAATGGTGCGTAATAGAATAATTTCATTGTCATATTTGAATTTAGTATGGTCAAATCTATCAGGAACAATCATTATTTATAGAGGGAGGACTTTGATGTCGACCAGAGTTTCTCATTAGAAAATGTTTGGCTCTAATGCATTTCAATTTCGATTTGAAGGCCTGTTAATATTTCTTACCACATTAAGTTTACATCTATTTTATTTTATAGGAGATTCTACCGATCAGCATGCTGGACATCATCACGAAAGCATACCACTTCCTGAGTTCATCATTCTATGCAGTTTCTTTCTTGCATACGTTGGACAAGAAATAATTTTCTACCTTCTTACGATATTTAAACGAACGTCTAAGATATTCGTCGACAGAGGAGTCAGTTACTGCACTTGTGCAAAGAGGCATACGGAGTGCAGTCGAACTTTTAAAGATGCCAAAGCGGATCAAACACTTTATGGATTAGACAGAAAATTCCAAGAATCTGGGCGCATTCCAAATGCAACTCCTGCTGAAGTAAATGTGTAAGTGCATTCTTAAATTTCATTTAATAAAAAGGTTATTGGGGTGAACCGGAAAAATGAAGAAATTTACCTTCAATTCGCAATACCTCGGAAAATTTGCGAGTTCGAGCGACTAAAAATTCAGTAAAATAAGAAATAAAATTGGTTTATATCATTTGGTTGCGCATGTGCTGTAAATAGTTTCATAACCAGCCAACCTTGCTGTTATGTACTGCCATGCTACAATTTGACATTAATTAAGAATTATCAGTGTCTGAATCTGCATATAGTTTTGTATAACTATGCATTCCCATGTTTTGGTTGGTTGGTTGTGAAGGGTGAGTTCGAATTCAGTTAAATAATAGTTCAATAAAAAGTATATAAATTGATGCCTACCTTGCTAGGCGTCTTCTTTGAAGGTAATATTTTTCTTCATC
This sequence comes from Maratus speculifer, assembly GCA_964019185.1. Lineage (NCBI taxonomy): Eukaryota > Metazoa > Arthropoda > Arachnida > Araneae > Salticidae > Maratus > Maratus speculifer. Next base: position 254,174,585 of record OZ025291.1, read on the forward strand.
ACTTAGGGCAACTTTCTGTATAACTGGAAGAATAATGAATTAATATTTTATTAGATATTATGTTCTTTAGAACAAAATGACGTGATGACTTCTGTTTTCGGTTCACATCCCTTTTAATTTACATAGATTTGAAGAAAATACAGAAGATGATCACTATTACAAACACAAAAAAGTAGGAATAGTAACTTAAATTTTTATAATTTAAAGTTTTAAATAAAGTTTTAAAAGTTTCAAATTCACGGAGCTAATTGTTTTGCTTCCATAATGGCAGTTTGCGAGAATGTCAACAAAACGCCCGCAGAATCATTTCTAAGGGTAAAAGCAACTCTGCTGAAAATGTGACGTCAGTGGAATGTTTTTAGTGAATTCTTTTTCGTCTCAGGACAAGACTTTCATAGTGCTGCCATCTTGCGCAACACTTTGGAAACAAATAAGTTCTTATGAAGGACAGTCCTTTTCCAGTAGGTTGTGTAGTGTGTGAGTGGGACTCGCAGTACAACCACCTTCACATAGTGAGTGATGAGTCGTCCGTAGAAAGGCAGATCAAGAGTTGCACAATTTCGAACTCTAGAGCCTCTTCGGGGAAAAGGACGGCGGGTTTTTTTTTCACTCAAGATTGTCATATGCACAAAAAAAAGTTAGGTCGATTAGCCAATATTTACTGCTTCTATAATTTGAGATAATTCTATGAAAATTGGTCATTCCCCCCCCCCCTCCCTTGTTTTTGTTGGGAAAATATAGAGGAGGGTGTATAGCTTAGTTCCTCCGTTCTTTATCCCAAAGTATATATTAAGTGATTTTGAGCGGAAAAAATTTTCACCATTTACGATTTTTCTTTTATCTGTTCAATTTCGTTCAAATTCGAAAACTTTCAGCGCATATGCAAACGGAAGATTTTATCCGGTTTCAAAACCTTTTTGCCCCTGACCTTGAATTGACGAGTATCAACTTTTTGATACTTTAACGATTCGATTTGCAAACCTTTTTGCTTTTCGCTCCGGTCTAGTCCGTTCTAGTTCTGCACAGAAGAAACATAATTTACCTATAAAATTTATTAAAACAGCGTTGTTATCACTTAATAATTGGCATCAACACTATTTGTGTGATTATTTTTTTTTTAAATGTTGCCGATATTTTTAAAACTCAAAAATTGCAGACCGTCGAAATTTTTTTTATTAACTGAAAATGCATTTTAAACGGATTTATGTTTCTTTCAACAGGTCTAAAACCTGTAAAAATACCCTACTGCCAATTTCCTTTTTACTAATTTTAAAAACTGTAGACTCTAGATTAAAAACAAAAGTAGTAGCCGGTATTTGGATTTTCTTTCCTCTAATTATTTCGACATTTCAAATATATTCTATGTCTACTGTTTCATTAATTTTTATCTTAAGTAATTTTAAACATTATTTTTTCGTTTCAGAATTCCACAAGCAGAAGCCACACCAAAATCAGAACTTTTGCGTTCATCAATTCTTGCTCATCCAGTGTCTAACTATGGAGCCGTAACAAATGTAACTGAACCTCCAATTGATAACCCGTTGCCAATTTTGCCATCTCCTGCATTGCTGGCCAATGAAAGGAGAATTGAGATGGAGTTATATAATGAAGCAAAGCATCAAAACAAATTTTTAATAACTAGTTCTCTTATTTCTATAGGTTTGACTTTACAGTATGCATTCTCAGGAATAAACCTGGGATTAGAAGCGGAACATTCCCAAAAGTTTACACATCTATTCATAATATGCATGCAAAATTTTATTCTTAATTTTGCAGCAGGGTCCTATCTTGTAATCGGAAATCTGAAATTTTTCTACAATGCGATTATCATAGGAATACTTTCTTTTATTTCTCCGATTCTATTAACCTATGTAATGATAAAGAAGACTGCCGTTCAAGAACCTTCTCATCTAATCAAAGGGATTGTGTTTGCAATTGCCTGTGGTATTTTATTATACACGATATTTTGCGGGATGTTGCGACAAAAGTATTTCCATGGTGTAAATGGACTAACGAAATTTTTAGCTGTGTTAATCGGTGCTAGTCTTATGATTGGTTTTCAATATATTATCTCCATTTTTTGATTTCAGAATAAAACTTAAGAATGAAATCAATAGCGTTTTCATAAACGCAGAACAGTGAAAAACTCTAACTACAGTTGTAGAAAGAATTGATCGTTCCTTTCCAAAGGTGTATAAAGAAATCGAGATATAATATCATACCTTTTTAGTACCCGGTACGACAATGTAAACTTTTCTCTTCTCTAACTAAAAAATAATAATAAGGCAATAACAGAAACAATTTTCTTCTAGTTATAAACACAAATTAATCTTCAACAGTAATGATATACATAATGAATGTGTCACAATCTGATTAGGAATACTTTATTTTTTCTCTCTCTGTTTTTTTTTAGCATTTAAAATTTAAATTTAGACATAGGCGCTGATAGAATAGTTTTCAAAGACATGAGTAAATTTTCTTATCAAACCATTAAAATAAGCGTACTATTTATACATAATTGTACAAATTAGTATGATATTATCAAAAACTGAATTTCGAGCGACTTTGATTTTAAAATCCCCCCCCCCCCTCCTTTTTTCGCAAAACATTTTTGGTTTCAGCTCATACATTAAAAAAATGGTAACTGTCTTAACTGTTGGTTATATTTCAGATGGCATTCACGTACTTGATTACCACTTCACGTACCTGATAATATCTAGGACATACAACCGCATCGGCAACTTCTCCTAGTGCTTACCTGGAAAAATTAATTGTTTATATATGATATCATTAAAAAGAGTAATGCAGTTTTGCCAATATTTATTAAAAGTACTCCAAAATTCTCAATGGGTGTGCCACTGATGCATGAAAGGCTTCAAAATTCTCAAAAATATGCATTTCACATTTTTTTACTAATAAAATCCTGCATAATTAATTAAATAAAGTAAACTGCATATTTTTACGATGATTACATCAGTATATGTTGCAATTTAATTGTTATTGTTTTAATCTTCCTTTAACGTAAATTTTTAAATCCATTAATCTCAGAATGGATTTTCTCAGGTTATTTGTAATGTTTAAAATGATATATTTAAATTTTCTTTCGAAATCCATGTGTGTTGAGATCCGTTCATGTATTTGTACAGAATTTTTATATTATATTTTTACTAAATTCTGTTCAAAATTTTTCAATTCATGTGAACTTTTTTTTAAATAAACTTATCAAAGTAAAAATTACTCTCAAAATTGCTTTTTTTAACTTTTAAATTTATTATTAATTTTGCAAGTAGAATTTTATATATACTAAAAACAAAATAATAAGAAAGCTTTATTTCCACGCAATAGTGAAAAGGGTAATAAAATCGGACAAGTGAATCACGAGTTGCATCGAAAATAAAATAATTACAAAATTTTAAATTTAAATTTTTTTAAACAGTGTTCACAATTTAAAAAAATCTTCTGTATTGTATGTATTCTTTATAGAAAAATACATTGCAGAAAAAATACACTAAATCTTACCTATAAATTACAAAAAAAAATTTTTGACGAAATGGACATGAGTATGGCTGCAATATAGCTTCATGTGTTTTTGATTGGTAAAATAACAACAAATCTTAGCTTTTTTTTTTCTTGGTAATTTGATCCGGACGCAGAAGTTTTATTTGCCAATTGAACTAAGTACTCACCTCTTATTGATAGATTTACAAACTGCGCATTTGTTTCATTTATATTATAACGAAGTAATGATCATCTATAAAGACAAAAACACTTTTTTTAGAATATTTGCATCAATATAAGATTTGCATTAACTTTTCAATAATACGTACACAGAGCGATCAAGTTCATACTCCAAACAAGTGAAAACTGAGGCAGTACAGCATGATATGTAGCACAGTCAATATTTTGACGCACTTATTTAGTTGAAATAGTAAGATATCTGATTTAATCTAAGGTTATACTGAATGAATGTGACTTTTAGAACGTCTGTAACATAAAATTATGCTTTCTATAACATAGATGTGATGACATAAAAAATGTCCTATCATTCCACTGGAGTTATGAGAGTTATGTTCCACTGGAGGTATGAGAAGCTGTTTCAGCTTCTCATACCGAAAAATCAGACTGCTCATTTTCTATTTTTTAAGTCTTACGTTTGCTAGAATGCGACAGTATATGCAACGAGCTCACCTAATAATCGTACTTATTATTGAAATAGAGGCTATTTAGTTGTACAAAGTTGTTCTCAATGTATATAAATGTGTGTAAATAAAGATTCTGTATAAGATATAAGTTTGTTTTTATATTTTGAACCAATTCTTTTATTCAAAATTGCTTGCATTCATATATATTTAGGGAAACACAGGGCACGGCGGTGTGCCGGGAATGAATTTTACCAGTTATATGCGTAAGGAAAGGCTGTCACAGAGCGACAATATGTAGAAAAAAAACCACTGTTGTCGTTCAAATTCGTTAGTCAATCTACTCTGAATTTTCTCGAGAGTTGGTGTGTGAATTTTTCATTGTGTAATTTTTTGTTCCTGTATTGTAATTTTTGATGATTTTACAACAAGGTAAGCCATACATACTTGTTTACGTTACAACTATACAGTGCGTTTTAAAACTTTAAAAACAAAAAATGTAAGAAATTTTGATAAATTTCAAATAAGAAGAAAAAAGAGTTTACTATAATGTGTATCATTAAGGTGAAAAGCAAACAAAAATGTAAAAAAAAGGGAAAAAAATCATCTCTAAGTATTTTATGGCGAAAATAAAGCGATTGTTCAGAAAAACATTATTTTTCCCTCTGTTAAGGACAGTAAAGTAAAAAAAAATACAGTAACGAAGAACAATTTATACGCTAAGCATTGTCTATATATGTATTAAAATGAGGAAGAGAGTTTCAAAATTAGCGTTCTTCAAAAAATCTATTTTGGGGAAATCGCGAAATAACTCTGACTGCATCCAGAGAATGAAGCTATAAATAAGAAGGAAAAGGTATATGTAGTATTGCCTAGCAGTTGTGAGTGAAATAACTGTGGAGGTTGCCACAAGATAACGGCTGTTTATTTTAATCGAAAAACTTTTCTACCAAAAATTGAACCGATTTCAAAAACTACTGCAAAGTGAAAAATAATTTTTTTACATAATAGTAATAAGAAATTAAATTAAGAGCGTAGTATTTACCATGCGTATCATTATATTTATGTACATTAATTTGATTTTTTGGAGCCGGTTCCAGCCAGGCCATGTTATATGTAATTTTCAATAGCCACGCATCCAAGTATCTACGAGTTTTTTTACGATTGAATATTTAGTTAAAAAATTTAACACTATTCTTTTACGATTTGCATTGCATACTTAATTTTAACTTTGAAATTTGCTTGCCTGGCACCGGCTCCAAAAAATCAAATTAATGTACATAAATATAATGATATGCATGGTAAATGCTACGCTCCTAATTTAATTTCTTATTACTATTATCTTAAAAAATCATTTTTCACTTTGCAGTAGTTTTTGAAGTCGGTTCAATTTTTGGCAGAAAAGTTTATTTTTTACTTTTTAGTTAAAAGTTAACGATTTTTTGAAGTCGGTTAATAAAAATTATAATACGGAAAAAATACTGTAAATTATGCACGTATGTCAGGAGGGGGTTCGAACTCGCGCTCTCTTTCGAAAACCAAAGTTTAAATCTTGGGCTTTAGACTGCACGGCCATCTGACTGCACGTTTACCATCCTGACTGCACTCCACTCGGCGAGCTTATTCAACTTCCATGTTACTTTTAATTTGCAAAAAATGCTTAATTTTATTAGATTTTGTCTAATTACTAGAAAAGTACTGAACCAATTTCGATGAAATAGAAGTGGTACCAATTCGAGTAACCTCTTTAATTTAACACAAAAAAGAAATTAATCGGTTGGATAATTTCAGAGTAATCAGTGAACATACATAAAAAATATATACATAGGCGTCGAATTGATAACCTCCTCCTTCTTTTTTGAGGTTGGTTAATAAAAATTATAATACGGAAAAAAATATTGTAAATTGTACATGGATGTAAATTATGTCAGGAGTGGGGTTCGTACCCATGCCCCCTTTTGAGATCCAAAGCTTAAATCTGGCAAATTAGACCGCTCGGGCTTTCTGACTGCACTCCATTCGGCGAGCTTATTCAACGTGTATGTTACTTTTAATTTGCAAGAAATAACTAATTTTATTAGTTTTTGCCTAATTACTGAAAAAGTACTGAATCAATTTCGATGAAATGGAAGTGGTATCATTTCGGGACTAACTTCTTTAATTTAACACAAAAACCAAATTAATCAATTGGATACTTTCGTAGTAATCGGTGAACATACATAGACAAAAAAATAACATACGAGTCGAATTGATAACTTCCTTCTCCTTTTTTGAAGTTGGTTTATAAAAATTATAATATGGAAAAAAATGTTGCAAATTATACACCTATGTCAGGAATGGGGTTTGAACCCATGCTCTCCTTCGAGAACCAGAGCTTAAATCTAGCGCGTTAGGCCACTCGGCCATCCTGACTGCACTCCATTTTGCGAGCTTATTCAACGTGCATGTTACTTTTAATTTTGCGAGAAATCGCTAATTTTATTGGTTTTTGCCTATTTACTAAAAAAGTACTGAACCAATTTTGACAAAATGGAAGTGGTACTAATTCGAGAGTAACCTCTTTCATTTAACACAAAAACCAAATTATTCGTTTGCATAGTTTCGAGGTAATCAGTGAACATGCATAGAAAAAAAATACATACGCGTCGAATTGATAACCTCCTCCTCCTCCTGTTTTGAAGTCGGTTAAAAATTATAATACGGAAAAGATTATTGTACACACGTATGTCGGGAGTAGGGTTTCAACCTACGCTTTCATTCGAGAACCAAAGTTTAAATCAAGTGCCTTAGACCGCTAGGCCATCCTGAATGTATTCCGTTCTGCGAATTTATTCAACGTCCATGTTACTTTTAATTTGCGAGTAATCACTAATTTTACAAGTTTTTGCCGGATTACTAAAAAAGTACTTAACCAATTTCGATGAAATGGAAGTGGTACACATTCGAAAGTAACCTCTTTCATTTAACACAAATACTAGTTTAAACGGTGAACATGAATAAAAAAATACATAATCGTCGAATTGATGATAACCCCCTCTCCTTTTTCTTAAGTCGGTTAAAAAAAAACTATAATACGGAAAAAACACTGTATATTATGCACATATGTCAGGAGTGGGGTTCAAACCCACGCGCTCTTTCGAAAACCAAAGCTTACATCAGCCGCCTTAAACCGCTAGGCTATCCTGACTACAATCTACTCGGCGAGCTTATTCAAGGACATGTTACTTTTTGCAAGCCTATTATTTTAGTACTCTTTCACTGATAAAGTATTGAATCAATAAAAGATCTCTGATACTCTGTGCTAAGAGTTAAATACAAGATATTCTTAATAGCCAAATTATTATTTAATTAGTAAAATATATATGTAAAAATTACAATACGAAAAAGCTTACTGTATGCATGTACAATGGCGGTCAAAAGTTTCCGGCCAGCAAAAATTTTTCAGTTAATTTGTAAATATACCCATATGAAGAGGAATCTCAAAGTGATATTTATACATTTTAATGACATAATAGTTAGGAACATACTTATAGAAGAACATGTAAATATCAATAAATTTAACTGACAAAATTAAGTATTAAGGAAAACGCATGTTCTCAAAAGTTTCCGGTCACCTTCACAAGTTTGTAAAAAAGGAGTATTGCAATAGAAAATTACAGTTATCAACAACATTTACAATTAGTATTTTATCGTATTACTATTTTATTAGCTTTAGTAATAAGTACCGCGCCACAGCAATGTGACATTCATACAATCAACGGTTAAAGATCGTCTATGGTACGTTTTCCCCCAATTTCTTGCAATTTTGGCCACATTTCGACTGAGTTGGAATATTTATAGTTCCGCAGACTTTTGTCAACTTCTTTTCAAAGATTTTCTATTAGATTCATGTTGGGCGCTTGGGCTGATCATTTGAAAAACGAATTTTTTTGTGGGAAAACCATTGCTTATCGAGGTTTGCAAACATTATTTATGTCGTTATCATGTTAAGAAAAATAGTTGCGACCAAATTTTTTTTTCTAATAAGGCAGAAAATAGTCTTGCAAGATAACCTTATTCATTATATCATTCACCTGGCTGTGGATTTCAAATAACGGACTGACACTTTTTGAAGAAAATACACCCCACGGCATAACGTGTCCTACGCCATGCTTCATTGTAGGAATAACATAGGTCGAATCAGATATTTTGTTGTTAGGTCATTGGAAGGTGTGTCTGCCATCACTTCCAAAACAGTTTCGAATTCGATGGATGGAAAAATAGAGCTTTTTTCCAGTTTTCACTTGACCAGGCTTCGTGTTTTTTGGAAAACGCCAGTCGGATGCGTTTGTATTTTTTTTTTTTTTTGAAAAAACTTTAACACCGACTCTTCCATAAAGTTATACATCACGTCAGCATGTTGATACAATATACGGACTTATTTCAGCAATATTTTCATTCCGTAAATCGAAGAATATTGCAGCGGAATTTTTATGCGGATTATCAATTGTTTTTCTTCTGATAATTCTGTTCACAGGAATAGTAATGTTCTGGGATCTCCCGGACCTCTGGAAGTCCTGAAGGCCTCGACCATCTTTATATAATTTTTTAATATCGTTTACGGTCGATTTACCGATCGATAACTTTGCCGCAATATCTCGAGAAGATTGGCCTTTTAGCGAGAAACTAATCACTGATTTATGAACAATAATTGTTGAACTTTTCAATTTTGAATTCAGACTATGCTATACACGTTGATTCATTCATAAACAAAAACGAAAAACAGTTTACCGATAGAAAAAACTAAAGAATGATAAGTGGCCGGAAAGTTTTGCACACGCGAACTTCGAATTTTATCCCTTTGCATGAAGCATCTTCAGTATCCAATCAAAATGATCACGTGGTCAGAGGTCATTCACATATTCCTAACTTTTGAAGCAATTGTGCTTCTTCTTTGCTGAAACCTTTTGCTAAATAAATCGAAGAAACTAACTGGCCGGAAACTTTTGACCACCACTGTATGTCATGAGTGGGGTTCGAACCCATTCTCTCGCTTTCGAAAATTAGAGCTTAAATCTGGATCCCTAAACCGCTCCGCCATTTTGTTTGCACTCCATTCCGCGAACTTATTCAACACATTTTATTAAAGAAAAATCACTAATTATATTAATTTGCCTAATTACTAAAAAAGTACTGAACCAATTTCTATGAAACGTAAGTGGTACCAATTCGAGAGCAAGCTCTTTCATTTAACTCCACAACCAAATTAATCGGTTGGATAGTTTCGGAGTAATCGGTGAACATACATAAAAAAAATACATACGCGTTGCATTGATAACCTCCTCTCTTTTTTTGAAGTAGGTTAATAACCAGTTTCTGATTACCGCCGAATACAAGTTCCAATAATAAGGTTGAATGAAAATTTTCGTCTAATTTAAACAGCTTTATTGATGATTAATTGCACTCACAAATATGGTAAGGAAAATCTATTTCTTTTTACTGATGTCACTTTGAATATTTTCACTGACAACAGACAATCTTGGTTGTCACAATTTGGTGGAAGTACAACCGCCGAAGTAAACTTCTATCAGTAAATATGAATATCAGTTTTTGCTATTATCTTTCATTGAAATTTTCTATTAATGACGCTTTTAAATAAAGACAAATCTATCAATTTAAATTTACACGTTGAAGTTTTCAGCGGTTGTAATCAAATCAACTGCTATAAAAACGGTTATATTTGAAACTTCAGCATTTTAAGAATATGTCAGTTGCCTTTTTTTTAATAGTAGTTCCGTGGTCCACTGGTTTTCGTAATAAAGCAAGACTGCAGAAATACAGAATAGAATAAGTTTTCTGTGCAGATTATTCTAATTTTACAGTTCTGACTTTCAAACAAGATAGACTGATAGAAATAACACGATATTTTATGTTTTTATTTATTTATTTATTTATTTTTTTTTTTTCGTTAAAATGAGTTTTGAAATTCACGGCCACAAATATATTCAAACGCTTTAGTTTTTTAATCCATCTGAATCAACAATATGCAGAGTAAAAATGGCGCAGGCAAGTGTTTTTTAAGATTGTCTGCGTCACATTTTTAAATAATTTTTATTTAATGAGTTAAAATTATGAAATTTATTGCAATAATTAATCAGATTATTTTTAAATTAAATTTAAAATTTATTTAAAAATTGGCGTAATTTAAAATCTTCATAACATAAAATATTATCAGTAAAATTTCATTTTCTTTTCATTTAAAAACACAAAAATCGATTAAGTTTTAATTTTGATTAAGAATTTTAAAAATATGTATTAATTTAAAAAAAATTAAAAATATTTAAAATAAAAATTAAAAAAATAAAAATTAAAGAAATAAGTTATTAAATAATAATATCTTCGGAAGTGTACATCTTTTTTTTTTTAATTTGCTGAATCAAAATGGAAGTAAAACAATTAAAAAAGATATGTTCAAAGTTTGAACTATTTAACTTTAATGGTTCTTGTGTCATAAAAATTGAAATACGAAAAATTGTAAAAACAGAAGACCATGAAGAAAAACGCAGATTCACAAGAAGTTGTTATCTTGACAACCATTGCTTGAAAGTAGTGCTCGCGATAGGATACGTATAGCAGCTATACGTTTAAACGATGTACGTATATCCGTATAATACGTTTTTCGGCTATACGGATACTTTAAAATATACGTTTAAACGTATCCGGATACATATAAGGCGTATCAGTTAAACGTATATTTTAGAATACGTATATTTAATGTATACGTATATTCCACGCATCGTATCTAATTTAAATATCGGACTTCATCAGTCTTATGTCACTGAATGAAGAATAATTTGGAAATCGGTGGCGTTACGACAGGAATCCGTATAGTATGTCTTATATATAAGATCAAGCAATGAAAAGCGTATATTTTTTTAAAACATTTTGCAAAAATTTCACAAAATATCAGATTCCTGATTGGCCAATCTCGTTTCACTAACAGTGAAATATCTATTTTCAAAATAGCGAGTTATTACCGTGAATTGCAAAAGTATTTTGCAACATTGTACTTTGAATTTATTTAGATTTTTTTATTCATCTCAAGATAATGAGCTCAGATACCCCGTTATTTTACATTTTGTGTAGGTAATGTGTACAAATTGTATCCATTGTAAATAACCAGCAAAATTAAACACTTTTTGAGGAAAGAATGAGGATATAAATGTTTCAGATTTATTGTGAATTTTTGTTAAATTTAGTTTTTTCTTTTTAATTATTCAAAAATTCTTTATTCACTTATTGTTTTACACTCAAGATTGCACCCGAGCGTAAATGGTATTCTTTTCATGGAGCTAATAGTTTCTAACTCTGTTAATGTATAACGAAATTTCATTTTTTTTAATCTTGATATTCTCACCAAAACATACATGGAATCACTTCATATCAAGCATTAACTGAATCTGTAGTTTGATAAAAATCAGTGCATTAATTCTAGAGATAGAGCTATTGCAGAAATCGTAAATAAAATACAGCAAATTAGAGCCACCTGTTGAAAGATTTACATACAAAACTAGTCAGCAACAATTTCTACCAGGGACTACTTGAATATATAGGGGAGACTGGGATGCATGTGAACAGTTCACATAAACATAGCTTTTTGTCATAACAGGGTTAATTTCTATAAGCAAAACTACTCTATATAGTAAACAGAACTTTTTTTAAGCATGGTATTTTTTTAAAATTAACTTTACAGTTCTTCTTACTTTTCTTAATAGTTTATTGAATAATAATAAAAAAAAAAAAAAACATGTTCATATGTGCCCCAAAGAAAGAGCAGTTGTAAACACATAAGAAAAACATGTGAACACAAGAAAAAAAAAATTTTGACATGTTTTTATTATCTTTTTCATATGTTACCTTAATCATTAGTTGTATTATTTATTTAATTCACCATAAAGAAAAATATATGTATATTTATTTAGTTTCTGAGTTATATGTTTAAGCAAAATGTTATAAAATAAAAATAAGTAGATTTGAGGGGGGGGGGGGCTTAGATAATTGATAAAATATTGTTGCAATACAACAAAAAATGTAAAGAAGTAAACTTGAGAAAATAATAAAGATTTAAATTTTGCTTAGGGCTTTTTGTTTGAGGGAGATTTTAGGGAGGGGCCATTTGGATAATATTTATAGGAAAACTACCAAAAGGCGAAAAATTCTCATTCTTATATTTGCCTTATTTGTCTGTATATTAAGGATAAAAATTGTTTTACATTTATAAGCTTCCTCCAAATTTAATTTCTTTTGCGTTTAAAAGAAAGGGGTCAATAATGGAAATTGCACGGTAGTTATAAGTTTAAAAATTTTATTTTCTTAATATATATATCTATTTTCAAAACACCAAATAAAATAGCTGTTTTAGAAATGGAAGTAAAATAATACTACAAGTTTGCAACAAATGAAACAGAAAAAATTGCAAAGTTGTTAAACGTAATATTTTTTTGCATTAATGATGCATAAAAAATAGTATTTAAAACTGTTAAATAAAATAATGTATAGCATTTATTGCAATTTAGAAAACATGAAATTTATTTAAGTTACAATTGAACGTAAAGAGCTTGTTACTTTTTATGTATTTGCTGACAGTTGTGTTTGTAGAAGTTTCTATTACACAAAATCAACTTTATATGATAGAAATGTCTTCTATTTCTATAAAAATATAGATAATGGAGCTGGCATTATTTTCACGAAGTTAACTAAAAGGAATAGAATCACTGAAGTATTATTGGGCAATTTAATGACATATTCAGATCTGCCCCAAAAAGACTCTTCATAAGTGTCCCACATTCCCACAAGAGTTAAAATGACAAATCATTAGCATTTCTCAATTTTAAAAATAAAAAATATCATAAATATTTATTAGCATTCATAGTATAAGTTAAATAAAGAAAAAAAAGAATAAATAAATAAAATTATTTTTTATCAAGATGGAGATTTTACTTTTAAGTACAGTAAGCAGCATTTTGGCTCCTGAGGACAAACAAATGTCGAAGAGTTTCAAAAAAATTTTCCATATGTCTATAGGTGCTCCCACCTTTGATAATTTTTTGAAATAAAAAAAAACATATAATAACTATTGAAAAATGGCAATGTTCTCATATGCCCCATTTTCACATGTGCCCTAGTCTCCCCCATATATGTTACGTAATTCTGTGTATTAGGTCTTGAGGTAGAAAACCCACAAAATCCATGTCACATACAGACAAACAAAGTCACAGATTCATAAACTGACAGGCAGATATTTTGTAAAAACATGTTTTTCGGACTCTCTTACCCTTAAAACGTGTAAACCCGTCGAAAGTATTCCCGAATCCAATACTTTCTTCTTCTAAAGATACAAGAAACTAAAAGATATAAAAAACTAAGTACTGCGTCGCAGATTTTCCAAAGATTTGTTTGATTCTACCCACAACTAATGTCAGACATTTTATAATAAATAACTTAAAAAAAAAAAAAAAAAAAAAAAAAAAAAAAAATCTAAACTGAGGAAGTATTCAGATTTTTTTAAGTACCTGCATAACAAGTAGTAGTTAAGTAAACACATCGTAGTTCTTTGAACAAAGAATCGCGATGGGGATACTCTACCGGATATTTTTCAATGTCTCTAATCTGCAAAAAAATATTGAAACATCAAATTTCATACATTGAATGAAAAACATTTAAACGTTTATACGTTTAACCGCTTGGGTAAAATCCGTATATACGATGTACCGTATATGCTGTTTCATGTAATACGTATAACTGCCGATGCCGAATTATACGTATAGCAAATACGTATTTCGTATAATACGTATTATACGTATACTCGTATAAACGTATAATCGGTTGCTCTACTTGAAAGGTAGATTTTGAAGAAAAACCAAAACTAACATATATACATATACATATATATATATTGTTCGAATTAAAATAGAAAACCGATTTAAGTGTTATTCTAAGCAGAAAAATACAGAGAAACTTTTAGTGGTGTAAAAGCATTTTTGAAAATTTGAGGATTTTTTTGTCCTAGACTGCCTTAACCTTCGACAGTATAATAAAATATACAACTACCTGTTTCGAGTTAGCTCAATTCCGAAAAGCATTCTTTGTTTTTAGAATGTAATACATTTTCGACATTGTAAAAAAATCTCCCTGCACTGATTTTTGGAAACACATCCGAGTAATGCTTATGGTTTAAAAATGGGTTTTTCCAAATCAAATGAAGTTTTTTAGTATGCTATCGATTCCCAAGCAAACATTTTTATCTGCATTACTGAATTTACACATGCAAAGTAAGAAAATAAAATTAATTATAATTTTAATGTTAAGGAAAAAATGTATGTTTGTCTATAAAACATATTTGGTGAATATAAAAAGGTTTATTTCAGAACTAACAGCAGCCGATAAACCTATATTCCAGGTTTAAAAAACTGAGTAATACAGGATAAATACTTCTGCTAAACTTTCTTGAAAACCTCTAACAGAAAAAAAAAAACTTTGTTTCGCACGCATGTTTCTTCAAATTTCGAAAACATATTAAGTTTCTGAAGATATAGAATTCTTTTTGGGATTGTGAGAATATTTTGGAAATATGGGTAATATTGTAAATTTTCGTTTGTTGTTATTTTATATTTACTAAGGGGGAAAAAGCCAATGTGACAGTATGACGGGCACATCCTTTGTAGACACTTTTTTTTTACATTTTGCATTTATTACTGACATTCTTTTAAATAATCATGAGATACTTCAAATACTTCGAGTGTACCCGAGTCCTATCTTCAAAAACCAAAACTGAAAATCAATAAAAATCTCTAGAAACAAGAACCCGAAATAAAAGAAAATAAATATTATATTTAAGCGCAATTCTGAAAAATTGCATCTCTAATATCAGTTTCATTTTTTGTGACCCATCTGAATGTATGGAACGTTTTCAAAACGCACTTAATAAAAGAATAGATTTTTTTTATTAATCTATTTTACAAAAACAGCGAAATTTTGCTCAAAATCTCTAAGTAATAAGAGCAATGTGTATTTCTAATATGAATTATCATATTATATAGCAATATGATATAATCATAGAACATAAACTTCTATTACTACTCATATTATACTTTGTAAGTGCTTAAACCTCCAACGACGATAAGTAGCATCATTGTGAAAACATTTTGTACTGTGCTGCATCTATCCTGCGCAAGAAATAATTTTCTGGATTTTTTCTTTCTTGTCTTAGTTTGTTCATTTCCAGATACATTTTCGTGATTTTCATCTTTAAACTTCCATTACTATCCATATTATACTTTGTAAGTGATTGAACCTCCAACGACGACAGGTAGCATCATTTTGTAAGCATTTTGTACTGTGTTGCACCTATCCTGTGCAAGAAATACTTTTTCTGGATTGTTTCTTTCTTGTCTCAGTTTGTTCATTTCCAAACACATTTTCTTTATTTTCTTCTTTAAACGTTATTTGCGACCCTATGTTCCTTTACATTTTTTATTCGTCTTTATGAATACTATTATTCCTCTAAGTTTGATGAAGCATTTCAGATACACCCTGTATATATGTTCATATTTTACTGTCTAAATAAAAATCGACGAATAAAATAAGCTATAAAGATTAATAATTTTTGCATAAGAAATCAGTGTTGAGTTCCAATTATTCAGGAAAAAAGGAAATAGATGTATCATTCCAAGCCGAACAAAGATGGTCGTTCATGATTTAACAATAATGAAATTAACTTACAGACATTTTCTGCAGATTAAACTAATTTTAAGTTAAATAGGACAAAATACTGTGAAGTGCGGAGAATAGTTACTAATCGTGTCCAAGCAAGAAAAGGCTAGGTATTCCACAATTTAGAATGTAGCTGAGGATATATACGGTGTCTGTGATTAAACGGAATTTTATAAAAGTACGTAGATTGAATAATTACACGTCCGAAAATGCACTCTATACTTTTTTCAGCCTCTTATTTAAGTCTGTACCTTGATTGAAAAAAATGTTTGACGAAGAGAAATGTGATCATTTTCAGTATCTCGACGGTTTTTAAAAAATACTCTATCTCTGTTTATACTTATTTTATTAAGATGAATTTGATCTCAAATTGAAGGTTTTCTTCATTAGATTCTTCCAGTTTTTGTTTTATTTATCTGTAATACTTGATTTCTTAAATATCTGAAATTTTAAAATGCCATGTTTAGTCCATTTAACATGGGGAAGTTGTCTCGAGTATAATAAGCAGTTAAGCGGTCATCATGTTCTTGGCGTTTGTTCGTTTGACAGGCATATTATTTTTTTTCTAGCTTGGCTTGGCAGAACGATCGTCCTGATTGATAGAATTACAATAAATTTCAAGCATTTTTTGCGATTCCTTCTTACTAAAACTTCTTTATTATCGTTAGTTGATAATTTTTCGATTTTTTAAATTTCAGATTTCCTGCCAGAGCACTACAGTAGAGCCGAAAATCAACAAGCGGGTCATGTATAACGCGGTCCGATATAACGCAAATTCCGGATTTAACGTGGGGAAAAGCATGTCCCCTTAAAAAAAGACTATCAATTTTAGAATAAATTTTGCGTTTAAAATTTCAGTGAAACACAATGAGGGACTTACAGTTTACGGTTAATGCTATGCATCTAGATACCTCTGTTGACGATTTAAATGATTAGATAGAAATTGACAACAGCAAACCAATTTCAGAGATCATAACAGATCAGGAAATCATAGATGCTGTAATGCTGAAAAATTGCAGTGAGCAAGATGCTGATGATGAAATTGAAAATGATGTGGTAATGAAAGGCGACGTTCTAGATGTTAGTGGAGTCATTTCATTATTAAAGAAGGTATTTTATTCGATGGAGAAGCAAGACAATCCAGATTGCGTTCATCTTCTCCATCTTGCTACAACAAAACAATATGCCGAAAAAAAAACTTTAGTTTGCCAAGCAGTATTTATGGACATTTTAAAAGATAGCATAAGATTAAGTCTGTGTTCAATGAATGATAAAGTTAATTACATTTCACCAAGCGGATAGGTGCTTTCATCATTTTTTACCATTTCTTTGGCACCATTCCAATATACAGCGGATAAGTTATAACTCAGGTGTGAAGCATGTCTCCCATCAACCACGTTATATCGGGCTTCTACTATATAGACCCCTTGCACATGACATCACATGCTTCATCTGGCGCCCAAACATAAGGCAAATATGGTGTTTTCACATTTGTAAACATAATGATTTGTGCTTCATTTTTTAAGTACTTAGAAAAATAATGCAAGAATAAGAAAAATCAAAATTAAACAGAAAGACCACACATGCTTTAAACAGCAAACGTGGAGTTATAATGTTTTGTTTGGGCTCCAGATGCACCAGATTAGACTATCAGCCGTTGCTGTGACGTCAATGCAAGGGTTTTTAGACCCCTTGCATTGACGCAAGAGGTCTAAGATTACAGCAACAGCTGATACTTTTAAATTTTATTCTTTTTTTTCACCAAGCTGTACTGTACACAAACAGATTGGCAAGATTAAAAAAATATTTGAAGTCACTTTACTGAGGAAACTTTTGAAACTTGTTATATATCTCTACTCCTTTGTATAAAATATTTAAAGAAAAAACAAACATCAAATATAAACATACCACGAGTTCATCATCGGTAGTAACATTATTGTAAGAACTCAGGTCCCTGTTGGTGTACCACAATGAAAAGCACTGCGATTTTTATTTTTACAGTACTATACTGCATACTGACAGAATAGGAAAAGTCATATTTTTTATTAATAAAAAAATCCATTTTGCTTTGTTGATAAGACAGGAAATTTGCTATGTATCTGTAAATAGTTTATATCAAATGTTTTAAGAAAAACAAACATAAAGCATAGGTACACCACCAAGTTAAGATTGGCAGTTTCAAAATAAAATCACTGTAAAGTATAAATAACTTTATTTACAGCATTAAATAATTCTTTTTTACATAATCTTTTTCAATTTACTCACATTCTCTAAAGAATATACATGCTTATTACCCGCTTAAATTTACAGAATTTTTTGGTCGTAACTATTTATATACTAGCAAACAATTTTATTTGTATTCATTTTTCAGCAGTAAAAGACATAAAAAGAAATGTATTTGACAACAAAAAGTTTAGTAGTTGATAAAAAAAATCGATATATGTTTTCTCTAAAATAGAAAAAAAATAATTGAAAGACAAAGTATGGTGAAAAAGATCTGAAAAACTGAGAAGGGGAAGACAAATTTCACACGCAATTCTCTCAGAAAACACAAAACACAAATTTGAATTTTCAGAAATATCAGCCGAATGTCACACATATTAGTACAGTCAAAGTTCTATAATCGGCACAAGTTGGGGCCAAAGGTTGTGCGGATTATGGAATATTTCAGATTATATAGTATTATGGATTGTACGTCCTTTTATTATTTCTAGACAGCATTTTAATTCTATAATCAGTTAATATGAAAAGATAAATATGAAATCTACTAATTAATTTAATCTGCTATCTCAAAAAATGCCTTTTTAAAGTTATTTCATTAAAAAATTGATATATATGTGCATTTTAATGAAAATAATTACATATATTTCATAATACAGTACTGTTATTAAAATAAAAGAATTATATTAAAAAGAATAGACATTTTATTATGATTTTTTTATTATTTATTTAAAAAAAATAATTTTTGGATCACTAATTTGTAAGTTATCTTAACTGTTTATTTCACTGTTTACATTCTTAAGGTAACGTGAGAGACAAAGCCGCCTATGGCGAAGCATAAGTCTCAAGCCGCCTGCCAACCAAGGTAACGTGAATTATAAAAAATTGCGGATTATCGATCCTTGACTGTAGTTTTGTAAATGTGCAGCTGGGTCTTATCTAAAATTTAAAAAAAGAAAGAAATAGGAAACACAATATAAATTTATCTATATGATAAAAGAAGAGATCATTGATTATTTTTTCGGTCTTTATTTATTGTACGTAAAGTCTGAAGATATAAGAAACAACTTGGAAAAACAACTTTTTTTTAAAATCATAGCACTATGTAAAATTTATTATAGTATCCTATATCTTTTGGAATGCACACAAATCTTAAAATTTTATATTATTCAACCCAAATTTGAAAGATTAAAATTTGATTGCATATTTTAAATAGAAATATCACTGCGAAATTTTAGAAATTTTCTGCACTTTAAACTGCAAAATAATGTTTTAAAAACAGATTTTAATACTCGTTAATTTAACATAGTTTTTTTAAGCATGAGCATTTACAAAAATTCTACAATTATTCAACTAAATGTAATATTCAGCATAATGAGTTGTTCTAGAAAATATTATTCTATTTTTATATACCTATAAACTTCGTTCGGCATTAACTTGATGGGATTAAAATGTATCAATACAATAGAAGAGCTTAAAATAATACTGTCAAAGTAGCATAATAAGACTATTATGTCAAGTAACTAAAGTAAAATTTTCAAATGAAAAATATTTTGATAGTTTAAAGCAATTTTATATTCTGTATAAAAGAAAGTTTGAGAAAGGAGTCTTTAAATTTGAAAAGTTAAAACATATAAAGTTCAAACAATACTTTTATTAGAATACAGAACCTCAAATGAGAAGTTAGAGCAATCAAAATTAATGATAAAATTCACATTCAACCGGTATCTTTTTACATTTGTAAATTCGTCGTTGTTTTTAAGACAATTTGTAGCATAAAATATTCAAACGTCCTAAGCATTACAACTTCCACAAAAAAGTACTGTAAATGTAAAGCGTTTAGGACAAGTGCGACAAAAATTAAAACTTGATGCAATGAGAAAATCGATGAGCAAATTGATATTTTCCAATTATATATAAGATAAATTAAACCAGTATTTACACCCATTAACTGATTAATTATCTAAAAAATCGTTGCAAAATTATTTTAATACATATAAAAAGATTTTGTGAAGAGACAATATTAAAATATTTGGAAATTTTTAACTGATATTTGAAAAAAAAAAAAAAAAAAGATTACATTTTTGTATGTCTGATTTATTCACCCGCAACTTATTTATTAACTGTTATAAAAGATTTTTTGCGTAATTTTTTAAAAATTATTTTTACTTATTTATTTATTTATTTATTTTCTGTATCAAAAAATTGGGTTACAACCCACATATTCTGTCATAAACACAAAATGTTTCAGGCGAAGTTGGAGTTGAACTTTTGCTCATAAATTGCATACTAATGAAGATATATACTGATATATTTAACAGATTTACTTTACTTCATACGAGATGTGAAGATATTGTAACCAGGAATGTAGCGGAGGATATATGCGGGTATACGCCATATACTCTCTGTTTTTTTTTAAGGAACACCGTATCCCTCTGTTTCTCAAGAAAGCTATAGTATATACAATCTAGGGTATACTCTATGCCTTGAAGCGTAAAACCTCTGCTTCGAGGGAATACTCTCTGCTTTTTTTACGACTACACCACTGATTGTAACTAGATCAGTGACTCATAAGAACTGGGAGGTATATTTCGATTTACGAAGTGTATAGATTGATGTTGTTTGGATGCAGATCGTCAACATTTCTAGTAGTTTTTGGGAAGTAATCGTATTTCATAGAAATAAAGTTAATCTGTTTACAATATTTTTATTAATATTATATTAATTAATGTCATTATGAATAATCATTCATAAATTTATTAATGTCATTAAAGACATTAAATATGTTCATTTAATGTTAGCTACGAAAAAATAATCCAGTGTTGCAGTGTACTCTAGCACTTCTTAAAGTTTATGACACAGGTACTAAGTCAATCTTGTGAAATTTTGCAAACTAAAGATGATTCGCTTAAAATGTTAAGGCAGCTCATTATGCGATATTTTTACACATATTATAGCAATATAAATACCATCTATTTCGATATAATTTTCTCAGATGCATTACGCATTCCAGTGATAAAGTATATTAACAATTTGAGACACTATTTTTGTATTTTCAGTTATTTTTTTATATTTGATGTAAAATGCGAATCAATCTCTTTGCAAAATGTGCTTCATGAAATATAGAGCATTAAAATACATTAAAGAAATTAAAAGTACAATAACCAACATAAGCTTAAAAAGTCCAAATATAAACTGAATACAGTAGACTCCCTCAAATCCGCACAGCTTGGGACCAGAGGTTTTGCGGATTTTAGAATTTTGCGGATTTCTGGTGATTGCTTTGTTTACATTTTTTAAAAAGTAATTTGAATGTAATTAATAATGAAATCAAAAGTATAATGAATGCTTACAATATGCTAAAATATTAAAGTAAGGAATAAACTAAAATAATAAAAAATTAAATAGTTTTTAAAATGATAAATATACTAAAAGCAAAGGTCGAATTAATAATCAATAATGTACAATTAAATATTCATTATAAATGTGTTTTTCTTAAATTATTCAATGAAACTTGCCTCATAAAAGTATATTAATAATTCACATCATAAAATAAAGAAGCTTTATTTCAGGTTCAGCCAGACTTAATAACTAAAAAAGCTTGATTAATACATAAATATATTTCATAAGATTGTGATTACCAGTGATATCAGCAATAACTTGATTTTTTCAGAAATAAATTATTCTTTCTTCATGAAAAAACATGAATTCAATAACCCTAACAAAAATTACAAATTAAAAAAATATATGGAATTGATATAAAACTAAAAAAGTCAAATTTTGCACCTACATCTGAACTGAATGTTTCATTGTTCACATCCGTAAAATATGTGCGGATTTTAGAGAGTTGCGGATTTGAGGGAGTCTACTGTACATACTTTACTACCAAGCCTATCTCTTCGAATTCTCAGAGAATGTTTCAACCCTACTTTTGATTATTTGATTTGTTTTCTGTTATTCATTAATACAGAATCTCAATTGTAATACACAATTTTTAAGTTTTTAATTTTTACATCCAGTGTACAACATATGCATGTAAAATTTGACCAATTTTATTTTATTGTTTTAAAAGCTGCGTTTTATACGATGGAATACACAAAAGTTAAAATACTAAACTTTATATTATAATCAAATAAACATGCAATAAAATGGTCATGAGAAAAAATAAATCTGAAAAAAAGCTTTGAATTTATATTTTTAACAAGTATTTTGTTACCACACGTAAGAAAAGCTAATTCAATTTGTGTCAAATGCAGCATAATTTATAGGAATTTTTTATAAAATATTTCTTAGTTATTATCGTACTATCTTGGTATCTATAAAATAAAAACTTTCGAAACACATTGAATCATAAAAAAAAATCCTTGTTGATTCAAATATATTTTTTATTTAAAATCAATCATATTTATTTCATTCACAGTGTTGATTTTCTCATACATTTATTATATAACAAGATGAATTTATTATATCTGCCGTAATGTTCATAGACATGAAAACGTGTTTTTATATTTTATTGACACAAGAGATAAATTTGGATATAAATCCATGAAAAAAATGTGCAATTATCATCAGATTATCTTGAAAGTGTGTCATAAACCTGGTTGTTCTTGAATTTTTCGAGTTTTCACCAATCTATGAAAAAAAAAAAGGAAAAAGTGACAATAGCTTTATGGAGTTTTCTCAAGCATGAAAAACTTATGCTGTCTAATGTTAAATGCATTAAAGTAGGGCTCTCGTATATACATATTATTATGTTTTATGAGATATTTTCTGACAACAAATGAGAAAAATAAATGTACTGTGAGAAAAGAAAAATAAATTTTTAATAATACAATTCACGGCATGGTAAGATAAACAAACTCTGTTGGTATATTTTATTAATACAAAATTTCACAGATGACAAATTTGCAGATTTGTCATTATTTGATCTAAAAATCTAAAATTAGGAATGTAATTTAATCCACTTTAGAAATCAATTCAATGTTAAGACTAAATATGCAATATTTTATTGAGTAGTCATGATACACCACATAATAATTAAAAAAAATTTTAATTATCAGATAAAAATATGAAGATACATCATTTAAATAAGTATGCAAAGTCACATTATATATCAGACGAAAGTAAATCTTGCAATTAAATTGTAAAAGTTTTATTAGCTGCTATTTTGAAAGTAATTGGTGAAAAAAAAACTGATATTTCTTTAAGTTTAGATAATATTTTGACTAAATTTGCATTCTAATTTCTTTTTTGTTCTTTCGGAAAAATTGTTTGCACATTATATCTCACACCATACTTTAAATTCCAATTATTTCAAAAATTAATTTTAAAACATCAATCCATAAGTAAATATCTCAATTACCACAGTGAACACTTTACAAGAATAGTTGGGTTTACGTTTTCAGTATATTCATAAAAAACAGCAACAATAATGCATTAAATTCAATAAAGCGCAACAAATATGGACAACACAAGAGAGAAATTAAAATTGAAAAGATATTAACAATAGTAAAATGGCCAAAGAGAACGGACGGTAGGAAAGAATTCATAATCATTTTGATCTTCAGTACACCAAAGGACGTTTCATGAAAGAGTAAAACATGTATATATTTTTATTTTTTTGGCAAATCTATCAAAAACATAAGTTTGAAAATTTATGTTATTTTGTATTGGATACTTTTATATTTATTTGTTTATTTTATTCATATATTTTATAACAATCAGAGTATTTTAGCATCACATATACATTCTATAATCTAGAAATTCCAAACGTTAATTGGAATTGAATTATTATCAAGATTGTCTTCCTCTTAAAATTGCTTTTGAATATTTTAAGTCACAGGATGAAATTTTCTTCAACATAAGAATAATCTAATTTAGGCTATTAACGTAAAAATTACATGACTTTAATCATAAATTAAATTTTTACAAGTTAAACTCAATTGCCAACGTTTATAACAAATCTTTACTCAGAGAACTGAAATTTAATTTTTATGAAAATAATTTATATCTATTGCTATATATTTACATTTTATACATTCAGTCAATTATGCTATACAGAATGACACCACAGAATCCTTGGTATCAATAGAGTACATTCAAGTTTTGAAGTGTTCACTGTGAGTAGAAACTGTTCCACCTCTTAACTTTCTTTGAATTATCACTCTTACCACTGAAATTTTTATTTAAATATACTTCCAAGAAATATACTGGAAGAAACTGACACAGTGGAAAAAAATGGTTTAGACATTTTTACATGAAGGCTAAATAATGTTTCTGTGAACTAACAAACAAGTAACACATAACAAAAATAATAAAAAGACACGAAAGAAATTCTGCAGCATACCATAGTAAAAATATAATAAAACATACTATAATATAAATATGCCTAAAAATCAATTGAAGAAACTGCAGAGTGAAATAAAAAGGTTAAGCCATTTTTACATGAAGGTTAAATAATTTTTCTATGAACTAACACACAAGTAACACATAACAAAAATAAGAAAAGGACTGGAAAGAAATTCTGTAGCATACCATAAAAAAATTGTGTCATGCGCATATACATTGTGTACAAATAATATATTAGAAGGCCATTATTCATAATGTAAATGCTTGAAAATAAAAATTCTTTTAAAATCATGTCTTTAAATATACAAAGACTAATAAAAACATGATAATAAAAATCGGTATTTTTCTGTCAGCAATAAGTTAATATATTATTTATTATATACTAAGCCGTTATTAATAAAAAAGGCTTCAAAATTAAAATTCATTTTAAATCAGAAATTTTAAATGTACAAAGAACAATAAAAACATAATAATAAAAATCGGTACTTTTCCGTTAGTCGGACGAAGGTGATAAATCAACGAGTATTTTTACACTCTCCGTGGTTTACATTTTCCGAAATTTCAATTTGAGCGCATCCGAACCCGATGAATAATTATTTTAATAGGATTTCAGTTCGCTTAGCTATAGGAGAAAAGGAAAGAATTGTACAGTAGAACCCCGCTAATTCGGACCCTGATAATCCGGATCGGTTTCGTCATTTTTTTTCCAAGTTTGAGAAGCAATTGGCTAATTTCAATAACTTTAACTTGTTTCATCGTCGTATTCTGTATAAAAAAAACTTTTTCTGAAATCTTTTCTGAAAAATACTTTAAGCTTTCTTATTTAAACTCTTTGATGTTATCTTTCAAACAAACAACAATGTAACTTATCAGTGGCTGCGTTTCAAGTAGATGCGTGACCGTACGGCTTGCAAAACGCATAAAAAAGTGGTACAGCAGAAAATTACAAATTTTGTTTTATTACAAAGTAAACATTTTTACTTTCTGTAAATGTTCATTAAGTTTAATATAAAGGTGATTTTCTGTATGTTTTATTTTATTTAGTTTTTTTTTTCTAAATCTTCGGATAATCCGGATTTTCAATAATCCGGAATGGGTCTGGTCCCAATTAATCCTAATTATCAGGGTTTTACTGTATTTGTATTTTCAGAAAAAATCCCTTTGCATACCTATGTAAATTGGCACAAAAAAGGTGTGAAAAGTTCTGGTAAAATAAGGAGATTATACTCTTTATCTTTCATTTATGCAACCACGTGTTATAATAGTTGCTTTTACATTATAAATAAATGTATTTGTTTTATGTTATAACTTCTCATTCAAATTTTTTTTCTTTTTTATATAAAATAAAAAAAAGTTTTTTAACTTATTAAATGAAACCATTTTTTCTAAATTGTTTGTATTCTTTTTATTGAAATAGTCAGTAGAATTAAAGAAAAATGGATTCATACGTTGTTAACCAAACGAAAACAATATTGGCGATTCTTGTGACCGGGTAACAAAAAAAAAAAAAAGCCTAAAAGTCAATTTAACAGTTTTGTGGACCCAAGGTTTATTATTATTATTATTATTTATTCAGTGTGATATCCAGAGATAGTCTTCAATTCCTTATATATATATATATATTACTTATTCGATTTGAGTTATTTTCATGTAAAAAAAAACATACTTTTTTCTTAAAAGCAAGCCCATTAATATTCATTAAAGTAATGCAGCTGTAATAAAGAGTGAATTAATAAGCATATTAAGTTACATTATTGTTTTCAACATTCAGTAGCTCTATTTTACAAATATATAATAGAAGGATTAAATTAATACAAGTAAAAAATTTTCAAATTCAAAAGTTACATTGTATGACAAAATAGTTTTAAAAAAAAGGATCAAAGAAAAGATGGTTAATTGGAAATGGAAGAATAAATTTCAATTTGAACAATAAATATTTAGCAAAAAAAAAAAAAAAAAAAAATGACGGAACATTATAAATTCAATAACAGATATCTACTTGAAAAAAAATGCATTGCATATTTACATGTTTTCACCACCCAACCGAATAAATTTACTTAAAACTTTAAAATAAAAAGATGAAAAATAAAATATTTATGTCAATACTTGGCTAATTTTATTATGGATCTTTTTCTGTCTCAATGTATAATTTTTATCTACCGTTTGCACATTATTGTAAACATAAAATTACATATAAAATGTTACATATAATATGTGTGTTACATATAAAATGAAGTAGATGAGACTGATAAGGAAATTCAGATCACTGATATAAAATATTAAATCAATATTGGATTTGAATTAAAATGTTAGAGGCACTTAAAGTTAGATTTGGTACGAAAAAATATTGGCTATGAAAACACTTAACCATATGCGATTAGTTGAAAGGTAGATATTTTAATATCTGGTATGCCACAGTAGATAAATATAAAACAGGAAAGTAATTAAATGGAAAAACGGAATAATCTAACATCCAAAATCTAAGACATCAAATTACATTTATGAACTAAATATCTACTGGGTATTGAGATTTCTGAAGATTACATACCCCTTAAAGAAGGTAGAATGCACAGCCTATTGCAGTCATACATTAAGGTATGTAAAGATACTATGAATAGTTTAGATAGTAAAATTCACACATTTTAAACCTACATCCATGCAAGATTTACACACTTAGGTTAGTTTTTTTAAGCAGTAGTGCTTTCACTATTTGTCATTATCTGTTTTTAATATAAGAAAATACATTAGTGTTTCATATTAGCATTTCTCAAACATTTACAAAATTTAGAAACGACGAAGGTCTTCAGTTATTATATCAAACATTTATAGATTTGTTAAAAAATGTTTAATATACATAAATGCATAATATTATCTCAATTTTTAAAAAGAAAAACAGTAGTAAAATATTTAATAAATAATAATGTCAATATTTGTGTTTAAAGAATAATAGGATAGACGAAATGCCTCAATAATATTATATACCGGGTGTCCCAAAAATGACTGATGGATTTTAAAATTCAATAACTTGCAAACGGTGACAGCTATTTAAAAGAATTTTTGCAGGAGGTTTATGTATAATGTCAGGAGTTTTTTTACGGTAATTTTTTATTTTAATTTGCATCTCAAACAATAGGGGGCGCTGACGATGATAGATGGCCAGGTGATCAGTGCTGAGTGAAGCGTCGACATGGCCTTCAATCGCCGTCAGAGCCACCTATTGTTTGAGATGCGAACTAAAATAAAAAGTTACGGTAAAAAAACTCCTGACATTATACATAACCCTCCTGCAATTTTTTTTAAATAGCTGTCACCGTTTATTATTGAATTATTATTAATTATTATTGAATTGTTATTGAATTTTAAAATCCATCAGTCATTCTTGGGACACCCGGTATATACAGTGCGAGTAAAAACTATAAGGAGAGAAAAAATATTAATTTTTTTGATAAATTTCAAAACAAATGAAACTTTTTTCCTTTAAACATGTATCATCAAGCTAAAAAGCTAATGAAAACGCCAACAAAACTTAAAAATGAGTAGTATTACGAAAATAAAATAATTGTACAAAAATCACTAATTTTACTTGAGTAAAATATTTAAAGATAGCAAAATAAATTCAATGAAAAAACTGAAGGAACAAATATTTAATGTACTATGCACCCATCTATGAGTTTTATGATTGAAAATATTCCATCATTCCTCGATATCATTAATTTTTGGTGCAGTTCGGGATTGTTTTTGTACTATTCATTTTCAATCATCGATCTGGGCTCCTATGCTGAAGAAAAATGGCTTCCAGTTTTATAAACTCATCTTGCTAGATCTCCCAATAATTTAGTGATAGAATTTAAATCAGGATTTATGAGCGGCCATTGCAAAACTCCAACAATTTTCTTATAGAACTAAAGCTTTTTTTCTCATGACTTATATGAATAGGTGAATTATCTCGCTGTTATATTTTTCCTGTTTTTTCCTATCAGATTTTTTTTCTTTTTTTTCTGTCAAAAGTGTTGCAAAAGGTAAAATATGGCAAGAAAGAGTTTGTGTATGTGTCTTTGAGTACAATTTTCCTGAAAAATATGCAAGTGACACCACATCGTTGAACTAAAAGCAACCTCATGTTGCAATGAATCCGCTATCTAATTGATGTTTTAATAAAATCTCTTTTTCTTTTATTAAATCATTTCAATAATATTTCCAGCCATCAGGACTTAAATTTATTTAAATTTCATTTCTTTTCATCGGAGAAATATTATTGGGATGATGTAAGAAAAAAAAGAGATTTTATTAAAACATCAATTAGATGGCGGATTCACTGCAATATGGAACTGCTTTTCGTTCAACAACGTGGCGTCACTTGTATATCTTTCAGGAAAATGCAATTCAATAACACACATAGAAACTCTTTCTGATCATATTTCATCTATTGCAATAATTCTGGCAGGAGAAAAAAACAGATACAAGAGCGAGATAATGCCCTTTATCCACATAAGTCTTGAGAAAAACTTTAATTCTATAAGAGAATTATTGAAGTTTTGCAATGGCCACTCAGAAATCCAGATTAAATATCTATTGGTAACTTATGGCGAGACCTAGTAACATGCGTTTATAAAACTGGAAGGCATTTTTCTTCAGCATAGGAACGTAGATCTACAATTGTAGATGAAGAGTACACAAACAATCCGAAAATGTGCCAAAAATTAATGATGCCAAGAAATGATGAAATAATTGCAATCATTCAACTCACAGGTGGGTAGATAATACACTGAATATTTGTTCCTTCAGTTACTATATTGAATTTATTTTGCTGTCCTTACAGATTTTACTCAGGCAAAATTAGTGATTTTTGTACAATTACTTTATTTTCGTAATACACTATTCATTTTTTACTTTTGTTGACGTTTTTATTACCTTTTCAGACTGATGATACATATTTAAAGGAAAAAAGGTTCATTTGTTTTGAAATTTATCAAAAAATTAATATTTTTTGCTGTCCTTATAGTTTTTATACACACCATGTATATATATATGCACATCAGATTCCGATTAATTATGGCACATTGGTTTATCAAGATCTCTCTCAATTTAAGGCTGCCCCAAATAATTGAAATCTACTGTCTATATAAATATCTATTATAGTAAGTTCTACTCAAGTTAGAAATTACAATGTTTATTTACTGTATAAATATTTTACAAGTTTCATTATCAATTAAAACTATTATAGCAAGGATTCATTTAAGAATTACAATAAATATTATTAAGTTTTGAAAGAAATTATGGTTCTGAATTTGTAAAAGGTATGTATAATGCTCTTTATTTACAGTTTTCAAAATTATTACCATTGTACATATACTTTTATGTAACTATTTAAGAAAGAAATTTTAAATGTGTTACTAAGATATCGCCAATAGATTGCAAAATTTAAAATAAACGAATAAAATAGAGCGAAACGCATATTATAATTATTATTTTTTTTTTATATATAAATAACACAAGTTTAATGAATATATTTGTTAAGTTTTAGGGGGAACATGGGGGTGGGGATTGAAAAACATTTTGATTCTTTAAAATTTTCAATAAAATTTAATAGAATTATTTAACGGATATGGTAAATAAAATATTAAAATGAATTACAAATAAAATATATAATATGAAATAAATGAGGATATTTAAATTTTTATCAATTTTGACAATTTTAAAGCATAATGTAAGAATAAAACAAAAACTAAAATACACGATGATGATGATTGCATTCATTTTCAGTGTAATAAACTTGAACAAGTTTGAGAAATGCTATTCTATGTTTTCAATAATTCATAAAAAGGAGAATTAACATAAAACATAAATCATGCAAGGAGGAATGCATTACGTTTCAAATAATTAATATAAAACTGTAAAATGTATAATATTTGAAAGAAAATATGACATTGAAATTCAAATTAGATACATTTAAAAATTTATGAAACGTTATAAAAATTTTCAAAATATAATATTTTATTATATTTTAGAAAAGAAAGATTCATATTTCACAGTAAGCTCATGCTAGCACGTTTAAGAGTTCCTCCATACATAAAATAAAGCTAGTTACCTTTTCAGGCACTCCATGTTACAAGATCAAACATTTTTTAAAAAATTTCTTTTACTCAGTAGCCGTCAATATGTTTTAAAAAAAATAGAAACATTTTGGAATTTTAGGTTCTCATGCATAATCAAAACTTGCACATTTTAAGTGTTTCCCAAAATATAATGTGTGAAATATTCCTTTTATGTTTGTCATCAGAATTAAGTTCACAGTTTTTTTTACAAAAGTTTAGCACAACAATAAAATGTCATTTATAAAATAACATTACACAACAAAACAATTGATTATTTACTTATTATATTTTTCGAAACAAATTCAAACAAAGCATAAATATATATATAAAAATAAATGAATATATTATAGTAACTTTGAGGAAGAAAATCATAAAAATTTTGTCACTATGCAGCGTCACAAAAGTTTAATTAAAATGAAAAATATATATAATTTAAAATTTAACTTTACAGTTTTACATCATATT
The DNA here is from genome assembly GCA_964019185.1 of Maratus speculifer. Classification (NCBI taxonomy): domain Eukaryota; kingdom Metazoa; phylum Arthropoda; class Arachnida; order Araneae; family Salticidae; genus Maratus; species Maratus speculifer. The sequence goes on from OZ025291.1 coordinate 254,205,603, forward strand.
ATTTACCAATAGTATTTCCTTGGTTTCAGATCATTTCATATAATTGGCCTTGCATTGAATGAATTACTTTTTGAAATATAATTAGGCGCAGAGAATATACTTTAACAATAGCCACTTTTATTTTTTAGCAGAGTTGTATTGATTTCCATTCTTGTATACTTCGTCTGTTAAGATTCTCCAAATGTTCTAAATTGTGCTGAATCGTGTCTGTTAAAAAGTGTTTCGTACTATGTGTAGGGTTCTCGCTGGCGCTCGGCGCCAAATCACGACAAAATGCTTCATTTGAAAAGTAAACGAACAATCAGACTCGCCAAATTGGGAGTGCTCTATTTTGACTTTGTTTTTGTTTGTGTCAATATAGTCGAGATTTTTATCTATTTTTCTCAATGATTGATGATGCTCTTCGTGTTCATTTACACGTACCATTTAATAGGTCTATTTAAAATG